>SJYX01007227.1:440538-460535 GCA_006410675.1 Oreotragus oreotragus | reverse complement strand
GAGGGCTCCAGGGACCGGCTGACACCTCTGGAAGGAAGGCAGGCCCCCGGGGGCGGCCTCTGGGGGGAGACCCAGGCTGGCCATCACCCGTCGGCCCCCATCGTCACCGGCTGCTTCCACGCCTACCCCAGCGAGGTGCTGAAGCCTGTCAGCCAGCGTCCCAGGGACCTTTTCCCCAGTCTTAAAGATAGGGTGGTGTTGGGGCCCCCTGCCAAGGAGGAGGGGCTTCCAGCCAAAGAGCCCCGGCTGGTGTGGGGTGGGGATGCCGGCCGCCCTTCTGCATTCCACAAGGGCAGCTCCAGAAAGGGCAGCCTCTACCCCAAACCCAAAGCCTGCTGGGTGTCCCCCATGACCAAGGTCCCCGCTGAGAGCCCCATGCCCCTGCCCACTTTCCCGAGCAGCCCAGGCCTGGGCCACAAGCACAGCCTGGCGGAAGAGGGCTCGGTCCACGGCGGCAAAAAACTGCGGGCAGTGTCTCCCTTTCTGAAGGAAGCGAATGCCCAGGAGTGTGGGACCAAGCCCGGGGGCCCTGACCTGGCCGTCTCCTGTCTGCTGGGCCCCGCCCTCCCGGAGGCCTACAGGCGTACCATGCTGCACTGTCCACTGAACTTCGCTGGCACCCTGGGCCCCTTAAAGGGCCAGGCCACCCTCCCCTTCAGCCCCCTGGTCATCCCTGCCTTCCCGGCCCACCTGCTGGCCGCCACAGCGCCCTCGCCCATGACCGCTGGCCTGATGCACCTCCCACCGGCATCCTTTGATGGTGCCCTGTGCCACAGACTCTGCCCGGCCTCATCTCCATGGCACGTGCCGCCTGCCACAGCCTACACAGCACCCCACTTCTCCTTCCACCTCAACACCAAGCTGTAGGTCTGGGCTGCCGTGCTGTGTTCAGTCAGAGTCTGGCCTCAGCCTGGGATGAGTGGGCACTGCCGGGGGCTCCAGTCTGGAGCCCCTCCTCAGGGGAGCTCGCCTGTGCCTGACAGGGATGGGCCCTGGGCCGGGAAGCCTGGCCCAGAAGGCTCTGGGCAAACTGGGTTTCTCTTTCAAGATAGCAGCCCGAGCCCAGGGGCTGGGGCCCAGTGATGGCATGCCTCAGGAGAAGACATCGAGAGGCAGACAGCTCCCAGCCCGGGCCCCAGAGCAGGGATCGGCTGGGGCGGGTGAAGGGCCATGGGGCTGTCCGTGCTGCCTGTGGAAAATCCAATAAAACACCAGTGAATCCACACAGCCCTGAGGTGTGTGGTGTGGACCTTTGCAGGAGCAGTGAGGCGGGGGTGTTCTCGTGGGCAGCGCCACCCATAGGGTGACGGGAGCCAAGGAGAGGGACCTGCCCAGCACCCACTCCTGCCTGGGATGCTGTCACTGGAATAAAGAGCAGGGCCAGGGCAAACCCAGCCTCCAGCTCATACTTCTGCACGCTGTGCCCTTCGTCCTGTGCCTTCAGCCCACTGGGCTGGTTGAGTTTGGAGACAACCAGCTGTTACCTTCCTCATGGTGCAGATCGGAGTCTGAGGCTCAGAGAGGCTGGAACTTGCCCTGGTCCCCACAGTGGGTACGTGGGGGAGCAGAGCTGTGCACTGGGGCGTGATCCAGCACCCTGAGCTAAACCACATGGATGCCCTGCAGCTGTCAGCAGCGCTGCTGGGGCTGAGGGTGCAAGCCGGACGCTGGCGTCGCTTGCCCTGGTGCTGGATGCCCACCTGGGGCTGCTGCCGCGTCTTGGTGAGCCCTTCTACTAGCTGCCACATGGGTGGGGCGGGAGAGCAGGTGGTTCCCACCGGGGGCACCTGGAGGGAAAAGGGGATGAAGGGGATCAGAATCTTCACCTGGGCATCTGCCTTTTTCCTGGTGCGGTTGTTCCCGGGGCTCAGACCCTGCAGCCTAACGCCCTCCTTCCTATGGGCTCTGCCTGGGGAGCAGTGTGCTCTCACCTGTTGCTGTGGGAGGGGTGCCCCGTCAGAGGCATTGCTCCCCTCGCCTCCTCAGGCTGCCCGTTCTTAGAACCTGGGCACAGCCGCCGGCCAAGCTCCATACAGGTTTCTGGAAAGGCAGTGCCGCTACTGGCCCCGGGTCCTGACTTCCGGTCTCAGATGTATCAGCTGATGGATGAACACGCAGGCTCTTGAAGGGATTCCCCTGCTCCCTGCTGTGGGGAGACGCCAGCCCAAGTAGCTGCGTGATCTCCAGCCCTGAGCTCCTCACCCCCGCAGGCACCCGCGTGCTCCCATCTCTGAGCCTATGGTTGACAAGGAGTCAGGAGAGGAATGAGAACTCCCACCGCCCTCCCTGCAAGTGTCCTGGGTGCTGGGCTGCAGGTCTTTTAGTCAGATCCCCTGCATATGGGCATCTGCTGTGTGCGGGGCCCTGCCTGATGTGGGGCAGGGTCGCTGGGGTCCCCTTCATTTGCAAAGCCACAGCGGCCTTTTCCCAGCACAGAAGTGGGCCGTTGGCCTGGCAACAGGATTTGAGCTCGGGCTGCACAGAGCTGTGACGCTGGCGCCCTCTGGAGGCTTCGCTGGGAACTACTCTGCACGGGCGTCTTCCGTCCTGAGCTCGTCCCCGGGGGGCGCGCTGCGGCTCTGCTCCGGCATCAGCAAACGAAGGCGAAAGTAGACCTACTTCCTGGAAGACCTCTGTGCCCTGCAGCTCTGGCATGCCACCTTTCTGTGGTTTTTCTCACGCCCCGAGATTCCGAGGGGTGGGACCATCCTGAACCAGCAGCTCTGAGAGATCCTGCAGCCGAGACGCCAGGCTGGGCTGCGCGGAGCGCCAGCTCGCTGGCAGGCCACCCTGCACATTTCCTGGCGCTGCCACCATAGGTGGACGGGTCACTCACGTCACTTTGCTTTTTATACTCGTTCCCTTGTGTTACCTGCCATGTCCCCTAACAGTCCCTGACTCTGCCTTGGGGACTTACAGGCCAGCATCTGCCTTTACTGTTTCAGGGTCATTATTTAGGACCCCCTCCAAATCATCTGTGGCGTTTGCACGGTTTTTGGTGGTGAGTGGAGGCAACTCTGGCAGGCATGTCCCTACAGTCCTGGCCCTTTTCCTGGTGACAGTCTTTAAGTACAGGCCGTTTGACAAATACTAAATGTCTTATTTCCAGTGGGTGCCAGACACTTCTGGGTGTTGGATAGACACCTCAGTGGGCAAAACTTTCAAGTCTCTATCCTCGTGGAGCTGACATCTAACCATCTCATCCTCTGCTGCCCCTTTATCCTTTTGCCCTCAATCTTTCTCAACATCAGAGTCTTTTCCAGTGAGTCGGCTCTTCACATCAGGTGGCCAAAGCATTGGAGCTGCAGCTTCAGCATCAGTCCTTCCAATGCATATTCAGGGTTGATTTCCTTTAGGATTGACTGGTTGGATCTCCTTGCAGTCTAAAGGACTCTCGAGAGTCTTTCTTCAGCACCACAATTTGAAAGCATCAATTCTTCGGCGCTCAGTTTTCTTCATGGTCCAACTCACATCTATACATGACTACTGGAAAAACCATAACTGACTATATGGACCTTTGTTGGCAAAGTGATGTCTACTTTTAAAAACAGTCTAGGTTTGTCATAGCTTTTCTCCCAAGGAACAAGTATCTTTTACTTTCATGTCTGCAGTCACTGTCCACAGTGATTCTGGAGCCCTAGAAAATAAAGTCTGTCACTGTTTCCACTTTTTCTCCTTCTATTTGCCATGAAGTGATGGGATCGGATGCCATGATCTTAGTTTTTTGAATAAGTTTTTTAAAGCCAGCTTTTTCAGTTTCCTCTTCCATTCACCCTTATCAAGAAACTCTTTAGTTCCTCTTCACTTTCTGTCATTAGAGTGGAATCATCCACATATACCAGGTTGTTGATAGTTCTGGCAATCTTGTGGCTGCCCTGAAATCAGCACAGATAGGAAAGCAGTGGTTTGGGGCGAGGACTGTTGTCTGCAAGGACTGGGAGGAGGACTCGAGGGTCTGTGGGTGACTGCAGCAAGGACACGGTGGAGAGGGGATGTCTGTTTTCCTGGTGTGACCTTCAAAAGGGGGAGCCACAGGGTCTGGAAGCAGGGAGGTCTCTCAGTCCACGGTGGGTAGAGTAGGAAGGGGCCACAGGGGAGAGGGCTCTGGGTGGGCACAGATGCGGGCTGGCAGTTGCCAGGAAGGAGGTATTAGAAGGGGAGGCTGGGAAGACCCCACAGGTAAGGGAGTGATTTCCATGTAGGCTCAAAACTAGACGCTGCAGACGATGGCCTGAAGATGTGTTTCATTTGACTGATCCATGCGATTTTTTCCTAAATGTTTCTGTAACTAGTTGCTAGCATTTAAAAATCAAGAAATTTTACATTAAAATGTGGGTAGAGGGCTGCTCTTTAAAAATCAGAATTTCTGGACACATGGGGGCCACTGGTTGGCACTCAGTGGCGGCGGCTGCACCTCGGGCAGGATATACCCGCCTATCCACTACAGTCCTACTCGTCCGGCCCGAGGGGCTTGGCCTGTCCGGCCTCTAGGTGTCCCAGGTGTTTCAACATTCAGCCCTTCGGCAGCTCAGACACTAGGCGGCGGTTTTCACTCTGCTGTCATCAGATCAGCCAGGCCAGCTTCCTAAGCAAATGACTCCAGGAACGTCCTGCTGGGAAACAAGGTTTCCAGACAGGCAGGCAGGGCAGAAGTGGGTCATGGCAGTCGCCTGTGCAGTGTCCCTGGCCACAGGGACTCCTCAGGTGTCAGAAGCCTCTGCCCCGCCTGGGCTACGTCTGCACATCTAGGAAACGAGTGCGGTCCCGTCCAACTTCTGCACTGTGGTCCAGGGTGAGGCCCAGACAGACAGGTCTAGTGACTGGAGAAGGGCAGGTACCTTCCTCCCTGCCCACTGAACATACCCTGGTCCCGAGAGGACCACGCTGGCTCCTCTGGGCCCCTGGCCCTTCCTGGAGAACTAATACCACCTGCGACCAGCAAGTGGAGTCCCTGCTCAGCCCTGTCTGTGAGGCCCCCTGGGCAGCAAGGGGCCACTGGGGAAGAACAGGGACGGGCACCTCCCTACCTCCACCTGACTGTGGGGGCGCCGCCTTGGCTTGATTCCTACCACTTGCCTGGTCTGGTCACCTCTCCCTCAAGGGAGCAGGGGTCAGGGAGGGAAGATCCCCACCCCTGAGACCGACTCCTCCATGGGTTCATGGAGGAGTCTCAAGCCCTTTACTTGCCAACAACAGAAGCAAATCCCCACTCAAGCAGGAAAGAGCCTGCGCTGCTCAGGGGACTGCAGGGAGAGCTCACCAACCAGGGTGTGGGCCCTGCCCTGGGGGAGCTGCAGTTGGCTCCCCCTGGCTCCGCTCTTCCCAACTCTGCACTCCGTATTACACTGGCAGCCTGAACGAGGCCAAAGTGAGAGGACTGCACCCTCCGGGAGCTGGTACTCCGGCAATTATTAGCATGTCACTGCCCTCTGGCTCGGCTCTGCTGCCCTCCCTCCTGGGGCTCTCAAGGCAAGGACAGACTTTTCAGGAAAAAGCCTGGTCTGAAAAAACGTGGGCCTGTTACCTACAGGAAAGGTCTGTCAGGCAGACCAAAACCATAGCTGCCACACTGGTGACACTGGGAACAGGTTCCCCTGGGCCTCCATTGCCTCTTCTATAATATGGAAGTAATTTCCACCTTGAGAGTCATGGGCATCTAGTGAAAGTGCTTTGTAAACTGAGGTTCTGGGTGGAGGTGAATCATCAGCTCCTTCCCGAATTTCTGTTTGGCCAGCCTGACCATCCCCTGCCCTGCCTTTACCGCAGGGCTTTTGAAATCCCTGGCATACTGACCACTGCCCTCCGCCCTGGCTTCTGACTCAGAGTCACCCTGACCTTTGCATCCTGTCTGGTCTGGGACAAGGATGGCAGATCGGCAGGTACCAGCTCTGATTGATGGTTTGTCTGCAGCTTCGGGCTGACTCAGTGTGAAGGTGACGTAATGGATTAGTAATGTCTGCCAAGGGCCCGGGAAGGCTCACCTGCCACAGAGCTGCTGTGTATACACACGATGACTAGCTGGTAACCACCTGGCGAGGACAGTCTCACTTAAACGCGCGTCCCTGAGCTCACTGCCACGTCTTAGCCGCAGGTCCTGTGCGGGGCTGTCTGGTTCCCCTCCCACATGAGCAAGGGTTGTGGGGAGGCAGGGTTTGGGCCAGGGAGCCAAATCCTAGAAACCAGGGCTGGACATCACTTGCTCATGGGCTACTGAGTTCAATGCCTGGGCAGTAATCAGCAAGGCAGCTTCTGGGGAGAAATCTAGGCAGGCTGCCTACAGCTCTGGGGAATAAAAAGGTCTACATGGGCTGCATGCAGAAGGATTATCTATAGTCAGCATCAAGAGTAGAGGGCTTTCCTGGTGGCTCAGTGGTAAAGCATCTGCCTGCCAGTGCAGGAGACAGGGGTTCGATCCCGGATTAGGGAAGATCCCACCAGCTGCAGAGCAACTAAGCCCATGTGCCACGACTACCAAGCCTGTGCAAGTCCAGATGCAGCAATGAAGACCCAGCACAGCCAGAGATGAAAAGCTAAAACGAGAACGCCAGGAGCGGATGGAGGAACTGTAGCGCCACTTGCAGAGTAGCTGCAACGCAGTTGAGATGGCCTTGTGTATTGAGGAAGTCAGACGGTAAATTAAAAGACTCATTCCCATTCCAGCTCTGCATAAACCTGGCCAATACCCCCCACTGCCCTCAAGTTAAACCTCAATCGTCTTAGTGTGAAAGGCTCCTTATTGGCCCTGCTTCCTCCCAGTCTCCTGACTCCACACCCCCATGGCATCCCCCTCCCCACCGTGATGTCCCCACCCTCACAGCCTGTCTGGGCTGAGTCCTGAGGCCCCACTTCAGTTCCCCAGCTGCCTGGCCCTTCCTTGGACCGGGAAGCACAGAAAACACTGACCTGAAAAGCAGCCTCTCCACGGCTCTAGCTCTTCCTTCCAGCCTCTCTCAGAAGAACCTGGGGAAGCCTGGCTGGCTCGGGCACCCCTCCTACATGCCTTCAGGCACCCAGTGCTTCGCCCATCCTGCCACTGCCAGACCCATTCTCTATCTTCACCCCAGAATGTAGGCTTCCTCAGGGCAGTCAGCNAGAGTCGGACACGACTGAGCGACTTCCCTTTCACTTTTCACTTTCATGCATTGGAGAAGGAAATGGCAACCCACTCCAGTGTTCTTGCCTGGAGAATCCCAGGGACGGGGGAGCCTGGTGGGCTGCCGTCTGTGGGGTCGCACAGAGTTGGACATGACTGAAGTGACTTAGCAGCAGCAGGACTTTCCTAGTAGCTCAGTCGGTAAAGAATCCGCCTGCAGTGCAGGAGACCAGGTTTCATCCCTGGGTGAGAAAGATCCCCTGGAGCAGGAAATGGCAACCTGCTCCAGTATTCTTGCCTGGAAAATCCTAAGGACAGAGGAGCCTGGCAGGGCACAGTCCGTGGGGTCGCAAGAGCTAGACACAATTTAGTGACTAAACCACCACCACCCAGGCCCCTGGCCCTCCCAAGCAAAGGTAGTGTGGTCTAGGATGGTGCTGGAAGACACAGAAGAGGCCAGATTCAAGGAAAATTTGGTAGGTAAAAATCTACAGGATTTTCTGATAAATGGAATTTAGGAAGGAAGGGTAGATTAACATGTCTCAGCTTTCTTATACAAGGTGGATTCAGCTGTGATGAAACTTGGTTGAAATTACTTTAAATAACGGCATAATCTAAAGTTATGCAAAATTTTGCCTCAGATAAAATTTCAAGTTTGTATCTTCGTGGAAGGACATGGCTCTACTTCCTATTTTTTGAACTTCCTAATTTTTTTTTTTTCTTAATAATGGAGAGGTTTTTTTTTTTTTTTTAATGCTTATTACAGTGGAACTCTGTCTGGAAATTATGGTTTTCAATTAGATAATAACCAGGGCTATCTAATTTCTAGGTTCTTTTTTGGGTGCTAATTACTATCATTTTGTCACTTCTAAATGCCTAATGAAAGTAATTTATATTGCTTTTGTTATTATTTCTTGCCTGTTTTTCTGGGATTTGACTGGGATTAGTAGCTTGTTTCTGTTCCTCACTAAGTACATTCCTTCTAAGAATGTCTTCGTTGATGTTGGATGACTGCCCGACTGGACATCACGGATTTGTGCCCATGTTCTGCCCACTGCCGGACTCTGCATAAACCCAATGTGTGGAGACGACTGATGGTCCAGGGAGTTGCAATCACAAGTGCCATTTACACGTTAATTGTTTTTTCAGAGTGATCTGGTTGCCTCTCGAGGACGCTCTGGCGGCCGCTCGAAGCTTGCGCGTCTGCATCGCGTGGCCCCAGCCTGGGACCCCTGAGCGTGGGCGGTGCGGCAACGCCAAGCCGGCAGCCTTAAGGCTGGGGTCGCTTCGGACCGGGAGCGGGAACGTTTGGTGCAGCTCTTACAGGATAGGGGCGGTTCTAGAGACTGGGGAAGTCAGCAGTTTGTGCGTCTGATGGCTGGAGCTTTGAAAGAGAGGCGGAGGAACAAGCGAGAGCTCCCCGCCCCCGGTCCCCACTGTCCAATCCCTTCGGCTTCTCCTATTCTCGGCTGGCCGGCCCGACCCCTAGCCTGCTCGAACCCATTATGCGGTAGAGACGGCCGGGTCTCTTTAAGGCCCTTGCCGCGCCTGCGCCTTGAGCCTTCCTGACGCGGCCGGGCCGGACCCGGGAGGAGCCGGCGGCGGGCACGCTAGGGGTCGGGTTGTAGCTGAAACCGCGGAGGTTCGGCGAGAGTGGGGTCAGGGTCGGAGGCGGCCCTGAGCTCCTGAGTGAGCGCGGCGCTCGAGAGGAGGCGCAGAGGGCGGCCCGCGAAGCCGGGAGCGAGGCCGAGGCGCTGAGACGCGGCGGCTCGGCTGCCGGCTGGATGGGAAGTTAATGTTTACGACGGAGTCCACCCAACGTTTCCAAGGTGAGGGGCGCCGCGCCAGGCCGGGCGGGCCGGGAGGCCGGGCGGGCCGCGAGCCCGAGTTCCGCGGGACGCACAGCCGGGCCGAGGCGCGGCGAGTCGGGGCCGCACTAAACTTGCGGCGCGAGCGGGGCGGGCGCCTCCGGCCCTACTGGGGCCTAAGTTCCCTGTGGCCACCGGGACCCTCCCCACCGCGGTTGCTGCGGAAGAAACTCGCCAGCGGGACTCCCAGTAGATTCCCAGGGAGGTGAAGGGACGAGGCTGTTCCTCGATATCCTGTGGGGCATACTGACTCTTCACCCCCGCCCTCGAGGCCGGGAGTCTGTGCCCTCTGGGAGACCAGATGGGGCGAGACTGTCCGCGCCTCTTGCAAGTTGGTGTCTTTGCTTGGCCTCGGGGATTCTGCGTAAGGCCATGTCTCCAGGCAGGTGATGGGCGAGCCAGGTGTGTTAAATGACGCCCAAGGATGCAGTTGGGAGCGTTTGCAGCCATCACTGTAATCACTTTATGACTAGAGGGGCAAGCCTCAAATTAACCACAGAATTTCCGGTAGGTTGGATTGTGGTGGTAGTGTCTGATTTAGAGTTGCTGTGATTTCTTTGTGTTTTTCTTTCTGTCTTTTGGGGATCATAGACCAACTCAGTTGGCATCCTTTCACTGAAGTTAACCAAAACTTTTGGAATGGTTCCTTCACTTTACTTCTATCTGTTGTTGTTAGAAGTGGTTTCAAAAAGCAGCATTTTCTTGCAGAGATATCTCTTCTGTGGGTTTCAGTGTAGAATAACAGAGTTTTTCCATTGGTGAAAGGAATCTGGTGCTTCATGAAAATCAAGAAGTTATCTGTTCGTAGTTTTTACCTTTGTTCTGGACTGAAATGTATTAGTAGCTTTTTTGTTTTGTTTTTCAAAAATGTTATTAATAAAGTTTCTGCAGTTTACCAGAAGCTTCTATTCTAAAATGCTAGCCTTAAGGTCTCTGAGAAATTTGTGTCAAAGAAATCTTAGAAAACTTATTGTAGTATAACGTATTTTTAAAAAGTGCCAATCTTGAGTATGCAGGTAAAGACTTTTTATTAAGTGTACTATTACAGATCAGTAAACGAAACATTGCAGGATTGGGGTATATATCCAGGAGTGGAACTGTTGATTTATGAGGTATGTGAATAATAAAATGTTAGCATTAGATCCAGTTGAACATTTCCCAAAGTAGTTTTACTTTGGGAATTAGCAGGGAATGGTATTCCATTTACCTCATATACTTGGTAATGCTTCTCAGCTTTAAAAAATTTTGCTATTTTGGTGGAAGTGCAGTAATATATGTAGCTTTATTTTACGTTTTTCTGATGATTATGGTTGAGTACCTTTTGTTGAACATTTATATGTTGTCTTTTGTAAAGTGCCTGTTAAGTTTTATTATTTTTTAAATTGGTTTGTAATTCTTTATTCAGAATATAAGTTCTGTTTGTGTGTGTGTATGTGTATGTATATACACATCTATTTCCCATGAGTCCTTTCTGGACTTAATCATTGTCCACTTTGTATCTTGTCTTTTCAATCTTGATGGCCTTTTTTTTTTTTTGATGAATGGAAATTGGTAACTTTAATGAAATATACTTAATCCTTGTCTTTATGATTACTGTTTTTTGTGATCTATTAAAGAAATCTTTGCTTCACCTAAGAATATGGAGATGATTTCTTGTGTTACCAAGTATGTGTGCTCAGTTGCTTCAGTTGTGTCTGACTCTTTGCAACCCTATGGACTTTAGCCAATTTGGCTCCTCGGTCCATGGGATTTTCCAGGCAAGAATACTGGAGTGGGTTGCCTTTGCCTGCTCCACCCGTGTTATCATACAGAAGTTTTATTTTTACTTTTTACATTTAAGTTGTACAATTTACAGTGAGTTGTAGGCGGATTGTAGGGGTCAAGATTCACTTTTTACCCTGTGGGTATATATTTGACCCAGCAACGTTCACTGAATATATATCATCCCTGCCTCTCTGCACTGTGTGACACTTTTTTGTAAGTCAGGTGAAGTGTGGATCTGTTTCTGAACACTATTCTGTTTCATTGCTCTACTTGTTACCCTTGCACCAATATCACTGTATTAATTGATGTAACTTTATAATAAGCCTTGATATGGGTCGCTCCTATTTTGTTCTTTAAGATGATCTGGGCAGTTCTTGGCTCTCAATGCTTCCACATAAATTTCAGAATCTTGTCCATTCATACAGAATTTGGAGATTGGAATTGAATCTATTTATTTTAAAATTTCTCTAATGTTTTGTAGTTTTCTGTATTAAAGTCTTGCATACCATTTGTTATTTATTTGTAGGTATTTTATATTTTTATATTGTAAATGATATTTTAAAGCATTTGTGGCCAGTATACAGAAATACAACTGATTTTGGGAGTGAGAGGAGTGGCTCGGAAATTATTTTAAAACAAATCCCAGACATCATTTCATTAATAAATCCTAAATTTTTAATCTCCCTTCAAGACCTAGTCCAGATTACATCTTGTATGTTCTAATTTTCCAAGGTTTTCTAATCTTTTTCTATTTGCGTGTTATCTCCAGGGTCTGAGACAAAGATTTGTAGAGTGTTTAATATAAAGTGTGAATGTGTTAGGCTCTGGGGATACAAAGCTGATTAAGATGCTGCCCCTGCTTTTAAGGAGTTTAGAGTCTAGGAGGAGTTGGAGAAATTCAAGAAAAGACCTTTATCTTGCTATGATGAAAACTGGTTTGGCTGCATGCAAAAGGGACATTTAAATCAAACTGTGGGGGAGGTAATAGGCCTGGCTCCCAGTGTTCTGAGAGCTGGGCAAAGGAAGTGGGCTGTGGGTGGGGGCTGCTATTCACTATACATACTTCTGCTTTATTCCTTGGCTTTCAGCCTTGAGCCTCTCTCCACTCTTCTTGAGTCTGGAGTCTCTCCAAGTCTGTGTTTCCAGAGAATAAATTTATGAGAGGACGTGAATGGGGGAGAAGGGAAACTGCAGGTCCATATACAGACCTTGTGTGTGTGTGCTCAGTTGTGCCCAACTCTTTGTGACCTCATGGACTGTAGCCCACCATGCTCTTCCGTCCATGGGATTCTCCAGGCAAAAGTACTGGAGGGGGTTGCCATTTCCTTCTCCTGTGTAGGTAACACACCGGACAGAGCATAGTGAAAAACCCAGACAATTCCTTCATATTCCTATCTTCTGTCTTCCCCACTCCCTGCCCAGAGGCAATCCCTATTCAGATTTCTCTCTGCATAGATTAGCACCAGTATTTTCTAAAGTTGCCCAGGTGATTCAAATGTATGGTCAGGATTGAAGCCGTTGGTTTGAATGGGCTGTTTGAGCCTCTCTCCAGTGTCTGTCTTTCCTTTTGGCCTGATTCTATTTCCCAGAGAGTATGGAAGTTTTCTGCTTGGAGGCCAGAGGTCTAGTTACCAGTGGTCAGGGAACTCAGGAAAGAGAGTTGGGTAATGAGCCATGGACCATGTAATGTGAAGGGACACATAATTGGCTTCATCTTTCACGATGTTTGGTTTTACCCTTTTTAGAGACTGAATCTCTAATCTGCTGCCTTATTGAGATTAGATCACTCAGTGGCTTGAAAGAGGAATGCAGGTCTAGGTTTCTAACTATTCAAACAGTTTTCACCTGATCTTTCCTTCTTCAGCCCCCCACTTCTTTGCTCTGGCAGCTCTGGAGCCCTTTGTGGATTCTGTACCATCAGCTGGGTTTGTTCTGGGTGGTCAGCACACTGCTGTCTTTGCAAACACTACTTGTCTTTGACCAAATCAGTTACCGCTCATCCATCTCTCCACCTTTCAAGGGTTTGTTGCTGTAGTTTGTTCTCTTCTCTTGATCCTTATGGTTAGTGTCCTAAAAACAGCAGCAAAGTTTTCTTTATCCTTGTTTTGTTAGAGTTTAGTTGTTGTTTAGTCACAGTACTGTCTAACTCTTCTGCGGTCCCATGAGCTGTAGCCGCCAGGCTCCTCTGTTCATAGGATTTCCCAAATAAGAGTCCTGGAGTGGGTTGCCATTTCCTCCTCCAAGGGATCTTCCCAACCCAGGGATCGAACCCATGTCTCCTGCATTGGGAGACACATTCTTTACCACTGAGCCACCAAGGCAGCTCTATTAGGATTCTGGGAGAGAGAAGAATTAGATGTGTGTGATCCATCTGCCATCTTAACCTGGAAGTCCCTCATCTTTCATCATACAAAAATGTGTTGCCATCTGTCCATCACTGTTGTCTCCTCCCTGTGCGGTTATAGCTTTTAAAGTTTCTTTACTGTTATGTACATAGAATGGGAGGAGGGAGAGCATCTAAATATTGGATCAAACTGTCATTTCCCTAGAAATCCCTAAATTCTTTTGAGAAGTATCCTTTGTCCCAGAGTTTTATAATCTCAGGATTGGAAGTGATTTTAAAGATAAAACAGTTTAGTGAGCTATTTGATACTTTCTGTAGTGGGGAACTCACTTAGAAGAGATGAATGGAGAAATGGAGTGGGCTGTGGATCTCTGCACTGGGTCTGGAAATCCATATGTGCATTAAACATTTAATAGTGAGTAAACAAATAGATCTTGCATATTTGTAACATAGAAAAGTTATTAAAAAGTCACGGTGGTTTTATTAATCAATAATTCTTAAATCTAGCTATGGTCATGGGGGTAATACTTACAATTTTTTGTTTTTTGCTTTTGACTGAGTTCTCTGAATATTTATCACATAGGTCACAGCAGTAGCAGGGGTGAGGGAGAGACAGGAGACTCCTTTACCTTTAGGTAGGTGTTGGAGGTCTGCCAGCCTACGGGGGGTTTCCTTCAGGCCTGCCTTCTGCCTGATGTGCCTCAGGTCTCTCTTGAACTTGATCTGCTTCACTTCCAGGCTGACTTTCCACCACAGGAATCAGGTCCTCTTGACCAGCTTCCAGTGCTTGAGATGATGTTGGCACATCTTGAGCACATCTTTGCAGTACATCTCAGACCTCCTTACCCCCTCCTGCCTAACCCCTTCCCCAGCCTGGCTGGGCGGACACTCAGAGTTGGGGTGAAACACAGTCCCTGAGGCTCCAGCATCCAGTCTGGGCAGGAGGTAGCAAATGGTCAGCCAGTTCTCCAGGGGCTGATGGATTCTTCTTGGAGACCAGCATCTCCTCAAACTCTGGGTGGACCTGCTGGCCAGGAAGGGAGGCAACCCCATGTGGGCCTGTTGGTTGCATGCTATAGTGAGACTGGCAGTCTTGCCTGCCCAGCACCCCTGAGACAGGCCAGGGCCCACTGCAGCCTGCCCCGGGGTACATCCACGAGCAGCTGAGAGTCAGGTGTGCCAGAACGTGGTCTGTGTGTGGCAGCAGCCTCATGTGCTCAGCAGGGCCTTCCTGAGCCTCAGCTTCACCCTGAGGCGCCCACAGTGCGTTGCAGGTGGTGTGGGTGCCTTGGCTGTTCCTAGAACCCACAGACTGTGGCCTCACGCTGACCCTCCCCAGAGGTGGCCAGGAGACTGACCATTCCACCACCCAGAATTTTTTGTTTTGAAACACAAGATTCTGTACCAGAAAAAGTTGATAAAGTGCGCAAGTTGTTGAAATCTTGATAGTTAACTTAAACTGGTAAATTAATTAGAACTACCCATTAAAACCTCTGTTACTCCTTTAATAACTTTGTTATGCTTTGCACTTTTTTTTTTCTTTAAAACACTGAGTAGGTTTCCAAATGCTCTTTGAAATAAAAGTTGTTATCATAGAGTTCATGATAGGAAAATATTATTCTCAATGTAACTTGCTTTCTGTTGGGCTAAATTTATAAAATTTTATTTGTTTACCCTTCCATTGTATCCATGTTTCTGGGTTTCAGTGTCTTTTTTTTTGTTGTTGTTGCTCTTGTTCAGTCGCTCAGTTGTGTCTGACTCTTTGCAACCCCATGGACTGCAGCACACCAGGCTTCCCTGTCCTTCACCATCTCCTGGAGTTTGCTCAGACTCTCATCCATTGAGTCCATGATGACATTCAACCAATCTCATCCTCTGTCGCCCCCTTCTTCTGCCCTCAGTCTTTCTCAACATCAAGGTCTTTTCCAATGAATCAGCTGTTCTCATCATGTGGCCAGAGTATTGGAGCTTCAGCATCAATCCTTCCAGTGAATTTCAGGGTTGATTTCCTGTAGGATTGACTCGTTGGAGCTCTTTGCTGTCCAGGGGACTCTGAAGAGTCTGTCTCAAGAGTACTGTCTCTGTGCTTCATGAGAGGGTTCCCTGCCTGTGCTGTTTGTAGTTTATTAAGTAGCCAAAGACAATGTGGCTTTAGTGCTTGTTTATTGTACTTTGTACTAATCCAGCCCTCACAGTTGTACTTTGAAAAATGTTCCCTAAAGGTGGTTAAACTGGCTTTTAATCTGGATCTTCATTGTAGGTTTTGGTATTCAGTGTCTTATGAATTTATGATTAGGGCTCTATCTTTAAGGAACTGCTGGCTCCTGTGTTCTTGAAAGGAACCTTGATAGAGATAGGAACAGAATGGTTTTCTTATGGATCATTGCCCTTTTTGTTTTTCACAAGAAAGTGTAAGCACTGACAGGGAAGTGACCATGGGCATTTTGCCTTACCTTCGAATTGGTGCTCAAATGATTAGTCGCTGTATTCGGCTTGGTACAGTTCTTTTGCCGTGTTAAAAATGAATCCAGGGACTTCCCTGGTGGTCTAGTGGTTAAGAATCCGTCTTCCAGTGCAGGAGGCACGGATTTTATGCCTGGTCGGGGAACTAAGATCCCACAGGCCATGGGGCAACTAAGCCCATGCACTGCTTCTGCTGACCCCGAGTATCACAACTAGAGAGCCTTTGTGCTGCAACGAAAGACCCGATGCAGCCAAAAATAAATATTTTAGAAAATGAATGGAGCTTTCTCATAAATTATGCTAGTAAGTTTGTTAGGACAATGTTAACAGATATTGGATAAAAGTTTCACTTTAATGAACAATTGTGTAATATATTTGAATGAGATACATGAGAGAAAGAAAAATTTAATATATTCGGGTATACTAGAAATCATGATAGTTTAGAAGACTGAGCCAGAATTTGATGGTGAGAAGATATAAGTAAATTGAGAATGAATCCTAGCTCAGGAAAAGTGTAGTGGCTTTAAATATTTAACTGAAATGCATGTAAGAGGAGCACAGTGTTAAAGACTGAACTTGGCTGCCTTTTTGAAACTGTGGAGAAGCTTCTTTGCCACTGCAGGATGAACAAGGTTATAAATGTTGTCAAGCATGGTATATTTACATTTAACACACAAGATCAGAAAATGAGTCAATAGATCTAAAAATTTAATGAAGTTATAAACATTGTCAGTAAGTCATTAAGAATCAGCAAAGATAACATATATATAGCATCCCGAATGTATCAGGTATAAGGATGGGTGTTGGGGTAGTTGTGATCAATTCTACGTAGACAGACTCTTTGCTTTCACGGAATTTATAAACCAGAGGAACACACAGTGGCTACAGTCTTGTTTCTTTACTTTTTTGTGTTTGGCCACACTGCTCAGTTTGTGGGATCTTAGTTAGTCCCCCAGCCAGTGATGGAACCCGGGCATATGGCACTGAGAATGCCAAGTCGTACCCACTGGACCGCCGGGTAATTTCTGGTGTAGTCTTGTTTCTGAGTGAGGTGATAAATAAAGAAGGGGGGTGATTTAATGGTTGGTTTGTTTTAAATCTTGAGCCTTTTTAAAAAATGAAGTATAATTGATTTTCAGTGATGTGTTTCAGGTGTACAGCAAAGTGATTCAGTTATACGTATATCCTTTTTCAGATTCTTTTTCTTTATAGGTTCTTATAAGATATTAAATATAGGGCCCTATGCTATACAGTAGGTCTTCTTTTGTATATATAGTAGTATGTATCTGTTAATCCCAATCTCCTATTCCTCCTTTCCCCCACCTTTTTGCTTTGGTAACCATAAATTTATTTTCTATGTCTGTGAGTCTATTTCTGTTTTGTAAATAAGATCATTTGTATCTTTTCTTTTTTTTGATTCCACATATAAGTGGTATCGTATGATGCTTGTTTTTCTCTGTCTGATTTACTTCACTCGGTATGATAATCTCCATAGGTCTATCTGTGTTGCTGCAAATGGCATTGTTTTATTCTTTTTTATGTGACTGAATAATATTCCCGTGTGCATGTATATATTACCACATCTTTATCCATTCGTTTCTGGATGGACATTTGGGTTGTTTCCATGTCTTGGTTATTTTCAGTAGCACTGCTCTAAATATTGGAGTGCATGTATCTTTTCAAATTAGAATTTTTGTCTTGTTTGAATATATGCTCAGGAGTGGGATTGCTGGATCAGATGGTAACTACTTTAGTTTTTGTAAGGAACATCCATACTGTTTCCATAGTGGCTACACCAATTTACATTCCCACCAACAGTACAGGAGGGTTCTCTTTTTTCCACACCCTTCCCAGTATTTGTTATTTGTAGACTTTGGTGATGTCCATTTTTCCAGATATGGTGGCTATTCTGACAGCTATGAGGCTTTTGTATGGAAAAATGCTGAGTTTTAAAAGTTTTAAGTCTTAATATTTGCTTTAGAAATATTTGAGGTGAAGTTTATGTGTAGCGAAATGCTCAGAACTTAACTATAAAGCTGAATGAGTTTTTTAAAACTTGATGTGTAATTGTTTTACAGTGTTGTGTTTCTGCTGTACAGCAATGTGAATCAGCTGTAAGTATACATATATCCCCTCTCTTGAGCCTCCCTCCCATTTCAACCTCCTAGGTCATCACAGAGTACGGAGCTGAGCTCCCTGTGTTCCGAACTGAAGCGTCACACTAGTTGTCTGTTTTATGCGTGGTAGTGGCTAGATGTCAGTGTCCCTCTCTGTTTGTCTTACTTACCCTCTCTTTCCCCTACAGTGTCCAAAAGTCCATTCTCTGTGTCTGCATCTCTCTTCTTGCTTTGCAGATAGGTTTATCAGTATCATTTTTTCTAGGGAATGAGTTTCAGTAAATATGTACTCTTGTGTGACTCTCTGCCTTCCCAATAATCCCACGTAGTTCCTTTAATCAATTCCTGTTCTGATAGCTTTTACTACCAGTTTAGTTTTTCTAGGTCTTGAACTTCACCTAATAGAAAAGTAGAATAAGTATGTATTTTCAGGCTGGCTTCTTTAGTTCAATGTAATGTCTTTGAAATTCATCCATTGTTGCTCTTATCAGTAGTTCTTTTTTTTTTTTTTTTTCCTGTTGCTCGTTGGGGTATATCTGTTGTCTTTAAAAAAAAAAATTTTTTTTTTAATTGAAGGATAGTTGCTTCAATAGTTCTTTATAATTGATGTGTAATAAAACATACAGGCTTCCCTGGTAGCTCTGCTGGTAAAGAATCTGCCTGAAATGCAGGAGACTCCAATTCAATTTCTGGGTCAGGAAGATCCCCTGGAGGAGGGCATGGCATCCCACTCCAGTATTCTTGCCAGGAGAATCCCAATGGACAGAGGAACTTGGTGGGCTACAGTCAGTGGGGTCGCAGAGAGTCAGGTACGACTGAGCAACTAAGGACAGCACAATACATTATATAACTATAACACTGTTTATTCATTCTCCCTTTAGGCTATTATGAATACACCTGTTATGAACACATAACTGCTAGTCTTCTTGTAGGCATACATTTTCATTTCTCCTGTATAAATAACTAATGGTGGACTTACTGGCTCATAGGGCAGCTATGTTTAACTTTAGAAGACATTGCCAAACAATTTTCCCAAGGGAATATATCATTTTGCATTGCAGCCAGCAGCCTATGAAAGATCTACTTGAATGACACATCAGAACTGAGCTTCAGAAAGCCTTTTTTGGCACAGTGTGGTGTGAGCTTGAGATAGGGAGCATGCACAGTGAAGCGACACAGCTGGAAATTGGTGTATTCCTGTTCAAAGGAACCGATAGGTCGGGAGAGAATCTTATGGACTCTAGAGCCTACGGTGTGTGGGGTGAACGTAAAGCAGGGGTCAAATGATCCCCACATGTCTGCCCACGTGTTAGTTGTTCAGTGGTGTCCGACCCTTTGGGACCCCATGGACTGTAGCCCGCCAGGCTCCTCTGTCCACGAGATTCTCCGGACAAGAATACTGGAGTGGGTAGCCATTCTCTTCTCTAGGGGATCTTCCCAACCCAGGTCTCCTGCATTGCAGGCAGATTCTTTACTATTTAAGCCATCAGGGAAGTGCATATCTGCCATAGGCTGTTGGATATTGGTGCACCAGTCATTAATAAGATGGAGGAGTACATTTCAGAGGGAAGAGGGAGAAATTTGTTTGTAAGTAGTAATTGGGGTAAAAGGAAGTAGATGAGATAGCTGTGTATAGAGAGGAGAAAGCCCAGGATGGAATTGGAATTTTGGGGACCACTGACATGTAAGAAATAAGCTGATGAAGAGAAGTCTGAAAAGGAGCAGGAGGAATTCAGTAACTACTACAGAAGGGACACTGGAAGAGATTTTAACAAACTGAAAGATTTGAACTTTGAAGAAGGAGGGAGAGGCTTGAATGTTGTTAATGTGAGTAAAAAGTAGTAATAGCCTTTTTGGAGATTAACTTAAAAATCCATTAAAACTTAAAATATAATGTTATTTGACCAAATAGTTGCACTTTATGGAATAACTTCTAGAGAAACAGACAAATACGTAAAGATGTATTTCAGTTCAGTTCAGTCTCTCAGTCGTGTCTGACTCTGTGACCCCATGAATCGCAGCACGCCAGGCCTCCCTGTCTATCGCCAAATCCCGTAGTTCACCCAAACTCATGTTTATCGAGTTGGTGATGCCATCCAGCTATCTCATCCTTTGTCGTCCCCTTCTCCTCCTGCCCCCAATCCCTCCCAGCATCAGAGTCTTTTCCAGTGAGTCAACTCTTCACATGAGGTGGCCAAAGTATTGGAGTTTCAGCTTTAGCATCATTCCTTCCAAAGAACACCCAGGACTGATATCCTTTAGAATGGACTGGTTGGATCTCCTTGCAGTCCAAGGGACTCTCAGGAGTCTTTTCCATCACCACAGTTCAAAAGCATCAGTTCTTTGGC
>SJYX01007227.1:398236-434908 GCA_006410675.1 Oreotragus oreotragus | reverse complement strand
GGGTGGGGGGGCGGTATTTAGTGGGATGTAAGATCCAGTGAGAGTTCTCAATATGGCAGAGCAGCCTCTGTAAAAGTTGAGAGGAGAGACTGGGAAGAGACAGACTGCTCCTGAGTTCCAGGACAGAGAACAGGAGGCCTGTCTTCTGACTTTAGACAGAAACCCTACTTCTCTGTGGCTTGTGAGACTAGAGAGGTGTGGATATGTGTAGTAGTTAAGTTTATAACATTTTTGTTTTAACATTATCAGATTAAAAAAAAAAAATCTCTCGTAGTCCTAAATGTTCCTCTGGCATTTTGTTAAAGTCTAAAGTTATTGTGTACCTGGGTTAATTGACTCGAGTACTTGCTAATGTACTCTCACTTTGTTGGTTTGTCCCAGGACTTCTGATTGTTTCTGTAGCCTCATAGTGTATATGAGGTTCAGGGAATGAGACCTAGGTTTTCTAGTGCGGTGTTTTGGGGATTCTCCCTACCCCCTTGCCCCTTTGTTATTGAAACTAATAATACATAAAAATCTGCTAGTATGAGCTGATCGATTTTCTTCTGGCTCCACAATGTCTGAACAGAAAGGCATTGGAGATACCATTCACCCCAACCTTTTTTTTTTTTAAGTTCTGCCAAGGAAACAAGGTTTAAAAACACTTTAACTTGTGAAGGCCCTGTGGCTTTGGTTGCTTGCATGCTCAGAAGGCCCTATACACTGTCAATAAAATGTGGTGCTTTTACCTTGCTGAAATGCTGAGGACCTTTCAAAAAATCATTTCATTGGTACTATATTTCTGTGAGGATTTCTTGAGTTTTCATGTGTCCTATCCAATTTCAATTAACATACATTTTCTACTTCTTATTTCAATCAGTTTTTTAAAACTAGTATCAGTGTAATTAAATTAATTTAAATGGCAATTTAGAATAATTTTTAGGCCTTGCCATGATCTGTGCATTATTTGCCTGTTTTGGATAATTATGTTAAAGATTTTTATTGACATTTTAGGATTTTTCAAAACAGTGGTAATTCATTTTTATTTCACCCTCAGTATAGAGTGATAGTGCTTAACACACTTTTTTTTTTCATACTTTAATATATTGTGTACATTAAATAAAAGATTCATGTAATGTGTGATATATTTTAAGAGATACTTGTTCTGAATTTGTGCTTTTTTCATACTAGATGGAAGCACAAGAAACCAAGTATTTTAGTACTGCTGCCAGGAAAAAATCGTGTGTGCGGATATGCTTTTTTTTAAAAAACAATTTTGTGTTTGTAACAATGGAAGGTTGAGGTTGGGGACAGGCTTATTAGCTCTTTACTCATGAACTTGAACACCTTGGCTATAGAAATTTTAGGTTCAGCTCACAATGGCCAAATTTTAGTTATCTATTATTCTTATCAGTGTATCTTACATAGCATTCTCTTCCAGTTTTAATGCAAAAGTATCGATGGAGAAATTATATCTGTGGTTTGGTAATACAGTAAAATATTTCATGTGATAGCAATTGCCTTTTTTTTGAAGGAAAGCAGCAGTAGTTTTTATTGAAGCAAGTAACGTTCTGTTTCAGGAAGAATTTCATTATGATATGAATTGATGGCCAGAGGGGAACAAAGTGGCATAATGTAGAGAGTGTGTGTTAGTCGCTCAGTCATGTCTGACTCTTTGCAACTCCATGGTCTGTCCATGGAATTCTCCAGGCAAGGATACTGGAGTGGGCTGCCATTCTCTTCTCCAGGGCATCTTTCCAAACCAGGGATCGAACCCAGGTCTTCTGCATTGCAGGCAGGTTCTTTACCATCTGAGTAGAAAGAGCAAGAGTTTTGCTTTGTCATTTTCCTTCTCTTTTTAACTTGTGTGGGTCTGTTTCTTTATCAGAAGAATTTGTGTTTTCATATTTACCATGCAGTGTTGTTCATGAGAAATGGAAATAATAAATCTAAAGTATCTGGAACAGTGCTTGGCCTATGTTTTGTGCTCAATATAAATAGCTGTTATGATTTTGTGATTATCAGTTTCTTAAAGGAAGTTTAAAAGAATGCAGAAAACATGAATGGAATTGACTGTAAAATATAAGGAAGACCCTTCTGATAGCAGGGTTGGTTTCAGTTTTGTGTTCAGTTTTCAATTACCAGAATGTCTCAAGTGGATTGCCAGAACTACCTATAAGTTAGTTTTCTCCTGTCAGTCTGAGGAATTATGCTGTACCTCATAAAGTTGTTTGATGCATTGTATATACTTGAAAATACTGATTATCTTATTTGAATGGTTTGGCCTGTAGCGGGCAAGATTCTAGGTTTATATACTTTTTAAAATAGGTTGTGTCTGCTGAAGTATATAGCATTAAATAAGTCATTTTTAAGCATGAACAAAATTTAATTCAGATCTATAGCTCATGGTAATTTTTGTTTTATGATCAAGGTGATTTAAAAGGTCACTATTTTTGCTTAAAACTCCTAGCAATGACTATCCTGAATGTATGAAAACTCTTTTTATACTAGGTAGTAGGTGAAATGTCCAGTTAAAAGATTTCATTAAAATTTTGAATAAAATTGAACTTGAATAGCTCTTAGGTTTCAAAGACTTAAACAAATGCTAATTCTTTAAGATAAGTACTATGTCTAGTACAGTTTTGTATGTTTAAAACATTTAAAATGCTAAAACCTTATTCACATGTAATGCTTTAATCAGATAGTCTCTAAATATCGGCAGTACTCAGGTGTTTTGAATGGTTGGAAAAGTGTGTGAACTTTGTATGTAGTTTAAGGTATTTCTGAGCTGTGGCAGTCCATAGAGTTAAGGGCATTTGGTTAGCTAGAGAACAGTGCATGTAGTTCTTTAAAGCTGAGTATAGATACAGATTTGCAGCTATTAAACCATGAGCTTATACTTTTGGAGCATCCAACAAAACCGACATTTTATGTTTAGAAGATTTTTAGATTAGTTGCAGTTGAATGTTTCTGTTCCCCTTGGTAAATTGCCTTTTATCTCTGTTTCAGGCATGCAGTTGTGATGTGGTTGCCGATGGTTGCTTTTCACAGTTTATTTTTTTTCTTCCTTTCCTTCTTTTTCTTTAGAAATTATTGCTGTAGCTTACAAAGTGGGATGGTTTTCTTTTGTGCAAAATGTTAAAGTCAGGAAAACGTCAAATATTTCTGCAGTTACGCAGATCTGTTTACACTTACTATAAAAATTATAAAAGAGGTTTTTGTTGATATTCTTGAGACTTCTTTTTACACTAGTATTATACATTGATATAAAAGATAAAATACAGTCAATAATACGCTCTTGTCAAAGGAAGTAGGAGTTTTCTTGTGATACGTTGACAGTTTATTTTCAAATATAGTTTCCATCTCGATATTTTAGTTAATTGAATCTCTTGTAGGTAATCAGATTGGTTTGGGGCAGGTCCTATCTGTCTGTCAAAATCCTTTGAGTCATGACATGTTCTGATGTGCTGTGTCTTTACTTTTATGCTCTTCTGTTAGTTTAGCTCACCTTTCGTTCAATGATTTACACTTGTGAGGACATTTTGGTTTTAGGGCTGAATGTTTAGTGTCCTGGCTCCATCACTTATTAGCTAATGGCTTCTTGGGCCAGTTGTTTAACCTCTATCAGTCAGTTCAGTTCAGATGCTCAGTCATGTCCAACTCTTTGTGACACCATGGACTGTTGCACGCCAGGCCTCCCTGTCCATCACCAGCTCTTGGAGTTTACTCAAACTCATGTCCATTGAGTCGGTGATGCCATGCAACCGTCTCATCCTCTGTCATCCCCTTCTCCTCCTGCCTTCAATCTTTCCCAGCATCAAGGTCTTTTCAAATGAGTCAGTAGTTCATATCAGATGGCCAAAGTATTAGAGTTTCAGCTTTAACATCAGTCCTTCCAATGAATATTCAGGACTGATTTCCTTTAGGATGGACTGGTTGGATCTCCTTGCAGTCTAGGGGACTCTCAAGAGTCTTCTCCAACACCACAGTTCAAAAGCATCAATTCTTCGGTGCGCAGCTTTCCTTATGGTCCAACTCTCACATCCATACATGACTACTGGAAAAACCATAGCTTTGACTAGACGGACCTTTGTTGGCAAAGTAGTGTCTCTGCTTTTTAATCTGCTGTCTAAGTTGATCATAACTTTTCTTCCAAGGAACAAGCGTCTTTTAATTTCATAGCTGCAGTCACCACCTGCAGTGATTTTGGAGCCCTTCAAAATAAAGTTTAACCTCTGTAAACTTCAGTAAAATCTGTATCTGGATTATCATGAGGATTAAATAAGATATTGAATGTAAGTCTTGTCATAGTCCTTGGTAACATAGTAAAATATACAGCAGCAATAATATATCACTGTGTGCAAATTTTGTTTCTTTTTTTAAAAGGTGATTTACAATGTCATGTTAGTTGCAAGTTTTCTTTCCTGAAACTTTGCCCTAGAGGTAGGAAGGATCAGAGAGAGATGAATATATGCTGTGTGCATATAGAAAATAAATTAACTCAGAGAAATTTGTCATATAGTCATCTAAAGGAAGAAGACTTGTCAGCAGTGTTACCTTTTTTCTGTTTTTTTTTTTCCCTTTCAGTGTAATTCCTGCTTGCTATTTTTTTCTATTCCTATTGAAGTCAGTGTTTTTTATCTTTCTCTTCTTCTGTCTGACAACTGTTAAATAAGTGAAAGACATAATTTGAAATTCTTCTTTGAAGATATTTATAGATTTTTTAAGATCTGTACTCCATATTTATTAATAATACTCAAAACATGCAAAAGATTGCTGTTTATAATAATGTTGTTTATTCCCACATTTACAGAGCTGGAATAATACTTCCTTAGGACCTGCTTAAAGACTGAAGATAGATATTATATTTGTGTCAACTTTAAATCCTATTGGAATAATACTGAGTATAAATATATATATTTTTTGCTTTCTATATGTTTTTCAGTTGTATATCAAGTTCTTTTATGGGTTCAGAATTTCTAGTACTTTGAAGAATAAATAACGATGTGTACAGATCACAAATTGATTATTTTTTATATTTACATTGGCATAGACTATTTTGAAATTTGAGCATATATTTTAGGTATATTTCTAAGTTTGATACATTGCTGTTTATTTTGGAAACAAAGATGAAAAGACCTCTCTGGACCCATTTGGCAATACACACAGACAAATACCCACTTAAAAAGTATGATGCTATAAGTTGGTGAACTCTGGGTTTGCAGTCTTGTTAAGCAGTCAGAGTTGTAGTTTAAATAATAGTCCTAGAGGTACAATTGCCTGTCATTCAGGTACTGGCCAATTTCTCCATAAGTTCATATAAAACTTACTGAAACTTGAGATGTTTCTAATAGTTCATTTCAGACTTAAGAGTATAAATACTTTAAAAAATATGATGTAGTTGGAGGAGCTCAGATAGCTATAGAATTTGTCATCTGTTTTTTAACCAATTTTTGTTGTTGAGTTTCTGGTATGTACCCGGTGCTGTGCTAGGCATTACAGAGGGCAAGTAATACTTTGTCTTTGTTCAGAACAAAAAGGAGATGCCTTCTCAGTAGTGCTCCTAACCTCAATCCTGACCTCAGTAATGATTTCTTAATATGTTATTTCAGTATTGTTGCTCTCTCCCTTTTGTTTCCTTCTTACAAATATATTTTTCAGATTAGAACATATATAGTTGTCATGATTGGAGAAGGCAGTGGCAACCCACTCTTACCATGGGCGGAGGGGACTGGTGGGCTGCAGTCCATGGGGTCGTGAAAAGTCAGACACGACTGAGCGACTTCACTTTGACTTTTCACTGTCATGCATTGGAGAAGGAAATGGCAACCCACTCCAGTGTTCTTGCCTGGAGAATCCCAGGAACGGGGGAGCCTGGTGGGCTGCCATCTATGGGGTCGCACAGAGTCGGACACGACTGAAGCGACTTAGCAGCAGCAGCAGTCTGTCATGATAGAGGATTCTAAAAAATGATTTCCCCTCAGTAATGCAAATAATACATATCTGTTTAAGAAAATTTGGAAAAATCAGAAGTATAGATAAGTTTAAAACCATCAAGTTGGGACTTCCCCAGTGGCCCAGTGGTTAAGACTCTGCTTCCACTGCAGGGGTTCTCTCCCTGGTCAGGGAACCAAGATCCTGCATGCCATGTGGTGCAGCTGAAAAAAATCCATAAAGTTAATGTCTTACATTCTGTTCAATTCTGTTGTGGCAATTGCTGTTGGCAGCTTCTGTTGCTGTTTTTCTTTAGCCAGAGCAGACTATTAAAGGTCTGTTTGGCATTTGTATGCCGTGTTCATAGCAGCATTATTCACAATAACACAAAGTTGGCAACAACCCACATGTCCATCAATAGAAGAAGGGATAAACATTAGGTGAGTAGAGTTCTTTCTTTCCTTCCTCCCTCCCTCCCTTCTCTCTCCTCCCACCTCCCCACAACCCTTCCTCCCTCCATACTTCCTTTCTCTCTCCAGTTTTTCATGGCCCGAGTTTCTATTCTAGCATCATGAAGAATGAGAAAAGTATATATAACGGAATATTGTTCAGTCATAAAAAGAAACAAAGTTCTGATACATGCTGCAGTGTGGATGAACCTTGAAAACTTTATGATGAATGAAATAAGCCAAGACACAAAAGGACAAATACATGTATTGTTTGCTATTGTTTAGTCACTAAGTCGTATCTGACTCTGTGATCCTATGGACTGTAGCTTACCAGGCTCCTCTGTCCATGGGATTTTCCAGGCAAGAATACTGGAATGAGTTGTCATTTCCTCCTCCGGATTGTATGTATTAATATGATTCTACTTATATTTCTAGAATAGTTAAATTCACAAAGTCAGAAAGTAGATTAGAGGTTACCTGAGGCTGTGGAGAAAGAGGAATGGTAGTTTCTCTTTGGTAAAGAAAATGTTTTGGAAATAGACAGTGGTGATTGTTGTACCTCATTGTGAATATAATTAATTCCAGTGAATTGCATACTTAAAAATTGTTACAACGGTGGGTTTTTATATCCTGTATGTTTTACCCTAGTTAGGAAACAGTCTGTTTGGAACCTGTGAGAGCCTTGTGGCTAGTTCACAGTTTTACTTCTTAGTAAGGCTAAGCTCTCATTCATGCTTCTTGCTTCCCTTGTTCATGCTTCATCGTTTTTGGGAAAAAAAAAAAAAAAAAAAAAATATTGCTGTTTATAATAATGTTGTTTATTCCCACATTTACAGAGCTGGAATAATACTTCCTTAGGACCTGCTTAAAGACTGAAGATAGATATTATATTTGTGTCAACTTTAAATCCTATTGGAATAATACTGAGTATAAATATATATATTTTTTGCTTTCTATATGTTTTTCAGTTGTATATCAAGTTCTTTTATGGGTTCAGAATTTCTAGTACTTTGAAGAATAAATAACGATGTGTACAGATCACAAATTGATTATTTTTTATATTTACATTGGCATAGACTATTTTGAAATTTGAGCATATATTTTAGGTATATTTCTAAGTTTGATACATTGCTGTTTATTTTGGAAACAAAGATGAAAAGACCTCTCTGGACCCATTTGGCAATACACACAGACAAATACCCACTTAAAAAGTATGATGCTATAAGTTGGTGAACTCTGGGTTTGCAGTCTTGTTAAGCAGTCAGAGTTGTAGTTTAAATAATAGTCCTAGAGGTACAATTGCCTGTCATTCAGGTACTGGCCAATTTCTCCATAAGTTCATATAAAACTTACTGAAACTTGAGATGTTTCTAATAGTTCATTTCAGACTTAAGAGTATAAATACTTTAAAAAATATGATGTAGTTGGAGGAGCTCAGATAGCTATAGAATTTGTCATCTGTTTTTTAACCAATTTTTGTTGTTGAGTTTCTGGTATGTACCCGGTGCTGTGCTAGGCATTACAGAGGGCAAGTAATACTTTGTCTTTGTTCAGAACAAAAAGGAGATGCCTTCTCAGTAGTGCTCCTAACCTCAATCCTGACCTCAGTAATGATTTCTTAATATGTTATTTCAGTATTGTTGCTCTCTCCCTTTTGTTTCCTTCTTACAAATATATTTTTCAGATTAGAACATATATAGTTGTCATGATTGGAGAAGGCAGTGGCAACCCACTCTTACCATGGGCGGAGGGGACTGGTGGGCTGCAGTCCATGGGGTCGTGAAAAGTCAGACACGACTGAGCGACTTCACTTTGACTTTTCACTGTCATGCATTGGAGAAGGAAATGGCAACCCACTCNCATATATAGTTGTCATGATTGGAGAAGGCAGTGGCAACCCACTCTTACCATGGGCGGAGGGGACTGGTGGGCTGCAGTCCATGGGGTCGTGAAAAGTCAGACACGACTGAGCGACTTCACTTTGACTTTTCACTGTCATGCATTGGAGAAGGAAATGGCAACCCACTCCAGTGTTCTTGCCTGGAGAATCCCAGGAACGGGGGAGCCTGGTGGGCTGCCATCTATGGGGTCGCACAGAGTCGGACACGACTGAAGCGACTTAGCAGCAGCAGCAGTCTGTCATGATAGAGGATTCTAAAAAATGATTTCCCCTCAGTAATGCAAATAATACATATCTGTTTAAGAAAATTTGGAAAAATCAGAAGTATAGATAAGTTTAAAACCATCAAGTTGGGACTTCCCCAGTGGCCCAGTGGTTAAGACTCTGCTTCCACTGCAGGGGTTCTCTCCCTGGTCAGGGAACCAAGATCCTGCATGCCATGTGGTGCAGCTGAAAAAAATCCATAAAGTTAATGTCTTACATTCTGTTCAATTCTGTTGTGGCAATTGCTGTTGGCAGCTTCTGTTGCTGTTTTTCTTTAGCCAGAGCAGACTATTAAAGGTCTGTTTGGCATTTGTATGCCGTGTTCATAGCAGCATTATTCACAATAACACAAAGTTGGCAACAACCCACATGTCCATCAATAGAAGAAGGGATAAACATTAGGTGAGTAGAGTTCTTTCTTTCCTTCCTCCCTCCCTCCCTTCTCTCTCCTCCCACCTCCCCACAACCCTTCCTCCCTCCATACTTCCTTTCTCTCTCCAGTTTTTCATGGCCCGAGTTTCTATTCTAGCATCATGAAGAATGAGAAAAGTATATATAACGGAATATTGTTCAGTCATAAAAAGAAACAAAGTTCTGATACATGCTGCAGTGTGGATGAACCTTGAAAACTTTATGATGAATGAAATAAGCCAAGACACAAAAGGACAAATACATGTATTGTTTGCTATTGTTTAGTCACTAAGTCGTATCTGACTCTGTGATCCTATGGACTGTAGCTTACCAGGCTCCTCTGTCCATGGGATTTTCCAGGCAAGAATACTGGAATGAGTTGTCATTTCCTCCTCCGGATTGTATGTATTAATATGATTCTACTTATATTTCTAGAATAGTTAAATTCACAAAGTCAGAAAGTAGATTAGAGGTTACCTGAGGCTGTGGAGAAAGAGGAATGGTAGTTTCTCTTTGGTAAAGAAAATGTTTTGGAAATAGACAGTGGTGATTGTTGTACCTCATTGTGAATATAATTAATTCCAGTGAATTGCATACTTAAAAATTGTTACAACGGTGGGTTTTTATATCCTGTATGTTTTACCCTAGTTAGGAAACAGTCTGTTTGGAACCTGTGAGAGCCTTGTGGCTAGTTCACAGTTTTACTTCTTAGTAAGGCTAAGCTCTCATTCATGCTTCTTGCTTCCCTTGTTCATGCTTCATCGTTTTTGGGGAAAAAAAAAAAAAAAAAAAGACTAGTGGTGATTGAGTGGTGATTTTATGGGTAAGTTTTCTTCATGGTTTTTTCATTTTTTTTGTAAATATGGATCATATAATGAAAATATTCATAAATGAGACATTTTAAAAACAAATCAGAAAATATTTATCTTCTTTGGCTTATTACATAGTGTTCTTTCTTTTAACCTTTATTTCTTCTTGATCATTTCACTTTCGCTTCTTTCACTTTTTTTGGATGTATGTATCATTCTGTAATTTTATAGTTTTTAGTATGACTAAATTGGAAAAAGAAAGGAAAGGATTCTTCACATCCCCACAGTTCACTACTATATCATTGTTTCTTGGTTTTAATTTTAATATATTTTCTTCTATTCTCTTCTTTGCTTATGTCTTTGTCCTTATGAAAATTTATGTATAATTTGAGTTCCTTTTTCACTTTTTGCTACATTAGCATTCTCCATGTGGTCTGCTTTGTTTTCCTAACCATCTTTTTTTCCCCTAACCATCTTTTAAAAATAAAGTTACAACTTCCAGTTTCTGCAGTCAAATGCTCTACCCCTGAGCTGTACCCCCCTGACTTCCAGTTTCTGGTTCAGCATGGAAGTTGCCACTTCCCTTTAACAGCAGGTAAAAAAACTAAACGAAGTGAAAAATCGGTAATTCTTATATTCACAAAAAGTGAGGCCACAAGACAGAGCACTGCCCCCTAAGTTGGAGAAACACAGAGGTAAGACACGGAGAATTACAACTTACTGGAGAGAAACCTGTGAGTTTGAAACCTCTGTGGAAACTGGTAGTAGGGAAGGGAAGCCTGAACTAAAACTGATAAATTGCTGCAGGCTCAGTGTGAAGAGGTCTGAGAGATAAAAACTCCAAAGGGACCTAGTCTTTGGTGCCCCAACACTTTTGTGAATTTTGCCTTCAGGAGCTTAGCCAGGTTTTCATAGTGAATATGAGAGAAAAATCCCCTTTTGCTTCCAGCTGGAGGAAAAGAAAAGGAAATGTTTAGAAATACACCAGAATGTTCTTTTCTTAACAACATCTGCCCTCAGGGGAAAGTGTTTAACCAGAGCCTCATCTCCTGAAGTTTGATCAGGGCCTAACTGACCTGGGGAAATAAACAGCTCTGGCCTTGTCTGGCCATTTTGTCTCACATAAGGGGAGGGAAGTGATGGGAGAAGGAGATGACTGAGTGGCACATGTAAAGTTCAAAGTTCAGAGATACAGGCTCACTGAGAGACTAAGATCTAATCATAGGACTATAAAATGCTTCCCTTCCCTCCACACTGTACTACCACATTATTAATAAAGGCCTATTCACAGTAGTTCCTTTTACCCAGTACGTCATATCTATAAAGCAATTATAAGACACACTAAAGACAAAAAACAATTTGAAGAGACAGTGCAAGCATTAGAACCAGACTCAGATATGGTAGGGATGTTGGAATTATCAGACAAAAAAAGACTTTAAAGCAACTGTGATTAAGATACTAAGGCCTCGAATGGATAAAGTAAATAGCTGACACGATAGATGGACAATATTAGGAGAGGGTGGAAATTATAAGAAAGAAACCAAAAATAAATGGTAGAGATCAAAAACACTGTAACAGAAATGAAGAATGCATTTGGTTCAGCTTATAGTAGACTGGATATGCCTCAGGAAAGAATCTCTGAGTTTAAGAATAGCTAGGTAGAAACGACCAAAACTGAAAGGCAAAGAGGAAAAGTGACTAAAAAAATAGAATATCCAGTAATTGTGGAATAACTACAAGAGGTATAACACATGTGTAATGGGAATTCCAGAAGGAAAGGAAAGAGAAAAGAACAGAAGAAATAGTTGAAGCAATAATGACTGAGAATTGCCCTCAATTAATGTCACATACCAAATCATAGATCCAGGAAACTCAGAGTGAAGCAGGATCAGATCAGTTCAGGCGCCCAGTCATGTCCAACTCTTTGCGACCCCATGAATTTCAGCACGCCAGGCCTCCCTGTTCATCACCATCTCCCGGAGTTCCCTCAGACTCACGTCCATCGAGTCCATGATGCCATCCAGCCATCTCATCCTCGTTCGTCCCCTTCTCCTCCTGCCCCCAATCCCTCCCAGCATCAGAGTCTTTTCCAATGAGTCAACTCTTCGCATGAGGTGGCCAAAGTACTGGAGTTTCAGCTTCAGCACCATTCCTTCCAAAGAAATCCCAGGGTTGATCTCCTTCAGAATGGACTGGTTGGATCTCCTTGCAGTCCAAGGGACTCTCAAGAGTCTTCTCCAACACCACAGTTCAAAAGCATCAATTCTTCGGTGCTCAGCCTTCTTCACAGTCCAACTCTCACATCCATACATGACCACAGGAAAAACCATAGCCTTGACTAGACGGACCTTAGTCGGCAAAGTAATGTCTCTGCTTTTGAATATGCTATCTAGGTTGGTCATAACTTTTCTTCCAAGGAGTAAGCGTCTTTTAATTTCATGGCTGCAGTCACCATCTGCAGTGATTTTAGAGCCCCCAAAAATAAAGTCTGACACTGTTTCCACTGTTTCCCCATCTATTTCCCATGAAGTGATGGGACCAGATGCCATGATCTTCGTTTTCTGAATGTTGAGCTTTAAGCCAACTTTTTCACTCTCCTCTTTCACTTTCATCAAGAGGCTTTTTAGTTCCTCTTCACTTTCTGCCATAAGGGTGGTGTCATCTGCATATCTGAGGTTATTGATATTTCTCCCGGCAATCTTGATTCCAGCTTGTGTTTCTTCCAGTCCAGCGTTTCTCATGATGTACTCTGCATATAAGTTAAATAAGCAGGGTGACAATATACAGCCTTGACGTACTCCTTTTCCTATTTGGAACCAGTCTGTTGTTCCATGTCCAGTTCTAACTGTTGCTTCCTGACCTGCATACAGATTTCTCAAGAGGCAGGTTAGGTGGTCTGGTATTCCCATCTCTTTCAGAATTTTCCACAGTTTATTGTGATCCACACAGTCAAAGGCTTTGGCATAGTCAATAAAGCAGAAATAGATGTTTTTCTGGAACTCTCTTGCTTTTTCCATGATCCAGCGGATGTTGGCAATTTGATCTCTGGTTCCTCTGCCTTTTCTAAAACCAGCTTGAACATCAGGGAGTTCACGGTTCACATATTGCTGAAGCCTGGCTTGGAGAATTTTGAGCATTACTTTACTAGCGTGTGAGATGAGTGCAATTGTGCGGTAGTTTGAGCATTCTTTGGCATTGCCTTTCTTTGGAATTGGAATGAAAACTGACCTTTTCCAGTCCTGTGGCCACTGCTGAGTTTTCCAAATTTGCTGGCATATTGAGTGCAGCACTTTCACAGCATCATCTTCCAGGATTTGAAACAGCTCAACTGGAATTCCATCACCTCCACTAGCTTTGTTCTTAGTGATGCTTTCTAAGGCCCACTTGACTTCACATTCCAAGATGTCTGGCTCTAGATTAGTGATCACATCCTCATGATTATCTGGGTCGTGAAGATCTTTTCTGTACAGTTCTTCTGTGTATTCTTGCCACCTCTTCTTAATATCTTCTGCTTCTGTTAGGTCCATACCATTTCTATCCTTTATCGAGCCCATCTTTGCATGAAATGTTCCCTTGGTATCTCCAATTCTCTTGAAGAGATCTCTAGTCTTTCCCATTCTGTTGTTTTCCTCTATCTCTTTGCATTGATTGCTGAAGAAGGCTTTCTTATCTCTTCTTGCTATTCTTTGGAACTCTGCATTCAGATGCTTATATCTTTTCTTTTCTCCTTTGCTTTTCGCCTCTCTTCTTTTCACAGCTATTTGTAGGTGCCCAGAAAACTATATAGGTATATCGTTTTCAAACTACAGAAAATCAAAGATTAAGAAAAAAAAAAAATCCTGAAAGAAGCCAGAGCAAAAAAACACCTTACCTATAGAGAAGCAATTTTAAGAGTTATATCCAACTTCTCAGGAATCACATGATCAAGAAGAGAATAGAGCGAAATACTTAAAAGTACTGAGAAGAATTCTGTGCTTTGCAGTATTATTCTTCAAAAGTGAGGGAAAAATAAAGATTTTCTCAGTCAAACAAAAATTAAGGATATTTGTTGCCAGACCTCCCTTGCAAGAAATGTTAAAATAAGTTTTTTACAGAGAAGGAAAGTAATGTAGATCAGAACCTCAGACCATACTTCCTTACATAAAGAAAAGAAGAGTCATGAAAAAGGAATAAGTGAAGGTAAAATAAAAACTTCAATTTTTTTTTATCAGTGATCTGATAGATAAGTTTGTTCAAGATAATGTCAGTAGTGTGTCTCATTATGTGTTCTTATATATATGTATTTATGTATTCTTACATATATATATGTGTATGCTATGCATAAGTGCAGTGAATAACACCAATGAAACATGGGGATGGGGGGAGGGGAGGATTTAGGATTATTTCCTTATCATAAGGTTCTTATACTACCGACAAAGTGGTATAGTGTTATTTGAAAGTGGAGTTGGATTAGCTGTAATTGGGTAACCATTAAGAAATGTATAAAAGAAAAAATATAACCAGCATACTAAGAAAGGAGAGAAAACAGAATCATATAGTTTTTCTTAAAACCATGAAAGTCAGAAAAAGAATAGAAGACAAAAATAGCAACAAAGAACAAGGAAGCAAAGCATAACAGATTTGGTAGGTATTAGTCCAACTGTATCAGTAGTCACTTTGAACATCAATAGTATAAATGCACAAATTAAAAGAGATTGTTAGAGTAGATAAAAAACAAGATTCAGCTATATTGTCTAGAGGAAGTCCTCTTTAAACATAAAGACACATACAGACAGGGGATTAAGAGGTACAGACTACTATATATACAGTAAATAAGCTACAGGGATAGATAGTACAGGGAATGAATGTAGCCAATATTTTATAATAACCAAAAATAGAGTATAACCTTTAAAAATTGTGAATTACTATTAAACACCTGAAAGTTATATAATATTGAAAATCAACTATACCTCAAAAAAAAAAAAAAAAAACCCCACAGAGATTAAAAGTAAATGNCATCTAGGTTGCTTCCATGTCCTGGCTATTTATAAACAGTGCTGCAATGATCATTGGGGTAAACGTGTCTCTTTCAATTCTGGTTTCCTTGGTGTGTATGCCCAGCAGTGGAATTGCTGGGTCATAAGGCAGTTCTATTTCCAGTTTTTTAAGGAATCTCCACACTGTGGAGAACAATAATTCTTACTTTGTGAACTATTAAAGATTGGGAGAGGAGACAACCAAGGGTCCAGATATAATTAGTTTAAGCCTCTGTAAAAGTTTAGGGGCTTCCCAGGTAGCTCAGTTGTAAAGCATCTGCCTGTCAATGCAGGAGACGTGGGTTTGATCCCTGGGTCGAGAAGATCCCCCAGGGCAGGACATGGCAGCGCCCTCTAGTGTTCTTGCCTGGAGAACCCCATGGACAGAGGCGCCTGGTGGGCTGCAGCCTATGGGGTAGCAGAGTCCAGCACAAGTGAGTGACAGCACACATGCACAAACACAAAAGTTTAGGGATAGTGGGGAGAACATTATGAGTCTGTTATTAATTAATAAATATGCAGCAGCATAGGCAATAGAGGTGGCACTGATACAATAGTGGCAGAAGTTTGAATGCCTGCAATGCCACATGGCCTTCTAAGTCTCAGAAAAACATAATTTTCATGACAATCATAGGATATATGTTATCAACCCACTTTTATTTTATTTTATTTTTTTCCATTTGGGGGTTAGAGGCATCAAGTGATGAAACAAATTGCCCAGGGTCACACAGCAACATCTGGGTACAGATTTTGTATTTGATTCAGCACAGAGTAAAAAGAGAAGTGGCCAAAGATGGCTTTGTGGAGGACATCTGATAAAGCATAGAAAGGATCTAGCAAGAAAGAAACCTAAGAAGTAGAAGGAAAACCTAAGAACATGTCATCATAAAGGCTCCAGGAAGAGAGAGAAGAAGAAAGATTGTTAGTATGAAAAAGCTGCATTTATTCAGTGCTCTACATATGCCAAATGCTTTGATTACATTTTATCTTTTATTTTTGACCCTGTTTTATAGATAAGAAACTGAGGCTTATTATATCAGTAGTAATGACATGGAACAACAGACTGGTTCCAAATAGGAAAAGGAGTATGTCAAAGCTGTATATTGTCACCCTGCACCACTGATTTGCGATCATGCTTATATCTCAAATCAATGGACCTGGTAGATTAACTATATTTTTGTATGTAGTTTTAATGAATATTTTAAAATAAAACGAAACAAAATCATCCCAGCAAAGTGAAGATGATCCTTCCTTTCAGGCCTTCACCATATGTTTGAATGTTTGACCAAAGTTTATATTTGAACTTATGAAAAAAATTAGGAAGGCAAATAATTTAACATTTTTCTCACAAGGCTGATCACCACAGCCAGGTGAACTATCAAAGGGCAGGTTTCTTTGTCCATTTTTTGTACATAGTAGGCATTTAAAAGGTACTCAAAAAATATTTGTTGAACAGAATCAACATGTCTGTGGCTGCCCTTATTAGGTAAGATGAAATCCAACTAGAAATAAAAGTTGTTTCCCTTTCACTTACTTTGTGCCAGAGCCCCAGCCCCTCCCCCCCACCACACACACAACGTTAATGAAATACCAAAGAAAACAATGGCAGTACTGAGAAATGCCTGTTTAAATTCTTTCCGTGTTATTCTGAAATTGTGACTCTTAACTGTTTCCTTTATCACAGATAACAGTATTCGAATAAATCTTCATTTGATGGATGAGTCACCTGCCCTACTCCAGTCTACTCCCGCTTACTTTTAAAATTTTTCCTTCAGAAAGGGAAGCCACACATATCTTTAGCAAGGTACTCCAGTAAAGTGGCAGCAACTATTCAAAAAATGTGAAAGACAAGGATTCAGAGTTTCACTGTGAATACCTGACTATCAACCTTTGGTGGGGAAAAAAAGCATCACCCAGGAGAGCCCAGGGTATCACTGACCAGGAAAAATTAACATGTCCCCCATCCCCAAAAAAGTCAATCTGGAGAGATCATTGAAGNGATGGGGAAACAGTGGAAACAGTGTCAGACTTTATTTTTTTGGGCTCCAAAATCACTGTAGATGGTGACTGCAGCCATGAAATTAAAAGACGCTTACTCCTTGGAAGAAAAGTTATGACCAACCTAGATAGTATATTCAAAAGCAGAGACCTTACTTTGCCGACTAAGGTCCGCCTAGTCAAGGCTATGGTTTTTCCTGTGGTCACGTATGGATGTGAGAGTTGGACTATGAAGAAGGCTGAGCGCCGAAGAATTGATGATTTTGAACTGTGGTGTTGGAGAAGACTCTTGAGAGTCCCTTGGACTGCAGGGAGATCCAACGAGTCCATTCTGAAGGAGATCAACCCTAGGATTTCTTTGGAAGGAATGGTGCTGAAGCTGAAACTCCAGTACTTTGGCCACCTCATGCGAAGAGTTGACTCATTGGAAAAGACTCTGATGCTGGGAGGGATTGGGTGCAGGAGGAGAAGGGGACGACCGAGGATGAGATGGCTGGATGGCATCACGGACTCGATGGACGTGAGTCTGAGTGAACTCCGGGAGATGGTGATGGACAGGGAGGCCTGGCGTGCTGCGATTCATGGGGTCGCAAAGAGTCGGACACGATTGAGCGACTGAACTGAACTGAACTGAAGGAGAGGAGCTGGTATTGCACCCAGGTCTTTTTTCTTTTTTACTGGGGAATAGCCAATTAGCAATGTTGTGATAGTTTCTCATGAACAGTGAAGGAGACTCAGACATGCATATACATGTATTCATTTTCCCCAAACTTTCCTCCTCTCCAGGCTGCCACATAACATTGAGCAGAGTTCCCCATGCCATATGGTATTTCCTTGTTGATTTTCCATTTTAAATGTAGTCGTGTTTACCTGTCTACCCCAAACTCCCAAACTATCCCATCCCCCCAGCAACAGTAAGTTCGCTAAGTCTGTGAGTCTGTTTCTATTTTGTAAGTAATGAACCTTGGTCTTTAATTTCAAAGACCAAGTGCTCAATCTCTAAGCTGTCCTGCTTCCTAACAATATGAGGGTTTGTGGCAAATAGTGATCAAATTGAGAGGAACAGTAAATGTAGGAATCCAGCCCAAGAAGTACAGTAACTGAATAGTAAGACTTTGGAAAAAAATATCATCAAAGAAACAAATCAGGAAAACTTCCCAGGACTGAAGGACATGAATTTCTAGGTTAAAAGAGCCCATCAGAGTGCTTAGCACAATGGAGGAGAAAAAGATTTGTATCAAAGCATTTCATTGCAAACTTTTACAACTTAAGAAACCAAAGAGTTGGAGAACTTCCCAGAGATGAAGGGAAAATGGGTTAATTAATAAAATTAGAGTGGTTTAAGATTTTTCAGTAAGAATAGTGAAAGGTGAAAGACAACTGAGTGCTATATCTACAAAACCTCAGGGAAAATTTTTCTAATCTAGTTTGTAATGCAGCCAAATTTTGAAGTGTGAGAATGGAATAAAGATATTTTCATGTATGCAGTGTCTCAGGTTTACCTCTCACTCAGCCCTTCTCAGAGGCTTTTGAAGGTGTTAACCCACCAGAATGAGAGAATGTACCAACAAATAGAAAGACACAGGGTTTAAGAAATAAATCACCCAAGCCAAGTGAGGAATGGATAACAGTGAAGGGAAGTCCCTGGAGGACAGTTGTATACCAGGTGTAGAGAGCAATCAGTCCAGAATGGAACAGGTCAGTTTTCAGAATGGACATGGTCAAAAATTGGTAACTCATGTGATATAAATATGTTGTGGAGATTTATAAAATTGGATGAACTGGGAAATAATTGGGCATGAATTAGTAATGCATACATATTAAATAAAATGAAGATGTTTATTAAGAGTATGTAAAAAGTTCCTCTTCGTGAATCGCACCCTTGTCATGGTAAAGGGGCTTGCAAAGCTGAACCATGCTGTTTAGGGCCACCCAGGATGGATGGGTCACAGGGTGAAGGGTCTTAGTGAAGAGTTTTCTGGGTCCACTGAAGGAGGAAGTGGTAACTCACTCCAGTATTCTTGCCATGAGAACCCCATGGACAAGATGAAGAGGCAAAAAGATATGACACTGGAAATGGGCCCCTAGGTTGAAAGGTATCCAGTGTGCTACTGGGTAAGAGCAGAGGACTATTACCAATAGCTCCAGAAAGAATGAAGCTGCTGAGTCAAGGACATCTTATGAATCAGTGAACTAAAATAGATGGGAATAGGTGAATTTAATTCAGATGACCATTATATCTACTACTGTGGGCAAGAATCCTTTAGAAGAAATGGAGTAGCCCCCACAGCCAACAGAAGAGTATGAATGCAGTACGTGGGTGCAACCTCAAAAACGACAGAATGATCTCAGTTCATTTCCAAGGCAAACCATTCAACATTACAGTAATCTGAGTTTATGCCCCAACCACTGATGCCAGAGAAGCTGAAGTTGACTGGTGCTGTGAAGACTTAAAACACCTTTTTTAAAACTAATTCCAAAAAAAAAAAACCTTTTCATCAGAGGGGATTGGAGTGCAAAGTAAGAAGTCAGGAGATACCTGGAATAACTGGCAAATTTGGCCGTGAAGTGCAATATGAAGCAGAGCAAAGACTAACAGAGAACATGTTGGTGATAATAAACACCCTTTTCCAACAACCCATGAGATGACTCTATACATGGACATCACCAGATGGTCAGTACCAAAATCAGATTGATTATATTTGCAGCCAGAGGTGGAGAAGCTCTATACAGTCAGCAAAAAAAAGACCTGGAGCTGACTGGCTCAGATCATGAGCTCTCTATTGCAAAATTTGGGCTTAAATTGAAGAAAGTAGAGAAAACCACTAGACTGTTCAGATATGACCTAAATCAAATCTCTGATGATTATACAGTAGAAGTGACAAATAGATTTAAAGGATTAGATTTGGTAGACAGAATGCCTGAAGAACTACGGATGGAGGTTCATAACATTGTACAGCAAGCAGTACCCAAAACCGTCCCAAAGGAAAAAAAAAAAAAAATGCAAGAAGGCAAAATGGTTGTCTGAGGAAGCCTTACCAATAGCTGAGAAAAGGAGAGAAGTGAAAGACAAAGGAGAAAGGGAAAGATAGACACAATTGTAGAGTTGGACTTTACATTTGGACACAAATGTAGAGTTCCAGAGAATAGCAAGAAGAGATAAGAAAGCCTTCTTCCATGAGCAATGTGAAGAATTAAAGCAAGACAATAGAATGGGAAAGCCTGGAGATCTCTTCAAGAAAATCAGAGATACCAAGGGAACTTTTCATGCAGAGTTGAGCACAATAAAGGACAGAAATGGTATGGACCTAACAGAAGCAGGAGATATTAAGCGGTGGAAGAATACACAGAAGAACTATAAAAAAAAGATCTTCATGACCCAGATAACCATGATGGTGTCATCCCTCACCTAGAGTCTGACATTCTCGAATGCAAAGTCAAGTGGGCCTTGGGAAGCATCACTACGAACAAAGCTGGTGGAGGTGATGGAATTCCAGTTGAGCTATTTCAAATCTTAGAAGATGATTCTATGAACGTGCTGCACTCAATATGCCAGCAAATTTGGAAAACTCAGCAGTGGCCACAGGACTGGAAAAGGTCAGTTTTCATTCCAATTCCAAAGAAAGGCAATGCCAAAGAATGCTCAAACTGCTGCACAGTTGCACTCATCTCACACACTAGTAAAGTAATGCTCAAAATTCTCCAAGCCAGGCTTCAATAGTATGTGAACCATGAACTTCCAGATGTTCAAGCTGGATTTAGAAAAGGCAGAGGAACCAGAGATCAAATTGCCAACATCCGCTGGATCATGGAAAAAGCAAGAGAGTTCCAGAAAAACATCTATTTCTGCTTTATTGACTATGCCAAAACCTTTGACTGTGTGGTACACAACAGACTGTGGAAAATTCTGAAAGAGATGGGAATACCAGACCACCTGACCTGCCTCCTGAGATATCTGTATGCAGTTCAGGAAGCAACAGTTAGAACTGGACATGGAACAACAGACTGGTTCCAAATAGGAAAAGGAGTACATCAAAGCTGTATGTTGTCACCTTGCTTATTTAACTTATATGCAGAGTACATCATGGCTGGGCTGGAGGAAGCACAAGTTGGAATCAAGATTGCCGGGAGAAATATCAATAACCTCAGATATGTAGACGACACCACACTTAAGGCAGAAAGTGGAGAACTAAAGAGCTTCTTGATGAAAGTGAAAGAGGAGAGTGAAAAAGTTGGCGTAAAAATCAACATTCAGAGAACTAAGCTCCTGGCATCTGGTCCCATCACTTTATGGGAAATAGATGGGGAAACAATGGAAACATGAGAGACTTTATTTCTTGAGGCTCCAAAATCACTGCAGATGGTAACTCTAGTCAGGAAATGAAAAGACACATGCTCCTTGGAAGAAAAGTTATGACCAACCTAGACAGCATATTAAAAAGCAGAGACATTACTTTGCCAGCAAAGGTCTGTCTAGTCAAAGCTATGGTTTTTCCAGTAGTCATGTATGGATGTGAGAGTTGTACTGTAAAGAAAGCTGAGTGCCAAAGAATTGATGCTTTTGAACTGTGGTGTTGGAGAAGACTCTTGAGAGTCCTTTGGACTTCAAGGAGATCCAACCAGTCCATCCTAAAGGGAATCAGTCCTGAATATTCATTGGAAGGACTGATGCTGAACCTGCAACTCTAGTACTTTGGCCACCTGATGTGAAGAACTGACTCCTTTGAAAAGACCCTAATGCTGGGAAAGATTGAAGGCGGGAGGAGAAGGGGATGACAGAGGATGAGATGGTTGGATGTCATCACCGACTCCATGGACATGACTTTGAGTAAGCTCTGGGAATTGGTGATGGACAGGGAGTCCTGATGTGCCGTCGTCCATGGGGTCGCAAAGAATTGTACACGACTGAACGAAACTGAACTGAATGTAAAAGTAAAATACTTTTTTGGGCTCCAGAATCACTGGACAGTGACTGCAGCCATGAAATTAAAAGACTCTTGCTTCTTGGAAGGAAAGCTGTGACAAACCTTGGCAGTGTTTTAAAAACCAGAGATATCACTTTGCCGACAAAGATCCATATACTCAAATCTATGGCTTTTCAGTAGTCATGTACTGATGTGAGAGTTGGATCATGGATCAGAAAGAGGACTGTTCAGTTCAGTTTAGTTAAGTCGCTCAGTCGTGTCCGACTCTTTGCGACCCCATGAATTGCAGCACGCCAGGCCTCACTGTTCATCACCATCTCCCGGAGTTCACTCAGACTCACGTCCATCGAGTCCGTGATGCCATCCAGCCATCTCATCCTCGGTCGTCCCCTTCTCCTCCTGCACCCAATCCCTCCCAGCATCAGAGTCTTTTCCAATGAGTCAACTCTTCGCATGAGGTGGCCAGAGTACTGGAGTTTCAGCTTCAGCATCATTCCTTCCAAAGAAATCCTAGGGTTGATCTCCTTCAGAATGGACTCGTTGGATCTCCCTGCAGTCCAAGGGACTCTCAAGAGTCTTCTCCAACACCACAGTTCAAAATCATCAATTCTTCGGCGCTCAGCCTTCTTCATAGTCCAACTCTCACATCCATACGTGACCACAGGAAAAACCATAGCCTTGACTAGGCGGACCTTAGTCGGCAAAGTAATGTCTCTGCTTTTGAATATACTATCTAGGTTGGTCATAACTTTTCTTCCAAGGAGTAAGCGTCTTTTAATTTCATGGCTGCAGTCACCATCTACAGTGATTTTGGAGCCCAAAAAAATAAAGTCTGACACTGTTTCCACTGTTTCCCCATCTATTTCCCATGAAGTGATGGGACCGGATGCCGTGATCTTCATTTTCTGAATATTGAGCCTTAAGTCAACTTTTTCACTCTCCTCTTTCACTTTCATCAAGAGGCTTTTTAGCTCTTCTTCACTTTCTGCCATAAGGGTGGTATCATCTGCATATCTGAGGTTATTGATATTTCTCCCGACAATCTTGATCCCAGCTTGTGTTTCTTCAGTCCAGCGTTGTACTCTGGATGATGCATGATGTACTCTACATAGAAGTTAAACAAGCAGGGTGACAATATACAGCTTTGACATACTCCTTTTCCTATTTGGAACCAGTCTGTTGTTCCATGTCATTACTACTGATATAATAAGCCTCAGTTTCTTATCTATAAAACAGGGTCAAAAATAAAAGATAAAATGTAATCAAAGCATTTGGCATATGTAGAGCACTGAATAAATGCAGCTTTTTCATACTAACAATCTTTCTTCTTCTCTCTCTTCCTGGAGCCTTTATGATGACATGTTCTTAGGTTTTCCTTCTACTTCTTAGGTTTCTTTCTTGCTAGATCCTTTCTATGCTTTATCAGATGTCCTCCACAAAGCCATCTTTGGCCACTTCTCTTTTTACTCTGTGCTGAATCAAATACAAAATCTGTACCCAGATGTTGCTGTGTGACCCTGGGCAATTTGTTTCATCACTTGATGCCTCTAACCCCCAAATGGAAAAAAATAAAATAAAATAAAAGTGGGTTGATAACATATATCCTATGATTGTCATGAAAATTATGTTTTTCTGAGACTTAGAAGGCCATGTGGCATTGCAGGCATTCAAACTTCTGCCACTATTGTATCAGTGCCACCTCTATTGCCTATGCTGCTGCATATTTATTAATTAATAACAGACTCATAATGTTCTCCCCACTATCCCTAAACTTTTGTGTTTGTGCATGTGTGCTGTCACTCACTTGTGCTGGACTCTGCTACCCCATAGGCTGCAGCCCACCAGGCGCCTCTGTCCATGGGGTTCTCCAGGCAAGAACACTAGAGGGCGCTGCCATGTCCTGCCCTGGGGGATCTTCTCGACCCAGGGATCAAACCCACGTCTCCTGCATTGACAGGCAGATGCTTTACAACTGAGCTACCTGGGAAGCCCCTAAACTTTTACAGAGGCTTAAACTAATTATATCTGGACCCTTGGTTGTCTCCTCTCCCAATCTTTAATAGTTCACAAAGTAAGAATTATTGTTCTCCACAGTGTGGAGATTCCTTAAAAAACTGGAAATAGAACTGCCTTATGACCCAGCAATTCCACTGCTGGGCATACACACCAAGGAAACCAGAATTGAAAGAGACACGTTTACCCCAATGATCATTGCAGCACTGTTTATAAATAGCCAGGACATGGAAGCAACCTAGATGTCCATCAGCAGATGAATGGATAAGAAAGCTGTGGTACATATACACAATGGAGTATTACTCAGCCATTAAAAAGAATACATTTGAATCCTAGGTTCTAATGAGGTGGATGAAACTGGAGCCTATTATACAGAGTGAAGTAAGCCAGAAAGAAAAACACCAATACAGTATACTAACTTATATGTTAGTTACAGTATTCTAACTTCCATATATATGGAATTTAGAAAGATGGTAATGATAACCCTGTATGCGAGACAGCAAAAGAGACACAGATGTATAGAACAGAATTTTGGACTCTGTGGGAGAGGGAGAGGGTGGGATGATTTGAGAGAATGGCACTGAAACATGTACACTATCATGTGAGAAATGAATCACCAGTCTAGGTTCGATACAGGATACAGGATGCTTGGGGCTGGTGCACTGGGATGACCCAGAGAGATGGGATGACCCAGAGAGATGGTATGAGGAGGGTGGTGGGAGGGGGGTTCAGGATTGGGAACTCATATACACTTGTGGTGGATTCATGTAAATGTACGGCAAAACCAATACAGTATTGTAAAGTAAAAAAATAAATAAATTTTTTAAAAAAGAATTATTGTTCTCCAGATCTCTGCTGCTATTGATGGGTTTATAATCAGTATGTCACAAACTATGTTAGTTAACCTTTACTTTCTAAAATACAAATATGTATCTGTGAAATCACTGAATAAAAAATCAAATTAAAATTTCTTTTTGACAAGAATTCTTCCTATGGAGATAATTTCTTAAAGAATGTCATCTTAACTTAGCATGAGTGATACCTGAATACTGACTAGAATACTAAGTTTTATTCTGATAATCTCAGCATATTTAAGGAATAGCCAAGAAAAAGATATAGTCAAAACTGAAGGTAACAGTACACCTACAAGTATTCCATCACCTATTCTGAGATCTGGTACTATTTTAAATGAATACCCTAACTACCCTTACAAAGAAAATAAAAGCTATAAAAATAACTACTGGAGAAAAGAAACAGAGGTAAAAAAAACTTTCAAAAAGCCATTTTTAAAACATGACAATCCTCCAAAGTTCTAGGTCACATAATACATGTACTATTGTGTCAAACTATCAGAGGCAAAGGTTGAAGGACACACCAAACTACAGGCTAAATTCAGACTGCTTCATCTAACTGATTTTTAATTTCTCAGGAGGCACATGACCAATTTCTCCAGCAAATAGCATTGCTACTGGCCTTTACAAAATATTTTCATATATTTAATTCTTACAACAGATCTGAGAAGTCCAGTATTATTACGTTGACAAGTATTATTTGACAAGTCACAGTTATTTAGAACCTAATCTGAAAACCACTTTACTGGGTGATAAATATACATGAATATGTAGTCATAACGAAAAGAAACATGTTCTTTACCTTCAAGTAACTAGTTAAATCAGACAAACTGTGAACAAAGGCATGGAAGGTTATATGGCATGAGGACAACAAACAAGAACTCAATTTTGTTAGGGCAGTTAAGGACTGCCTTTCTGGGAAGGCATTATTCAAGTTAGGATCTTCCAAGTGAGCAAGAAGAAGTCAGCTGTACAAAGAGCTAGGCAAAGAAACTTAATGTGTTAGAAAAGAGCTGCCCAAAAGAAATATGAGATGAGCCCCAGTGCAAGCCACAATAGTTATTTTAAAGTTTTTAGTTGCTAAACTTTAAAAAGTAAAAGCAAATGAAATTCTTTTATTAAATTAACCCAATTATACCAAAAACATTATTTCAACAGAAAATGAATATTTAATGAAATATTTTACATTCTGTCCTTAATACTAAGTCTGAAATTCAGTGTGTATTTTATACTTATGTATGTTAGTGCATGCTCAGTCGTGTCTGACTCTTTCAGATTCCATGAACTATATAGTCCACCAGGTTTCTCTGTCCATGGAATTTTCCAGGCAAGAACACTGCAGCAGGTTGCCATTTCCCACTCCAGAGGATCTTCCTGACCCAGGGATCAAACCCATGTCTCCTGCATCTTCTGCATTGGCAGGCAGATTATTACTGAGCCACCCAAGAAGCTCATTTTATACTTAGAGCACATTTCAATTCAGACTAGTCACAGTTCAAGTGCTCAACAGTTATACGTGACTAGTGGCCTCCATACTGAACAACAGAGGTTAGAACTAAGAGGAGAGCATTACGGCTAATTCATAGTAGTTTAAGGGGACATGCAAAAAGATGAAACGAGAAAGTCAACCAGGGCTCAGTCAGTAAGGATCTTATAAGAAAGGAAACTATTTGGAATATGAGTGTCATTTAAGATTTTAACCATGTGTAAAAGAATATGGTCTTTTCTATTAAAAAAAAAAAAAAAAAGGACCCTCCTTTATAAACAGATTATAGGTGAGTAAGAGAAGAAGTACGGAGACTCGGTGGGAAACTGTTACAGAAATCTGGGTAAAAAACAAGATTTAGGCTATTATAGAGCAGCACAGACTAAGAAAATAGATTTAATATTTACATCCAAACTAATACTACGGAGGTGGAAACAAAATGACTTTCTGATAAAGTAGATGTAGATAATGAGCGCGAAAGACAGATCAAGAGTACAATCTATTCTGACTTGAGCAACTGATGGCGCCATTTACTGAAACCAGAGAAACTGGCATTTTGTTATTTGGCAGGCAGTGCTACAGTTCATGAACATGAAATCTTTTCCAAACAAGAAAACAGGTTATGAGAGGCTCACACTTAAAAATAAAAACTAAAAGTGAGACTCAAACCTTGATATTCTAAAATTAGGTATACTACCCTCTACAGTAATACACTGTCTCTCCAAAATCTATAAATAAAAATAACACATTAGGATGTAGCTAAAGTTAAGCACTGCCTCCTGAGGACACCATCAGCAAAATCCTCAGCTGAAAAAGCCTTTAGGTCTTTTATTACACTTTCATATTTTGAAAAATGAAAAAACGTTTACCTTCAATTAATATGCCCTGAAGGAGTTTGCGATTAAAATCTTTTACAGAAGACATTTCTCCTAAACCAAGCCCCAGAGAACAATAACAAAATGGAAGCCAAATGCCAAGACTTCAAAATCAGTGCCAAACTCCTACAGCCAAAGTGGCATTAGTAGTTCAGAAGCTTACTGTTACCACTCTTCAGAAGAAACAGGGTAGTCTACACACGTTAACAATGACTCAAAAACCTGCCTATCTCAGCTTCAGGAATTTAACATTTCTTCTAGCTTATTTACTTCCACAAAAACCCTCTAATTTCACTCAACAGATATTTACTAAGCACAGCATTGAGTGGGAAGAAGAATATATTTGCTTCCTGTCTTGCCCTGTCCTGAAGTAGCACCACTGATGAAAGTGTGAGCAGACAAACATAGAAACAATTAACACATAATGTAACAAAAGCTGAAGAACCATATAAAAGATAACACAGAAATAAACAAATAATTCTGCATCCTTGGCTAGAAGTAAAGGTTTCAAAGGTATTACTGAATGGCTTTGGTCACACTTACAAAAGATCCTAGCTGATCTGTATTCCTCCCACTCCATTATTCCCATTCAATCATTCCATTATTTAAATTACAGTACATTCTGTGGGTTTAGACAAATGCGTAAAGGTATGTATTCATCCGTACAGTGCAGTCACCCTTCAGTATCCACAGTGGATTGATTCCAGGAACCCCTGTGGAGACCAAAATCTGTGGATGTTCAACTCCCTTATATACAATGGTGCAGTATTTGGATATGACCTGTATATATCCTCCTATACTTTACCATCTTTAGATTACTGATAATACTAGTTGCTGCAGTGTGGCAAATTCGAGCTGTGCTTTTTGGAACTCTCTGGAATTTTTAAAAAATATTTCTTTTTGGCTGCACTGGGCTTTCATTGCAGTGCGTGGGCTCCTTGCAGTGGCTTCTCTCGTGGAGCACGGGCTCTAGGGCTTGTGGGCTCAGTAGTTGTGGCACATGGGTTTAAGTTGCAGAATCTTCCTGGACCGCAGATCAAACCCATGTCCCCTGCACTGGCACCCAGATTCTAACTAACCACTGGAGCGCCAAAGAAGTCCCTGGAATTTATTAAAATATTTTTATCTGTAGTTGGTTGAATCCATGAACGAGAAACCCAAGAATAAGGAAGACCAACTGCATTATGCATAGTGGCAGCACTGCCCAAAAAATCCTCTGTCCTCTGCCTTTTCATCTCATCGTTCCTCCCAATGCCTGGCAACAACTTACCCATTTATTGTCTCCATGGTTTTGCCTTTTCCAGAATATCATAGAGTTGGACTCTTACTATGTAAAGCCTTTTCAGACTGGCTTCTTTTACTTACTAACAGGCATTTAAGTTTCCTGGATGTCTTGGCAGGGCTTAATAGCTCATTTCTTTTTAGTGCTAAATAATATTCCACTGTCTGGATGTACCACAGTTTACTTACCCATTATCCTTACTGAAGGATATTTTGGTTGTTTGCAAGTTTTAGCAATTGTGAGTAAAGATGCGATAAACATCTATATTTAGGTTTCTGTACTGATGTAACTTTTTAAATCCTTTCAGTAAACACCAAGGAATATAACTTCTGGACTGTGTGGTAAAAGTATGTTCACTTTTGTAAAAACTGGACAAACTGTTCCAAAGTGGTTGTACCATTCTGCATTGCAACAAGTAATGAATGATAGCTTCTGTTGCTCGATAATCTTGTCAGCATTTGTTGTCGTCAGTGGTCTACACTGTGGCTATTCCAATAAGAATATGGCAGTATTTTACAGTTATCTTAACTTGCATTTCCCGGATGACATATGTTCTGGGTTTTTTTTTCTTTTCCTATGCTTTTTGCTTTCTGTATATCTTTGGTGAGGTGTCTGATAAGGTCTTTGGTCCATTTTTTAATTGTGTTGAGCTCTTACTGTTGAGTTTTAAGAATTCTCTATTTTTGGCTAACAGTCCATTACTGATAGGGATATCAGATAAAGTCCATTACTGATAGGCTATCAGTAGGGATATCAGATAAAGTAGGATAATTAAAGTAAGTAAATGTAGCTCAGTCCTGGTTTTTCCTGTGGTCATGTATGGATGTGAAAGTTGGACTGTGAAAAAGGCTGAGCGCTGCAGAATCGATGCTTCTGAACTGTGGTGTTGGAGAAGACTCTTGAGAGTCCCTCGGACTGCAAGGAGATCCAACCAGTCCATTCTGAAGGAGATCAACCCTGGGATTTCTTTGGAAGGAATGATGCTAAAGCTGAAACTCCAGTACTTTGGCCACCTCATGTAAAGAGTTGACTCACTGGAAAAGACTCTGATGCTGGGAGGGATTGGGGGCAGGAGGAGAAGGGGACGACCGAGGATGAGATGGCTGGATGGCATCATGGACTCGATGGACGTGAGTCTGAGTGAACTCCGGGAGATGGTGATGGACAGGGAGGCCCAGCGTGCTGCGATTCATGGGGTCGCAAAGAGTCGGACACGACTGAGCGACTGAACTGAACTGATGCTATCTTTTAATGTCTTTGTCCAGTTTTGGTATTAGGGTAATGCTGGCCTCACAGAATGTAGTTAGGAAGTACTTCCTCTGCTTCTGTCTTCTTAAAGAGACTGTACAGAATTGATATAATTTTATTCTTACCTGTTCAGTAGAATTCACCAGTGAATTCACAGGGGTCTAGTGCTTTCTGTTCTGGAATGTTATTAAAATTGATTTAATTATTTTAATAGAAATTGTCAATTCTTGGGACATCCCTGGCAGATCACTGATTATGACTCCATGCTTCCACTACAAGGAGCAGGGTTTCAATCTTTGGTCAGAGAACTAAGCTAAGATCTCACATGCTGCATGGTGTGGCCAAAAAATTTTATTACTTTTTAATTAAAAAACCTGTCTATACTTCTGTGAGTTGGGGCAGATGGTGTCTCTCAAGAAGTTGGTAGCATGTCATCTGTCTTGATAAATGTTCCATGTGAGCTTTAGTAGTCTGTACATTCTACTGTTGTTGTATGAAGTAGTCTATATTAACAGACATTTGTTATATTTAGTTGATGGATGGAGCTATTGAACTCAACTGTGTCCTCACTGTCCGCTGAATGTGTCCATTTCTTCAGTTCAGTCACTCAGTCATGTCCGACTCTTGGCAACCCCATGAATCACAGCACGCCAGGCCTCCCTATCACAGCATCATCTTTCAGGATTTGAAACAGCTCAACTGGAATTCCATCACCTCCACTAGCTTTGTTCTTAGTGATGCTTTCTAAGGCCCACTTGACTTCACATTCCGAGATGTCTGGCTCTAGATTAGTGATCACATCATCATGATTATCTGGGTCGTGAAGATCTTTTCTGTACAGTTCTTCTGTGTATTCTTGCCACCTCTTCTTAATATATTCTGCTTCTGTTAGGTCCATACCATTTCTGTCCTTTATCGAGCCCATCTTTGCATGAAATGTTCCCTTGGAATCTCTAATTTTCTTGAAGAGATCTCTAGTCTTTCCCATTCTGTTGTTTTCCTCTATTTCTTTGCATTGATCCCTGAAGAAGGCTTTCTTATCTCTTCTTGCTATTCTTTGGAACTCTGCATTCAGATGCTTATATCTTTTCTTTTCTCCTTTGCTTTTCACCTGTCTTCTTTTCACTGCTATTTGTAAGGCTTCTCCAGACAGCCATTTTGCACCAGTCAATCCTAAACGTGATCAACCCCGAGTATTCTTTGTAAGAACTGATGCTGAAGTGAAGCTCCAATATTTTGACCACCTGATGTGAAGAGCTGTTTCATTGGAAAAGACTCTGTTGCTGGGCAAGATGGAAGGGAAAAGAAGAGGGCTTTGGTTAAATGAGTTGACAGCATCACTGACTCAACAGGCATGAATTTGAGCATACTTTGGGCGATAGTGGAAGACAGAGGACTTGAATAACAACAGCAACAATGTAAAATGTTGGGCTAAGGGACTGTGAAGAAAGCTGAGTGCCTAAGAATTGATGCTTTTGAACTGTGGTGTTGGAAAAGAGTCCCTTGGACTGCAAGGAGATCCATCCAGTCCATTCTAAAGGAGATCAGTCCTGGGTGTTCTTTGGAAGGAATGATGATAAAGCTGAAACTCCAGTACTTTGGCCAACTCATGCGAAGAGTTGACTCATTGGAAAAGACTCTGATGCTGGGAGGGATTGGGGGCAGGAGGAGAAGGAGATGACAGAGGATGAGATGGCTGGATGGGATCACCGACTCGATGGATGTGAGTTTGAGTGAAGTCCGGGAGTTGGTGATGGACAGGCAGGCCATTGGCATGCTGCAATTCATGGGGTTGCAAAGACTTGGACACGACTGAGAGACTGAACTGAACTGAAGGGAGTAAAAGTAAACACAGCCAGTTTATAGAACCGCTGTGACTTAAGTTACATAGTCATGTTAATGTATATACTGAATCTTGATGTGACCAAAAGTATGTTTTAATTAGATAGGGGTGGTGAAATGTAAGAGATGTGTGCATGTTATCGTAGGCAAGGCATGGATGGTGTGGGTGATGGGGAAGAGAACTAAATTGTCCTGTTTCACAGTGAGAGATTAGTCAATAAATTATTTAAAACTTTCTTTTTGGTCATAAGCCTCATATAGATGATGAACATAGTGTGAGTAAGGGGAAGTAACAGTGATGAATCAGACATTAGCTGAAGGAAAGCCTGGTTTTCTTATTCCTGTGTCTCTGTGTTATGTGTACCTTTGAAAACTCTTTGCAAAATTTTGTTTATATGTTCCTGAAGTTTTTCAGAGTGATCTTAAAAAATGTCCAGACTTCTGTCTTATAGGAGAGGTGTAAGGGGTGGTATGATTATAGTGATGGTGGTTTCCAGCGTGCTTGACAGCTGAGGTTGTTTTGGTGTTGATTTTTTTTTTTTAATTTATTTTTAAAAAGTTTTTTGGCTCCATGGCATGTAGGATTTTAGATTCCTGACCAGGGATTGAACCCTGCCCCCTGCATTGGAAGTACAGAGTCTTAACCACTGGACTGCCAGGCAAGTCCCCTGGTGGTGATTCTTGATTCATGTTTTTCTTCATGTATTATTTAATCATCTTATATGAAAAATAAAAATCAGAGAAGGTAATGGCAACCCACTCCAGTGTTCTTGCCTGGAGAATCCCGGAGGTGGAGAAGCCTGGTGGGCAGCCGTTCATGGGGTTGCACAGAGTCTGAGACGACTGAAGTGACTTAGCAGCAGCAGCATATGAAAAATGATATTGGGAAACTAACTGCCATTTTGTTTTTGGTCCTTTGTCAAGATAAATCTCCGGAATATTGCTTTGTATCTTTGTGCTGCTTTATAAGTTAATATATTCAGTTCTTCTAGTTCACCGATTTCCTCTTTATGGGTGGTTGTAACCTGTTTAACTCTCTATCTCCCCCATCCTTCTCATTCCTGGTTTTTTCCTTGCTCATTTAAGATACTTTCTTTTATTGATTTCAGCATTTTAGACGTACTTAATTTATATTCTGTATTTGGTAACTCTAGTAGTCGAAGTGGTTCTTGATATAATTCTGTTTTTATTTAATTTGTCATTATTATTAATATTATTATTATTTTTGGCCACTGCAAGATCTTAGTTCCCTGATCAGGGGTCCTTTCCCCAGTTGAAGTGTGAAGTCTTAACCACTGGACTGCTAGAGAAGTCTTCAGTTGTTGTTCTTTGAGCTTTGTTTCCTGTGTGCATTGTATTTTTAAATTTTGAGCTTTTTTCCATCTGTGTCTACTTTGGTGGTTTGATTGAACATTTTTAATTAGAGAGATTTTAAGAGCAGTGATGTGAACATGAGTTAGTGTGGACATTTGGAAATTTGGGGTTGTGGGCCCAGTTTTAGCAGGATGTATATTGCATATGATAAGATAGGATCTGCATTGTAAAGATCATTTGAGTACTTAGCAAACTGCTTTATTTTTTAATGCCTTCATGTGCTCTAAATAGGGAGGGAGTTTTCCCCTAGATGTCTTGATGTCAGCATGATTTGGCTAATTGAATACATATTGGATTTACTGGTCATTATTCTCTCATTTATTTTATATGTAACTTACTCTTCACTGCACAGACATCTGTTGAGTATCTGCTTTATGGTAGACACAGTCTTTGGTACTAGGGATATATACTTAGTCTTTGGTGCTTGTATCTTGTAATGAGGTACAAGACACAGTATCTTTTGGGGAAGTCAAGTAGCAGTTGAAACTGAGAACAACCTTCTTGAGAACTTAGAAATTTCTCCATAAAATAACAAAGACCAGTTTATGATGCAGACAATGCTTGACAGCTCTCCTTAGTTGTGGCATATGAGATTTAGTTCCCTGAACAGGCACAGAACCTGGGCCCCCTGCATTGGGAGCATAGTCTTAGCCACTGGACCATATGGGAAGTCTTTTTTTTTTTTTTTTTTTTTTTAAGTTGGGAGATTTGATTAGAGGTGAGGAGAGTTGTCAAGCATTGTCTGCATCATAAACTGGTCTTTGTTATTTTATGGAGAAATTTGTTCTAACCTAAATTTTATGTTGTTGTTTTATATACAATGTAATGCTAATTTTATTTAAAATACATAAAGTGTGGAAGAAAATATATCCAATATTAATGGTACTGATCTGGAATTTTTTTTTTTTTTTTTGTGGCTGTGCTGCGAGGCTTGTGGAATCTTAATTCCAGGGATTGAATCTGGGCCCTTGGCAGTGAGGCACTGAGTTCTAACCGCTGGACCACCTGGAATTCCCTGACCTGAACCTGAAAAATTTTTAATTCTATTCTGTTTGTTTGACTCTCCTGGATCTTCATTGCTACACACTGGCTTTCTTTAGTTGCGGTGAGGGGAGGATACTCTTTAGTTGTGATGCATGGATTTCTTGTTGTGGTGGCTTCTCTTGTTGAGGATCTCGGGGCCCAGAGGGTGAGAGCTTAGTAGTTGTGGCACACGGACTTAGTTGCTCTATGAAATGTGGAATCTCTTGGACCAGGGATTGAATCTCTGTCCCTGCATTGGTCAGTGGATTCTTAACCACTGGATCATCAAAGAAGTCCTAACCTGAATTTTTAAAATAACTTTTTTTCAGACGTAATTCACCTCCTATACAATTCACCCATTTAAAATATAGAATTGAATGTTTTTTAGTATATTCACAGGCATGTGCAACCATCATCATAGACAATTTTAGAACATTTTCATCACTGCAGAAAGAAACCTAGTGCCCTTTAGCCATCACATCCTGTTCCTACATCCTCCCCAGTCCTACATAATCACTAATCAGCTTTTTGTCTCTAAGTAATGCCTATTCTAGACATCTCTTGTAAATGGAATCATTATATGTGGTATTTTGTGGCAGGTTTCTTTTACTTAGTATAATGTTTTCAAGATTAATTTATGTGGTAGACTATAGCTAGTTCATTCTGTTTTTAGCTGTGACCTATTTTTTTTAATGCAAATTTAATTAAAACTGCTTATACCATTGAACTAAGCTTTTCTGGATATTTTTACTGAAAGATTTCTTTCAGTAAAATAGAAGAGGTTTCTATTTTAGTCACTTGTCTTAGTTAAAATATAAATATTTACAACTATATCTTCAACTTAATTATATCCTGTATTACTCAAAAAACAAGATTTCTATTTTAAGAGAATAGCCTACTTGTTAAACAAAAGGCTTCTTCGAATATCTTACTTCTTGGCATTGCTTTAACATATGATCAAAATGCTATTTTAATAGCAGTGAAAAAATAATAACATGATTTAAAAGCATTTGACTCTGAGCTGCAAGTCAAGTGATACATTTTCTAATTTAATTAAATGCTGTTCTTTTAGGCCTTTGGAGCATTAATTTTATTTTCTGATTTTGCTATTATATTTTCCTAGTATACTAACTTTGTTTTTTCTCAATTACATGTGTCCTCCATCCTCTCAAAAGCAAAAACAAGTGCAGTATGATGTCTCTACTAATGCAACTTCCTGGCTTTATTTTAAGTTTTGTTAAATATTTTATTTTGTGATTTATAGCTGTGTATCAAGCCACCATAAAACTTAGTGACTTAAAATAATCATCTTAGTATATCTGTAGATTCTTTGAATCAGAAATTTGGACAGAGCTTTATGAGGAGAGCTTGTCTGAGAAATGGAGACCTTTCATCTAAGGCCTTGAGTTATTTGACAGTGTATCTACACTCATGTCTAGTGGTTGATGATGGGACCTCACAGAGGCTGTTAGCCAGAATACATACCTACACTTGGCCTTTCCATGTGATCTCTGTGTGGACTAGTTTAGGCTTCTTAAGAGCATGGTGCCTGGGTTCCAGGAGTGAGCCTCAGTAACGACGTTCAGTGTACAGTATTGGTTGAGGTAGTCAGACAGGTCTGCTCAGGCTAAAGAGCGCAAGGCAGAGACTCTCCCACTCAGTGGGAAGATACGGGACAAGCAATGTGGCCATCTTATGGACTGAGTTGTGCCTCTCCCTCCTCCTGCTCCACCCCAATGGATGTGTTGAAGCCCTAAGCCCCATTAACTCAGAGTGCAGTCTTTTTTGGAAATAGGTTTGTTGCATATATAATTAGGGGAGAATGCCATAGAATATTGGAGGCTAAATTGAAGTGCTTGAAGTGCTGCAACTACAAGCCAGGAACTGACAAGGATTGTTGCCGGTACCAGAAGCTAGGAAGGGACATGGAAGCGCTCTCCCTGTAGAATTTAGAGGGAGAATAACCTTCCTGATGCCTCGGTTTTGTATTTTTAGCCTTCAGAACAGTGAGACAACAAATATCTGTTGCTCTAAGCCACCCAGTTTGTGGTACTTTGTTAAGGAAGCCCCAGAAAACTAACACAGGACATCTTTAAAAAATACAGTTTGCTACAATGTTGTAAGATAGCTTTTTTCTCTCCATTTGTATTTGGCAGTGGTTTTGCCCATCTACACTTTTATGTTAATATATCCAATGAAAACTTAACAGGAGGGGCTGTTTTAATAGTCAGTCAGACTAGTTTATCTGCTAACATTTTTTGTTGAATGAGTACAAACCATAAAAGATTGTCAGTGTATATAGCTGCAAAAAGAAGTTGGAATGGGACTTAAAGTCATTGAAATGTGATGTTAATAAAAATTTATTAAGGGAATATTAATTTTGAATGCCTACTATTACATAGAGTTCCAAAGAATAGCAAGAAGAGATAAGAAAGCCTTCTTCAGCGATCAGTGCAAAGGAATAGAGGAAAACAACAGAATGGGAAAGACTAGAGATCTCATCAAGAGAATTGGAGATGCTAAGGGAACATTTCATGCAAAGATGGGCTCGATAAAGGACAGAAATGGTATGGACCTAACAGAAGCAGAATATATTAAGAAGAGGTGGCAAGAATACACAGAAGAACTGTACAGAAAAGATCTTCACGACCCAGATAATCATGATGATGTGATCCCTAATCTAGAGCCAGACATCTTGGAATGTGAAGTCAAGTGGGCCTTAGAAAGCATCACTAAGAACAAAGCTAGTGGAGGTGATGGAATTCCCGTTGAGCTGTTTCAAATCCTGGAAGATGATGCTGTGAAAGTGCTGCACTCAATATGCCAGCAAATTTGGAAAACTCAGCAGTGGCCACAGGACTGGAAAAGGTCAGTTTTCATTCCAATTCCAAAGAAAGGCAATGCCAAAGAATGCTCAAACTACCGCACAATTGCACTCATCTCACACGCTAGTAAAGTAATGCTCAAAATTCTCCAAGCCAGGCTTCAGCAATA
>SJYX01007227.1:345220-396161 GCA_006410675.1 Oreotragus oreotragus | reverse complement strand
TTACTCCTTGGAAGAAAAGTTATGACCAACCTAGATAGTATATTCAAAAGCAGAGACATTACTTTGCCGACTAAGGCCCGTCTGGTCAAGGCTATGGCTTTTCCAGTAGTCATGTATGGATGTGAGAGTTGGACTGTGAAGACTGTGAAGAAGGCTGAGCACCGAAGAATTGATGCTTTTGAACTGTGATCCTGGAGAAGACTCTTGAGAGTCCCTTGGACTGCAAAGAGATCCAACCAGTCCATTCTGAAGGAGATCAACCCTGGGATTTCTTTGGAAGGAATGATGCTAAAGCTGAAACTCCAGTAGTTTGGCAACCTCAGACAAAGAGTTGACTCATTGGAAAAGACTCTGATGCTGGGAGGGATTGGGGGCAGGAGGAGAAGGGGACGACCGAGGATGAGATGGCTGGATGGCATCATGGACTCGATGGACGTGACTCTGAGTGAACTTCGAGAGATGGTGATGGACAGGGAGGCCTGGCGTGCTGCGATTCATGGGGTCGCAAAGAGTCGGACACAACTGAGTGACCGAACTGAACTCAACTATTACATAGTTTTGTTCCTTTTTTGTTTTTGAATTGAAGTTTAATTGATTTACTTTATATATATTGTTTTACATGTACAGCATAGTGATTCAATATTTTTGCAGATTATACTCCATTATAGATTATTACAAGATAATAGGTATAATTACCTGTGCTATACAGTATATCCTTGTTGCTTATCTATTTTATATGTAGTATTGATAGTTTGTATACTGGATGTTAATCTGGTACCCTTAATTTGTCCTCCCCTTCTTTCTCCCTTTTGGTGTATACAAGTTTGTTTTCTATATCTGTGAGTCTGTTTCAGTTTTACAAATATATTCATTTATATTATTTTTTAGATTCCACATATAAAGGATAAATATAGTATTTGTCTTTCTCTGACTGAATTAATTAAGCATAATATTCTGTATGTCTATCCACTGCAAATGGCAGTATATCATTTGTTTTGAATCCTTAGTAATAGTCCATTTCCCACACCTCTTCCTCCCCAACACATCTTCTTAATCCAGTCATCTGTTGATGGGCACTTGGGTTGCTTTGACCTGTTGGCCGTTGTAAATAGTGCTGCTGTGAACCCTGGGTTGATGTATCTTTTCGAATTATGTGTTTCGAATTATGAGTTGGCAAAAAAAATTGAGTGAATTCTGTAACATGTTACAGAAAAACCCAAATGAACTTTTTGGCCAATTCTAGACATACCCAGGAGTGGAATTGCTGGATCATATGGTAGTTCAACATTGAACAACTCAAACAGTCATAAAAGTAAGACCTAGGTATCCAGTCCCATCACTTCATGGCAAATAGATGGGGAAACCATGGAAACAGGGACAAATTATTTCCTTGGGCTACAGAATCACTGCACATGTTTACTGCAGCCATGAAATTAAAAGACACTTGCTCCTTGGAAGATAAAGCTATGACTAACCTAGACAGTGTATTAAAAAGCAGAGACATTTAGCCGACAAAGTAATGCAGAGATGTTACTATGCCAGCATAGTCAAAGCTATGGTTTTTCCAGTAGTCATGTATGGATGTGAGAGTTGGACCATAAAGAAAGCTGAGTGCTGAAGAACTGATGCTTTTGAACTGTGGTGTTGGAGAAGACTCTCAAGAGTCCCTTGGACTGCAAGCAGATGAAACCAATCAGTCCTAAAAGAAATCAGTCCTGAATATTCATTGGAAGGACTGATGCTGAAGCTAAAGCTCCAATACTTTGGCCACCTGATGTGACTCATTAGAGTTAACTCACAAGAGCCGACTCATTAGAAAAGACCCTGATGCTGGGAAAGATTGAGGGCAGGAGGAGAAGGGGATGACAGAGGATGAAACGGTTGGATGGGATCACTGACTCAATGGACATGAGTTGAACAAGCTCTGGGAGTTGGTGATGGACAGGGAATCCTGGCATGCTGCAGTCCTTGGGGTTGCAAAGAGTCAGACACGACTGAGCGACTGAATTGAACTGAAATGACTTGTGTCACTGATTCTGTTCATCGTGCCTATTGTCTTGCTGTTCATACTGTTTGCACTGTTTGCTGAACCCAGGATAGGCAAGGCTTGAGCTAAGAGACTGAAAGGAGACTCAAGGAGCTGTAGGAACTGCAGACACATTTATTCTCTCCTGGCTACCACGGCAGCCATAATACAGCCTCTCTCCTGGCTGATGCAGTAGCTGTAGCAGCAGTCACAATATAACCATAGCGTAGCCATGACATAGCCATAAGATAATCTCATATAACATAACCATGATGCCGCTCGAATGTAACCTCAGTGCAGTAGCGGCAGCCATGGCTTTCATGGTGAAGCTCACACAGGTGTACTGCACAGAGTAGCTTGTGACCAAGTGAGCACCTTGTGATGCACATGCGCAGTCAACAGATGATCTCAGCTGTTACATGGTCTGTTCACAAAACATGGGGTGAGAAAGCCTAACATGCCATCTTGGCCAATTTGCTCTCTCCCCACTTTCCACCTCTGTAGGATCTTTCACCTCACATTCTGTGTGCAGTGCATCTTTAGCGATATTCCCTTGGTGAGTAGCACTGATGCTTGGATTTACATTTTGCAACAGCAGTGGCTGCAACAGCAGTTATATACCCAGTACATAGCAAAACCCAATGCCAGGTTTCACCTGGAACTCATGTTCCAGTCCTTGCCCTCAGGGGGCTAGAAGAGCCACCCTCCATGTGTGGAGTGCCTTTATCTTCCATGGCCAAGTCCAGTCCACCATCTGACCTCATGAGATTGCAGAAGAGCCTCCACAGGGGAAGCTCCACCCCTGCCAGGTTTATTATTAAGACACCCTACAGGTGCCAGGGCCCACCCCTTCAAGGTTGAAGCATTCCCAGGCCTCCCTACATGATTCCAAATGCTCTCACACTCTTCTAAATCTGCAAGAGAATCAGTGGGTAGTAGCACATCATACGACACATCCTTTTACAGTGCAGTGTCCTAAATCTAGAACACAGCCCAAGTCTCTACAGACTAAATCTGTATCATTTGGCCGCATCGCCATCAGTGTATGCACTAGGACCGGGAAACTACTCTGGCTTGCCATAAACAAGGCTGCATTCAGCACCAGTGTCAACCAGGGCCATTACTCTCTGCACATTAGCTAGTGACCAGTGACTTGCAAGTTCTGCGTGGGGCCACCTGTCCTTGCTTGGGTTCTTCAAGAGGGCACCCTGGTCTGAGCCATATTCAGAGCCAGAAAAGGGCATCGTCTAAAGGAATGTCCTAGGGTGCCGTATAATGTTTTAGCTGAGCTGCCCACTTCTTGCTCTGGGCTCTTCCCAAATGTGGTAAACTGCTGCTCTGGTCTCAGTTACCTCCACAGCTCTAGGAGTAGAGCTTTGGGGTGTTTATCAGTTTTATTTCTGTCAACTCCTGCTGCCAGCAGATCAACCCACACTTGCATTCTCTTCGCCAGGATGGGGCCTTTACCAGCTCGGACCCCCTTTTGGGTCTTCACATGTCTAATCCCCTTTAGCCTGCTGCCGCCCCTCAATTTTCTCCCAAACTAGCCACCATCAAGGTCACTTCATAGATGGGATGCCCCACATAGAGTGCTAGTATAGCAGTCAGGGGTCCAAAATAGGTAGATGGGGCATTGTTCAAAATGGCTTCTCGAATGCTGCCAGTGAAATGCTCGTCATTTGGCCTCGGGTATTTGGGTTGAATATTGACTGCTTCATGCCCAGTTCCCTCACTGCTTGGGTCAACGTGGCATAGGTAAGCCGTTTACTCACAGTATCTGGGAGCTCTCCCGCGTTTGACCACACAGTGTAGATGACAGCATTAATTCAGTCCATGAGGGTGTGCGTTTGTTTAGGCGTCCCTTGCATTAATTGCCTAGCATTCTGCTATGCAGAATGAAACCTTTGTTTCAATGAGGGGGTGAGTGGTTATAGATGCCAGCCATTCTATTTTGTCCCCAGAACACAGGATACCATCCACCCCTGTGTCTCAGAGTTGCAGGAGCCAAGTTGCCATGGTTTCCCTTGCTTTTGCTGAAACTGCATACCCAAGTCTACCAACTCTACCTGAGTATATGGTTGATAACGTTGTGAACTCAGTCACACTAGGGGCCGTTGAAGATGTCCCCCTGAGCCACAGGCTGCTCATGCTTCAGTTTCTGCTGTACAGCCGGCCTCGCTGTCAGGTGAGGACCTGCAGTCGCACAACGTTCATCATCATTATCCTCACCGTTGTCATCACCATCACTTACCGCCTCGTTGTCAGAGATGCTGGGTTCTTCAGGGCCATGGGGTTCTTGGTCTAATGCCAATATGTGTTGCTCTAGTTCTTCTAAGCATCTCTGTACATTACATTACGCACTAGCATAGCAACAATGAGGGCGTTATCCATACTTGCCTTCAGGGCAGTCAGGAAAATCTACCCCATGGTGCCAATGGCAGTCCATGCCACCTTGTTTGGCAAACAGGAGCTCACTGCCTGTAATGCCTTTTCAGTGCTATCTGGTGAACCATACATCACCTCCCAGCCTTCCACTAGACCCCATGGCGAGAGAGTCGCCGCCACATGGTACCTCATGCTATATGGTGGCCACTGGCTTCCTCCATCCAGTGGTGCCTTAGGCTCCCCTACCTGCTGGTATCCTGCTGACCTTCTGGGAGCCTCAGGGTCCTCTGCCTGCTGGATATCCTGCCGACTGTGCCACTGTATCACTGATCCTGTTTGTGACACCAGTTGTCTTGCTGTTCCTACTGTTCGCTGAACCCAGGGTAGGCAAGGCACAAACTAAGAGGCTGGAAGGAGACTCAAGGAGCCGTAGGAACTGCAGACACGGTTTTTCTCCCCTGACTGCCACGGCAGCCATAACACAGTCTCTCTCCTGGCTGACACAGCAGCCATAGCAGCAGTCACAATATAACCATAATGTAGCCATGGCATAGCCATAACATAATGTCATATAACATAACCATGAGGCTGCTCTGATGTAGCCCCAGTGCAACAGCAGCCAAGGCTTTCGTGGGGAAGCTCATACAGGCATACTGCACAAAGCAGCCTGTGACCAAGTGAGTACCTCATGATGTGCATGCGCAGTGCTACAAATGATCTCAGCTGTTCCATAGTCTATTCACAAAATGTGGGGCCACAGAGCCTGAGCATGGCATCTTGGCCAATTTGCCCTCTCCCCACAGTACTTAACAAGCGGTTGCACCAATTTACGTTCTGACCAACAGTGTACTAAGGTTTCCTTTTCTCTGCAACCTCTCCAGCATTTATTATTTGTGGACTTAAAAAAAAAAATCAACTCAATTATCTAAATAATATTAAAAAAAACTTTGGCCATGCTGCGTGTCACATGGGCTCTTTGTTCTCCATTCAGGGATTGAACCTGCACCCCTGCAGTGGGCGTGGGGAATCTTAACTGTTGGACTGCCAGGGAAGTCCCTGCTTGTAGACTTTTTGATGATATGTCTCATTGAGGTTTTGATTTGCATTTCCCTAGTAATTAATGATGCTGATCATCTTATGTGCTTGTTAGCCATCTGTGGCTGACTTCTTTGGAGAAATGTCTAATCAGATTTTTGGCCCATTTTTTGACTGGGTTTATTTGTTTTTGGAGGGCAGGCATGGGGTTGTATGAATTATTTGTGTATTTTGGGTATTAACCTGTTGTTGGTTGCATCAGTTGCAAGTATTTTCTCCCATTCCATAGGTTGGCTTTTTTTTTTCCTCAGTGACTTTGTTTATTTTTGCTTTTATTTCTTTTGCCTTAGGAGACTGCCCCAAGAAAATATTGCTACAATTTATGTCAAAAAATGTTCTGCCTTTTTTCTTGTAGAAGTTTCATGGTTTCAAGTCTTCTATTTAAATCTCTAAAGCATTTTGTGTTTATTTTTGTGTATGGTGTGAAGGAATGTTCTAAACTCATTGTTTGGCATATAGTGTCCAGTTTTCCCAGGACCACTGTTGAAGAGACTGTCTTTTCTCCATTGTGTATACTTGGGTATACTTTGTCATGAATTAATTGACCATCAGTGTGTGGGTTTATTTCTGGGCTCTCTCTCCTGTTCCATTGATCTTTGTGCCTGTGTTTGTGTCAGTACCACTCTGTGTTGATTACTGTACATATAGCTTTGTTCTTGCTCATCAAGACAATTCATGAAAAGAGTAGTCTCGTTGACCTATTACATTCTTTTTGGTGACAATATGAATATATATGAAATAGTACTTTTATTTCTTAAGGAACCTTTAACATCTAAATGGTTAATAATCCAACAATATAAAGATAATATGACACAGGTACCACAGGGTTGGAGGTTAAATTACGTGATTTCAAGTATCTGAGTATAATTTACTAAGTGGTTAGTAAATATTAACTGTTATTACTTTACTGATGAATGCTAAAGTATTCATTTAAGTTGTCTCTCAGTATCTTCAGGGGACTGATTCCAGGACCTCGTGGATACCAAAATTTGGGTATCAGTGACACAGTATTTACATATAACCTACACATATCTCTGAATACTTTAAATCATATCTAGGTAACTTATAATACCTAATAAAATGTAAATGGTGTGTACATATAGTTATCCATGAATGCAAATTCAGTTTTTTGCCTTTTGTAACTTATTTGGAATTTTTTTTTCCCGTCTATATTTTCTATCCTTGGTTGGTTGAATTGGTGGAAGTGGGACCAGCATTTACAGAGGACTGACCCTAAGGATGAAAAGTACCATAGAAATGGAGAGAAAACTAAGAACACAGTTACAAACACCTTAAAGAATGAATACTGTTTGGAAATAGCATTTCTCAAAATATGTTTGCCTATAGTGGTGAGAAAAAGGATTTATGGGCAGTTAAGATTGGAAAGTACATACCTTTACCTTCTATCTTGACAGTAATACAGTATTATAATTCCTACCTGTACAGTAATACAGTTCAGTCTCTGAGAAGTTGAATAATAAAAAAAAAATGTCACCTAAAGGACTGCTTTAAGCAACATGGTTCACCACATAGCTTGGAAAATCTCTTCCTAAATAAAGCATCTAGAAATGCAAAAATCTTTTAAAATGCAAAATTGTATTTCAAAGAAGGTAAGGGAAATACCCCAGATGAAAAACAGTCAGAAACTGGAAACCAGATGGCCTTCTAACCCACCTATGTATTGTATAAGTTATTTACTTTTTTGAATAATCAATAAAAAGCTGGAGTAGCTATGTTAATTTCAGACAAAGCAGACTTGAGAAGGAAAGTTTTCAGACATTATGTATTGATAAAGGGTCAAGTCTCCAAAAAGGCATAGTTCATGAAGCAAAAGCTGGTAGAATGTCAAGGAGAAAAAGACACATTCACCATTATGGTTGGAGTCTTCAGCACCTGTTTTTCAGTAATTTAGATACAGCAGGTAGAAAGTCAGTAAGGATACAGGTGAACAATACCATCAGTCAATTGTATTTTATGATGTTTATCTGATAACCACTGAGTATACGTTCTTTTCTGGCGTCCATGTGTCAGTCATCAGGATGCGCTATATTCTGGGTCATATGGTTCAGCACGCATGAACATGTGCTCTCAGACCACAATGGGATGAAGTTAGAAATAATAGAAAGATAGCTGGAAAATGAAAATATTTAGAGATTAAAAAAACACACTGCTAAATAACACATGGATCCAAAAAAATGTCCAAAGAAAAATTTTAAGTATTTTGAACTAAAGCAAAATGAAAAGTGGCAGAAGCAGTATTAGAGGCTAGTTCAGAGCATTTGCATGTGTGTTAAGCAGGAGGGACGCAAAACGAGCATTCTGATCTTCAGCTGAGAGAGCCAGTGAAAAAGAGGGATATAGACCTTGAGCACGTGGAGAAAAGAAATTAGAAGTAGAGTGTGAGTAAGCAGGAAGACAGAGAAAAGTCAGCAAAACTATGAATAACAGTTGGTTCTTTGAAAAGACTGATAAACTTCTAGCCAGGCTAACAGAGACCAAAAGAGAGAAAGATACAAATTACTAATAAAAGGAGTGAAAGATGTAAATTTCTTTTTTTAATTTAATTGTGATAAACTGCTGACCCTTGAACAACATGGTAGTTAAGGGCACTGACCCATGTACAGTTGAAAATCCATGTATGACTGCCATTCAACCTCTGTATTCATGGTTCTGCATCCTTGGATTTAGACAACCACAGATCTTGCGGTACTGGGTAGAACATACTTGCTGCAAAAAACCTGCATATATGTGGACCCACTCCCTGGTGGCTCAGATGGTAAAGAATCTGCCTGCAGTGCAGGAGACTGGAGTTTAATCCCTGGGTCGGGAGGATTCTCTAGAGAAGGAAATGGCAACCCTCTCCAGTATTCTTGCCTGGAGAATTTCATGGACAGAAGAACCTGGTGGGCCAGAGTCCATGGGGTCGCAGAGGCAGACACGACTGAGCACCTAACACATGGACACACATGGTGCAAACCCGCATTGTTCAGGGGCCAGCTGTACATAACGAAAGTTTACCATTTTAAGCATTTTTAAGTGTGCAGTTCAGTGGCTTGTACATTCACTTTGTCATGCGACCGTCATCACTATCCACTTCTAGAGAACCCATTAAACTTCCCGTTTCCCACTTCCCTGGCAGCCACCTTTCTGCGTTCTGCCTCCATGAATCTGACTGCTCTTTGGTACCTCTGTAAGTGGACTCATAGCATTTTTGTGATTTTGTGACTTGCTTATTTCACTTGGTGGCTCAGATGGTAAAGCGTCTGCCTACAATGTGGGAAACCCGGGTTCAATTCCTGGGTCGGGAGGATCCCCTGGAGAAGGAAATGGCAACCCACTCCAGTACTCTTGCCTGGAAAATTCCATAGATGGAGGATCCTGGTAGGCTACAGTCCATGGGGTTGCAAAGAGTCAGACATGACTGAGCAATAGAACTATTTCACTTGAAATGATATCTTCAGGGTTCATTCATATGTNTCCTGGGTCGGGAGGATCCCCTGGAGAAGGAAATGGCAACCCACTCCAGTACTCTTGCCTGGAAAATTCCATAGATGGAGGATCCTGGTAGGCTACAGTCCATGGGGTTGCAAAGAGTCAGACATGACTGAGCAATAGAACTATTTCACTTGAAATGATATCTTCAGGGTTCATTCATATGTAAGAATTTTTTTTTAAGGCTGAATGATATTTCATTGCCATTTAAAAAATCCATTCCTCCATTAATGAACATTTGAGTTGCTTCTGCCATTTGAATATTGTGAATAATGCTGCTATAAACTTGGGTGTATAAATATCTCATTTAGTCCCTGCTTTTAATCCTTTTGGGTACATTCCCAGAAGTGAAATTGCTGTATTATATAATAATTCTATGTTCACTTTTTTGAGGAATCATCATACTCATTTCTGGGCGTCCCAGGTAACTGTGGTAAAGAACCCGCCTGCCGATGCAGGAGACACAGATGTGAGTTTGATCTCTGGGTTGGGAAGATACCTTGGAGGAGAACATGGCAACCAACTCTAGTATTCTTGCCTGGAGAATTCCGTGAACAGAAGAGCCTAGTGGGCTACAGTCCATGGGGGCGCAGAGTCAGACATGACTTAGCAACTGAGGAAACAAACAGTATTTTCACTGCCATGAAAGTCCTCTGTTCTCTGGCTGTTTGTCCCTTCTCTTGCCCAACTCCTGATCTTTTTATTGTCTCCACAGTTTGTCTTTTCCAGAATGTTATATAGTTGGAATTATACATTATGTAAAACTTTTCGGATCGACTAAGCCCTTTTAAAATTGAGATATAATTCACATACCGTAGAATTCTCTCCTTTAAAGTGTTCAGTGGCATTTAGTGTATTCCCAAGTTGTATAACTGTCACTGCAGTCCAATCCCAGAGCATATTCATCACTCTGGGAAGAACTGTACCCATTAGTAGTCATTTTCCATACCCCCTCCTCCAATCTCTCCAGGTCACTAAACTACTTTCTCTCTCTAGGTTTGCTTCGTTTATGTAAGTGGAATCATATGCTATGTGGCCTTTTGTGCCTGATTACTAAGCCTTTTTAATGATGGCTTTAATCTTTTCAAAGTATGTTCATGTTTAAAAATAAATGCATGACACCTCTGTGAGGTAGACAGGAACTTTGTGACAAACTTTGTGACATAATTGCATTGTCAGATTTATTGTGTCTTCATGACACAGTTTCACATAAGATGAGGGAAAGAGGTTTGGAGGTGGCAGGGTAGAGATTTGGAAAAGTAGAGTTAAAGAAAAAATAGGACATGATGATATATGAAAAATAACTCGTCCTGTGGGATTTCTACAACCATGAGTATTAAACATTATTAAAGTGGAACTGCAATTAATACTCCGGTTAGATTTAAGAATTTAAAATGCTAAAGATGGGTTGTTGAGCCTTCAGTTCGTCAAGGTTGAAAGGATATCAGGATTGTGTTCTTGGTTATTCCAAACTCTTTAAATGGAAGCCTGTTGCTACAGTATGTAGAAGGGGTATGATAAATTTATTTTTTAAAATAAAGCAAATAATACGTGTCTTTTGCCTTTGCTACAGTTAGCTGGAGTAGAGAACTTTTATATAAGGGAAGCGTAAAGCTTTCTTTCTTTAAAAATTATTTCCATATGTATTTTAAAATTGAAGTATAGTTGACTTACAGTATTTCAGGTGCATATAAAAGTGATTCAGTTATATATATATTCTTTTTCAGATTCTTTTCCATAATAGGTTATTATAAGATATTGAATATAGTTCACTGTGCTGCTATACAGTAGGTCCTTGTTATAAGTATTAATTCTTGAAAGTTGTTAATTATATTTGAAATTAATAGTAAAGGATAACATTTTTCTGTAAATTTTACATGTTAGGTTTTCTGTTTTACAATATAGTGTACGTTGAGGATGCAAATTAGTGCTGCCCTCACAATTGAATTTGTATTTGTAACTATGTAGAAAAGATCAATAGGATAACAAACCACAAGAGGCTGTCTTGTTGACTGCCAAGGCTCTTACCATTTCCTGGTATAGAGGAAGTTCTGGCTAAATTATTTGGTTCCTATATGATCTTTTACCCTAATAAACTGTGTTGCAAGTCTATTCATTGGTGAGGACTGTTTGTTTGCCTGGAAGCCCTAAGATCTGCTCCATACATCTTTTCCTTGATTCCCCTACTTCATCATGCTTATCTTTCTTGGGGGTTCTTCCCTCAACAATAAGAACTCCCTCATCCCATTCCAAGGGAAGTAAGTTCTACAATAGAAAAGTTATTGGAAATGAAAATTAGAGGTAGGTCATGTATCTGTTGATGAGGTGAGAAGGCAAGACTGGGGCAACCTATGAGGAGAAAGTAGTATCTTCTAAGATAGTCTGGGTGGCCTTTTTATTTGTATATATATATATGTTGATGTTTTAATTTGTGTGTGTATAAATTGCTATATGAAACCAAGGTTAGCTGAGAATGTCTACATAGAAAATAGTTTGCAGTGTTTTGGTCGTTTACCTTTTGTGTAAAATTTCAGATTTGTATGCACATCTGCTTAAGGCACTGGCATGATTTATGAAGCATATATCAGTTATATAGTTGTATAGTTCATTGAATCTTGCAAATGGAAAGGATTTAGGATTTGAAAGGATTTTCTGGTCCTGTTGCCCACCTAAAGCAGAAATTCATCTTCAGTCAACTGTTAACTTTTGACTCTTATAATTGATTCTTAATTGTAGCCATTGGCAGACAATGTCTACTCTTTATAGGCATCCTATTCTATTTTTGACTAGTTATTTTTGAAAATTGTACCCTGAAACTCTCTTACGCTGTTAACTTAAAACATTTGTCATAATTTTGTTCTTCTAGAACTAAATCCTCTTCTATGAAAACACTCAGTAGTCTGAAGGTTTATTATGAATCTCATTTAATCTTATTTTTGCTAAGCCTAGTTTTTGTTGAATTGTTGGTCATGTTATAGGATTTCTCTATCTTGGTCACCTAATGGACATGTTTTGGCTCCTTGGCTTTCAACTATTTTTGACTACAACCCAAATGAAGAATGTATTTCATATTCCAATTCAACATAAAGTATGTGGTTTTAATACATATATGTAACTGAGGCAGAAATTTTGTGACAAAGTATCTTTATACTGATACTTTCTGCTCCTTTTCATTTTTTAAAAATGCTGGTGTTACCTATTAAATTTATTTTATCACTCCCTGATGGATTTCAGCCTGTAGTTTGGAAATCACTGTTTTAATTTGTGCATGCTACAGAAGGGAAATACGGAGTTCCCAAAAGCTGTATGTTAGAACAGTCATTGCTAAAGCAGGTGTTACCTTTATTAACTCAAAGAGAATATTCTGATTGCTGGTTTTCAAATAAAACTAATGAGGATTATCAAGTTCTTGGTAATGCATAAAATAAAACTGAAATATATGTAATTTTTATTTTTATACTTAGGTGGCGACAGACAAGGTTGCAGAAAAGTTGAGTTCTACTCTCTCATGGGTGAAGAACACAGTGTCACATACAGTCAGCCAGATGGCCAGTCAGGTGGCAAGTCCATCTGCTTCCTTACACACTACATCCTCGTCTACCACACTGTCAACTCCAGCCCTTTCACCATCTTCACCATCACAGTTGAGTCCAGACGACTTAGAACTCCTGGCTAAACTGGAGGAACAAAATAGGTAAGTGAGGTTGCTTGGGTTGTCGTTCTTTAATTGTCATATGCACTTAACCGTTCATATATGTATGCATGCCATAATCAAAATTTTAAATATTTGTCCATATTAAGAATGTTTAGGGGAGTTCCCTGATAGCATAGGGTTAGGATTCTGGGGTTTTACTGCCATGGCCTTGGTTCATTCCTTGATTAGGAAACTGAAATCGTGCAAGCCATGTCGAGGGGCCAAAAAAAGTTTATAGTTTTTTTAAAATCAGAGTAAATTAATAGAAGTTTTCAAGTATTTTTTTGGAGGAGTTGGTCTTAAAACTAAAATTGGACTAAAATTTTCTTCAGACTTGGCTAGCTGTAGACTTGTTTACTTAATGCAGCAAATTGTCTAAATTCTTCCTGAATGGTTCTTTAGGGCATCAGCTACAAAAAGAGTTACTGAAAGAGCACCCTTTTATGTTCAGTCAAAATAAGGATAATTACAGAGATAATTTCTAACAGCTCTTTTGATATGTGATTGACATAATAATAAAGTACAAGGTATACAATTTGATACGTTTAGACATAAGTATATACCTGTGAAATTATCACCAAAATCAGGAAATTGAGCGTATCTGTTATCTCCCTTTGTATCTCCAGATAGCCACTGATCTGCTTTTGGTCATTGTAGATTGGTTTGCATTTTCTACAGTTTTATAGAAATCAAATCATACAGTATATACTCTTTTTTAATGGGTTATTTCATTATTCTTGAATTGTTTTGAGATTCATGTGTGTTTAATACATATGAATGGTTCATTTCTTTTTATTGCTTAGTAGTATTCTACTCCAGTACTCTTGCCTGGAAAATCCCATGAACAGAGGAGCCTGGTAGGCTGCAGTCCATGGGGTTGCTAAGAGTCGGACACAACTAAGCGTCTTCACTTTCACTTTTCACTTTCACGCATTGGAGAAGGAAATGGCAACCCACTCCAGTGTTCTTGCCTGGAGAATCCCAGGGACGGGGGAGCCTGGTGGGCTGCCGTCTGTGGGGTCGCACAGAGTCAGACATGACTGAAGCGACTTAGCAGCAGCAGCAGCAGCAGTATTCCATTGTATGGATATATCACAGCTTACCTACTCACCTGTGGTGAAATGCTATAAAGTTTTGTGTACAAACCTTTGTATCTATTTATGCTTTCATTTCTCCTGAGTAAATACCTAGGAATGGAATGGCTGGTTTATATGGTAGAACTGTATTTAATTGTTAAACTGTTTTCCAAAGGGCCTATATAGTTTTTCACATTCTCATCATCAGTGTATGAACATTGCTGCTCTTCTGCAGCCTTACCAACATTTGGTATAGTCAGTCTTTTTAATTTTAGCTGTTCTTACAGGTATTTATATCTTATGGTTTTAATTGCATTTTCCTGTTGGTGTTGAGCACTTTTTTTATGTGCTAATTTGCCATTGATAAATCGTCTTTGATTAAATGTTTGTTCCAAATTTTGCCCATTTAAAAAAATTAGGTTGTTTGCTTTCTTACTGTGTTTTAAGAGTTTTTTATATAGTTTGGATACAAGTCCTTTTTCCGTGTATATGCTTTTCAGATATTTTTTCACAATCTGTGGCTTAGTCTCTTAGCAGTATCTTTTGAAGAGCAAAAGTTTTAGATTGTGATTAAGTCAGATTTGAAATTGTTCTTTTATGGACTGTGCTTTTGATAACTCAGGGTCACACAGATAGAATTCTGTGTTAAGTTTTAAGTTTTACATTTACCATAGTCCACTTTGAGTTAATTATTTTTTTGTATGAAACAAAGGATAAATCAAAGTTGTTTTTGAGTATCCATGTTTGTTTTTGTATCTGTTGAAAAGACTGTCCTTTTTCCTCTTAATTACTTTTGCACGTTTGTCAAAAATCAGTTGTCTGTGTATGTATGTTTCTTGGCTCTTTTTCTGTTCCATTAATTACTTTTTCTACTTTAATTCTAATACGACACTATTGAATATTATAGCTTTATAATAAGTCTTGAAATCAGATAGTGTTAATCGTCTTTGTTCTTTTGACTGTTTTTGCTCCTTATCATACCTTTGTGAATTTTACATCAAGTAATTTGTACAAAAACACTTGCTGAGATTTTGATCAGAATAGTGTTGACTTCCTAACAATGATGCTTTCCACCCATGAACACATTATATTTTTCTTTTACTTGTTATTTGTGCATGGTATTATTTCTGTAAATTTAATTTCTGATTGTTCATTGTTAGCATATAGAAATACAGTCTTTTTTCTTTTATCATTCATGTATTCTGTTGCCTTGATAAATTAACTTGTTCTGGTAGGCTTTTTTTTTTTTTTTTAGATTCCATTAGATTTTCTCTATAGATGAGCATGTGGTCCATGAGTAAAAGCACATTTGCATCTTTACAATATGGATGCCTTTTATAGCTTTTTCTTGCCTTATTGCAACTGTTTAGTACTTCCAGTACAAATTTGAATACACATAATGAACAGATAGCAGATAGCCTTGTCATTTTCTCAATCTTGACGAGAAAGTTTAAAATTAAAATTATTTTAATTAAAAATTAAAAGACGCTTGCTCCTTGGCAGAAAAGCTATGACCAACCTAGACAGCATATTAAAAAGCAGAGACATTACTTTGCCGACAAAGATCCGTCTAGTCAAAGGTATGGTTTTTCTGTTAGTCATATATGGATATGAGAGTTGGACTATAAAGAAAGCTGGGTACCAAAGAATTTATGCTTTTGAACTGTGGTGTTAGAAGACTCTTGAGAGTCCCTTGGACAGCAAGGATTTCCTAAAGGAAATCAGTCTTGAATATTCATTGGAAGGGCTGATGCTGAAGCTGAAGCTCCAGTAGTTTGGCCACCTATGTGAAGAACTGACTCATTAGAAAAGACCCTGATGCTGGGAAAGATTGAGGGCAGGAGGAGAAGGGGACGACATAGGATGAGATGTTTGGATGGCATCACTGACTTGGTGGACGTGAATTTGAGCAAGCTCCAGGAGTTGGTGATGGACAGGGAGGCCTGGCGTGCTGCAGTCCCTGGGGTTGCAAAGAGTCGGACACGACTGAGCTACTGAACTGAACTGAAGGGGAAAGCATTAAAAATGAGTAAATTGTAGGTTTCTATAGATGACTTTTTATCAGGTTGAAGAAGTTCCTGTTTCTCATTTGTTAAGAATTTATAAGAAATAGATGTTGCATTATGTCAAATGCTTTTCCTGAATATCGAAATGATCAATTGTTTTTCTCTTTTGACAAATTACTTTTTTTTTTAAAGTTAAACTCCACTTAATCATTATATATTGTCTTTATAGGATATTGTTGGATTTGATGAGCTAAAATATTATTTGGAATTTTTGCATGTGTGTTCAGGAGGAAGCTCAGTCTGTAGTTGTATCTAATGTCTTTGGGTTTTGTTTGTAATGTCTTATGCCCTTGTANGACAAATTACCTTTTTTTTTAAAGTTAAACTCCACTTAATCATTATATATTGTCTTTATAGGATATTGTTGGATTTGATGAGCTAAAATATTATTTGGAATTTTTGCATGTGTGTTCAGGAGGAAGCTCAGTCTGTAGTTGTATCTAATGTCTTTGGGTTTTGTTTGTAATGTCTTATGCCCTTGTAATATTTTTGTGATCTTTCCTCTTTTCTCATTTAAGTGGTTAATGCTATACATTTTTCTGAAGCTCTGTTTTTGCAGGATCCCTTTAAGTTTTATAGTTCTGAGTATGGTCTGTTTTGATACATGTTTTATGTGCACTTGGAAAGATTGTATACTCATCTGTTATTTGGTGGCATATTCTATAAACGTTAATTGGTTCAAATTGATTGATGGTGTTGTTCAGGTATACCATATCTTTTCTGGTTTTCTGTTTACTTGTATTAGATATTGAGAGAAGGGTATTGAAGCCTCCAACTATAATTGTGATTTATTTCTCTTTAAATTTTATCAGTCTTTGTTTCATATAATATGAAGTTATTAATATTGTTGCATATATAAACATTTAGAATTGTTACATCCTGTTGTGAAAATGCCTTCATTATTCCTAGTAATATTGTTTGCTTTAGAAATCTACTTTATCTCATATAGTCATTGTAACTTTTGAATAGTGTTAGAAGTTTATATAGTATTCTGTTTTTTACTTTTATTCTGTTTTTATCTTTACAGTTTGTCAGTTAGACAATATATAGTGGCTCTTGCTTTTTAAAATAGTCTGACAGTCTTTACCTTTTAATTATGGTAGTTAGATCAGTTTTAAAACAACTGACATAATTTTATTTCTTGCTTACATTTATGTTCATCTCAAACTTTAGGCTGAGTACATTTTTATTGCACACTTCTTTATTTCTGGACCAGTGACCACCCTCTCTGCAGGATAAACCAGACTTGTGTTGAATGGGAAATGGATATAGAGGAAATATATCTTAAAACATCTACTAGGGAGTGATATACATAACTTCAACTTACATTTTATTGGTCAAAGCAAATCATATAGTTACTCCTTATGGAGTGAAATTGGGATTAGAATCTTCTTGTAGAGCTGGGTCTAGGAAAATTTATGCTTATTATTGTTTCAGAACCCTTTGCCAATATTCTTATTGTATTGCTCTTGTGCTTTTAATTATTCACTTACCATAAAAATCCACCCTTTTAAAGTGTACAGTTTAGGAGTTTTTAGTATACTCACAGAGTTGTGTAAATATTACCATTATCCAATTTCAGAATGTTTTTATGACACCGAAAAGAAACCTTGTATCCATTAGTCTCCCCTTTTCACCCTTCTTCCTGGTAACCACTGTCTCCATGGATTTGCTTATTCTGGCCATTTCATTGGTAGTCTTTTGTGACTAGCTTCTTTTACTGAACACAGTGTTTTCCAGATTTTGAGTAAAATAGATCGTTTACATTTAATGTAATTATTGACATGGTTATGTTTATGTTTGTCATCTCATTTTTACTGTTCTTTATCTTAGTATTTCTGCTTTTTGACTGAATGAAATACTGTTTATGATTCTATTTTATCTTTTGTTAATTTATTATTTATAACTGTTATTTTGCTGGAGTCATAGTATATATCCTTAACTAACTTACATATTCTACCTTCAAGAGATCTCATACCACTTCACATGTAGTATAAAAACTGAGAATAGTACATTTCCATTTTTCCTCTCTGGTCCTTTGTGCCAGTTTTGTTATGCATTTTGCTTTTGTATATTTTTTTTTTGTTAAAAATTATTTTTAAACTTTTGACGGCACTGGGTCTTCATTGTTGCATGCAAGCTTTCTCTAGTTGTGTGAGCGTGGGCTTCTCGTTGCAGTGGCTTCTCTTGTTTTGGTGAAGGACATGATAACCCACTCCAGTATTCTTGCCTGGAGAATTCCATGGACAGAGGAGCCTGGCAGGCTATATATAGTCCATGGGGTTGGAAGGAGTTGGACATGACTGAGCAACTACCACTCACACTCACTCACTCTTGTCTTGGAGCNTTCTCGTTGCAGTGGCTTCTCTTGTTTTGGTGAAGGACATGATAACCCACTCCAGTATTCTTGCCTGGAGAATTCCATGGACAGAGGAGCCTGGCAGGCTATATATAGTCCATGGGGTTGGAAGGAGTTGGACATGACTGAGCAACTACCACTCACACTCACTCACTCTTGTCTTGGAGCACAGGCTCTAGGGCTTGCGTGTTTAATGACTGGAGTGTGCGGGCTACAGAGTGCAGACTCAGTAGTTGTGAGGCACAGGCTGAGTTGCCCTGAAGCATGTGGTATCTTCCTAGACCAGGGTTTGAACTGGTGTCCCTTCTGTTGCAGGGCAGATTCTTAACCACTGGACCACCAGGGAAAGCCACTTTTGTGTATGTTTTAAACCCCATGCTACCTTGTTATTTTTGCTTCAACAGTCACTTACCTTTTAATGAGATTGATAAGGAAAAAATAAGGAAATAAGGAAAAAATTTATATTTTTCCATATAAATTTATGTTTGCCTATATAGCTTCCATTTCTGGTGTTCTTTGGTTCTTTCTTTTTAGCTCAAGATTTCAAACTGATAGAATTTTCCTTCTGCACAGAGGACTTCCTTGAATGTTTAATGTAGTGTGGGCTGCTCCTGTATGTCTGAGTCTTCATTTTGCCTTTGATTTTTAAAAATATTTTCTCTGAGTAAAAGACTCTAGGTTGACAGGGCTTTTTGTTTGTTTGTTTTTCCTTCAGTACTGTAATAATTTGTCATTGCAGTATTTACATCAGGAAATCGGATGCAGTCCTTATCTTTGTTTCTGTGTGGATAATGTGTCTTTTTTCCTGTCTCCTTTTAAGATTTCTTCTTTATTCCTGGTTTTAAGTAATTTGATTCTAAAGTGCCTAATTGTAGTTTTCTTCCTATTTCTTACTTGTGAGTTTTGTTGAATTTTTTGTAGACTTAGAATTTTCCTCAAATTTGAAAACTTTTAAATCATTTCTTCAAATTTTTAAAATTCTTTTCTTTCCTCCTCCTCAGTGACTAATTACACAGATATTAGGCCACTTGAAATTGTTCCATAGCTCATTAATATTGTGTTCACTTTTTGGAAAATTTTTATTGCTTTGTATTCAGGTTCTGTACATTGTGATTTGCCATTCATCCTATCCAGTGTGTTTTTCATTTCTCCCATTTTTCATCTCTAGAAGGTGGAGCTAAGTGGTGTTTGTATGTCTCTACTTAAGTTTTAAACATACAGCAATACAGATTTAATACCTTTTAATGGCCTTATCTGGTAGTTCTAACATTTCTATCAAAATCATTTTCAGTTCAGTTCAGTTTAGTCACTCAGTCATGTCCGACTCTTTGCAACACCATGGACTGCAGCACACCATCACCAACTCCCAGAGTCTACCCAAATTCGTGTCCATTGAGTCGGTGATGCCACCCAACCATCTCATCCTCAGTTTGCTTTTGATTAATTGTTTTTTCTTCTCATTAGTTACATTTTTCTGCTTCTTTGTGTGCCTGATAATATTTGATTGGATGTCTCACATTGTGAATTTTACCTTGTTTGGTTTGGCTGTTTTCCTATAAAGATTCTTGAGTTTTGCCCAAGAATGCAATTAAGTTACTTGGAAAGAATTTGTTCTTGAGTGAGTTGGTAGGTGGTTCAGTGGTAAGAGAATCCACCTGCCATTGAAGGAGATGCTGGTTCAATCCTTGGGTTGAGAAGATCCACTGGAGAAGGAAATAACAACCCACACCAGTATTCTTGGCTGGGAAATCCCTTGGACAGAAGAGCCTGGTGAGCTACAGCCCATAGGGTTGTGAAGAATTGGACACACCTGAGTGACTGAGCACGGTGAACATGCCGAAGTACACAGCTTAGGGCTATTGTTCCCTCCTCCCGAGGCATGACCTTTTTGTGTCCTCTATACAGTATGCCTTGAAACAGATTCTTCAGTCTCAGCCATGGGGACAGTTACTATTCCTGGCCCTGTGTGAATGGTGGCTTTTATCGCTAGCCTTGGGTACTTTACTTACATACATATCTGATCAGTACACAGCTGAATACTTAATGGGTACCCTCTGTCAATCTCTGAAGATCTTGTGTGTATACTTACCTTTCTGGTATTCTGTTCCTTGGACTCTCGCTACCTTGGTCTCCTCATGCCCTCAGCTCTATTCATTCAGTTGAGAAAGTTCACTAGGTTCTGTTGATTTTCCCTGCCCAAGCCAGGATCTGGAAACCCTCTCCAGACAGGTAAGATGGCAATCATAGGACTTCACTTATCTCCTGAGTTTCAGTAATAGCTGTCCATTGTTGCCTGTTGTCCAGAGTCTTTTAAAAAAAAGAAACATTGTTCTCATATAGTTGATATATCTTGTCCAGTATTTTTTGGTTGTTTCTTGGGAGGGAGTAAATCTCTTAACTATGTTACTCTATCATGGCCATAATGAAGTAATTTTTTTTTTTCTTTAAGAGAGTTTTGCATTTTCCTTTGGCTGGAAGAAGCTTGAATAAGATTAGAAAAATAGACATATTATTTGATAGTTAGATTTAGAAGTTAATACTATATGTAAATGTATTCTGAATATTAATTCTGCTCAGCTTTAAAATTATTTTAGTGCTGAGATAGTTATTGATATTTTTGTTTTAAAATGACTTGCCCTTTGTTTTGGTCTCTTCCTGTTGGTATGGAGAGAGAAAATAGAGGCATGAGAGCAATTTCCTGGAAAGAGAATTTATGAGCTAGAGATTTTGAACCTGGTCCATGTGAACCACAAAAAGAAGACCTAATGTTAGCTCATACAAACCTGGCAATGGAAATTGCCCTCTTCTGATGATCATTTCCTAGAAAGTGCTTTTAAAAGGGATTTCTTTGGCTGTCATTTGGTGGGTAAGATGGAAAGCTTGGTGTGCCACATGATGGTAACTTCATGTCGGCTTTATGTGTGTGCTGATTTTAACTTTGTGCCCCTTTGCTTATTATATTTGAAAGATTTAAGGCAGAGAGTTTTGGTTGAGGTTTCAGGAAGAGAGAGTTTTAATATGTGGTTTGGCAGAGTTTCTTGGATAAGATGAATTTGGAAGAGGGTCAAAAATGAGCAGGGCTTTTCTGGTGGCTCAGTGGTAAAGAATTCTGCAGTGCTCCAGATGAGGTTTGATCTTGGGTCGGGAAGATCCCCTGGAGGAAATGGCAAACCACTCCAGTATTCTTGCTTGGAAAATCCTATGGACAGAGGAGCATGGCAGGCTACATACAGTCCACAGGATTGCAAGAGTCAGACACAGCTGAGCGACTGCACCACCACCACCACCAGTACAGAAAATACTATAATAAAAATTGTTGATTCCTGGTCTGGCAGATTCCACATGCGGCAACTAAGCCCATGTGCCACAACTACTGAAGCTTGAGCACCGTAGAGCCTGTGCTCCTCAACAGTTCAGTTCAGTTCAGTTGCTCAGTCATGTCCCACTCTGTGACCCCATGGATTGCAGCATGCCAGGCCTCCCTGTCCATCACCAGCTCCCAGAGTTTACTCAGACTCACGTCCATCGAGTCGGCTATGCCATCCAACCATCTCATCCTCTGTTGTACCCTTCTCTTCCTGCCTTCAGTCTTTCCCAACATCNTGCCAGGCCTCCCTGTCCATCACCAGCTCCCAGAGTTTACTCAGACTCACGTCCATCGAGTCGGCTATGCCATCCAACCATCTCATCCTCTGTTGTACCCTTCTCTTCCTGCCTTCAGTCTTTCCCAACATCAGGGTCTTTTCCAGTGAGTCAGTTCTTTGCATCAGTTGGCCAAAGTACTGGAGTTTCAGCTTCAGCATCAGTCCTTCCAATGAATATTCAGGACTGATCTCCTTTAGGATGGACTGGTTGGATCTCCTTGCAGTCCAAGGGACTCTCAAGAGTCTTCTCCAACACCACAGTTCAAAAACATCAATTCTTTGGTGCTTAGCTTTCTTTATAGTCCAACTCTCACATCCATACATCACTACTGGAAAAACCATACCTTTGACTAGATGGACCTTTATCAACAAAATAACGCCTTTGCTTTTTCATAGGTTGGTCTAGGTTGGTCATAGATTTGCTGTCTAGGTTGGTCATAGATTTTCTTCCAAGGAGCAAGCAACTTTTAATTTCATGGCTGCAGTCACCATCTGCAGTGATTTGGGAGCCCCCCAAAATAAAGTCTGAAACTGTTTCTGTTGCTTCCCCGTCTATTTGCCATGATGTGATGGGACCAGATGCCATGATCTTAGTTTTCTGAATGTTGAGCTTTATGCCAACTTTGTCACTCTCCTCTTTCACTTTCATCAAGAGGCTCTTTAGTTCCTCTTCACTTTCTGCCATAAGGGTAGTGTCATCTGCATATCTGAGGTAATTGATATTTCTCCCGGCAATCTTGATTCCAGCTTGTGCTTCATCCAGTCGAGCGTTTCTCATGATGTACTCTGCATATAAGTTAAATCCATTATAGTGAGAAACCCAAGCACTGCAACTAGAGAGCAACACCCGCTCCCAGCAACCAGAGAAAGCCCAGGTGCAGCAATGAAGACCTAACACAGTTATAAATAAATAAAATTTTAAAAATTATTGCAAGTGATGTGTGTGTATAGATGGACTTTTCCCCAAGTAATTCATAATTTATTCCAGAGTTCTAGCTCCGTTTGGCATATGTGTTAACAAATGATAATTGTGAGTTGTTTAAAGATGTCTAGAAAAGAGATTTTTGACAAATAAGACTTTGAAGAAATAAAGGGAGCACAAGATTTTCACCATTTGTTCCAGTGTAGAATTACTCAAATCTTTTACTTTTTTGAGTTTACATTTTGAATCTCTTAAAAAAAAAATTGGTAAAACTGAGAATCCATGAGAAGGATTTACGTGTAGAGACTGGGTGAATGCAGCACTCTGTTTGTTTTGCCTTACGAAAACAGTCCTGGTGGAACAACACATCTTTCTGGCTTTAATAAAAAATAAAATGACAAACATTAAAATCTAACTCTCCTTCCTCTCTTCCGCTCTTCTTTCCACCAATGTATTATGTCTAAGGAGAAATTGCAAGAATAATAGCTTAAATTCTCTATGACCACTTCTGTGGTTTGTAACATAGATATGTAAGTTATGTATTTAAAGTAAAAATTAGGAGATGCACTAGTACTTGTAACAGGAAGATGCTTTTATTTAGGATTTTTTCTTCTCTTCCCGACATGTAGATGAAACTCTAAGGTTGTTTAACTACTTTTGATTTAAAAAGTATAAAAAAGAGTATTTTAGAAAGTTAAAATTGAAGAAACATAAAAATATCAAGTCCTATAACGAAGCTATTTTTCCCTCCCATGGTTTTACTGCAGTAATCACTTTTTAAAATCAGTGCATGTGGCAATCCCGGTAAGATGTGAAGAAATGGTTCAATACAATATCAAAGATCTGTTTGATGAAAGTTAATTATTGATAGCCTTGAGGTTGAAATGGGATAGCTATTTTTTTTCTATGTTAAATGTGTTTTTCGTTTTAAAATTACAAAGACTTTTGGCAGAGATGGATTCAAGAAGGTAAGGTTCAAGTGTAATAGCAGTGCGTTTTAATTAAGGAGGGGAATAATGCTCATTTAAATTTTGAACGGGCCATTATTTGTCTGGTTTAAAAGTTTGGCACTGCAACCATGTTTGTTTCCTTTTATATCCTGTTACTTAGAATCAGATTTTACTTTTTAGCAGATTTGGGGGGTGAAATATGAGGACAAGAAAATGGAAAGAGTTCTTCTAAATTAAAGTAAATATATTTTATGTAACATCTAAATCTACACTGTCAAATATGGAAGCCATTAGCTGTATGTGACAGTTGAGCACCTGAAATGTGACTGGTCTGAATTGTGATGAGCTGTAAAAGTAAAACATACTCCAAATTTTGAAGAGCTGATTTGAAAAAAAAAAAAAAGAAAAAAAAGGAGATCATCAATTAAAAAATTTTTGATTGTGTAGTGAAAATATGTAATGTTTTGACTGTGTTTGATAAAGTAAATTATTAGAATTAAATTGCAACTATTGTTTTATACTTTAAACTTGGCTATTAGAACATTTGAACTTATGTAAGGGGCTGGCGTTATATTTCTGTTGGACAGTGCTGATCTCGGTGATCTAACTTTTACATTTATAATTTTACCACCACACCATTACCTCAGTTATCTAAGGGTACTCTCTGTAACACAGCCATGTGCATTTAAGGAAGTGGTAAAAAGCTTCTGAACAAAACAAGTATTTTCAAGTCTTTGTGTTAAAAACATATATTTTTAATCATAGAGTTCTTTAGATCATCACTCTAACCTCTTTCTTTTCATAGGAGAATTGTTTTAAATTTTTAATCAGTTGTCTGTTTTCTTGAGGAATGTGATGATGGGATTAATTAAAAGAATTAATTACTCTTTCTGTTGCAACTTAGCTTCAGTCTGGAATATCTGTATAAATCAGTCACTAAACTGTCAGTTTCTGATCAGAATATTTGAGATTGGCCTGCAAGACTCACGCATTCACCTTCTCTGAGACCTTATCTTAAAGAAAGCCGAAGAAAAACCCCTGTGCTCTCAGAACTAGAGAGATTCTTGTCATTTAGGCTCCTCCCTTCTGAGTTGTCTCTGAGTTGTTGCTTCCTGTGCTAATTCCTTGTCTTTTTTCTTAATTCTCGCTACGTGCTTCTGAGACATGTATGTGCTTGATGATGTAGATGGGAATGGGTGTGACTCCTCTCTGAGTCAGATTATGTATTCTGTTGCTATTAATTTGCAACAGCCTGGTTTTAGACAGCAGGCTGCTGTCTTTCTCCCTGTACTTTCATATCCTGTTTGTTTGGTATAAGGTTACAAGAGTATTTGAACCCTATGTTTGAAAAGTTGCTCCCTCTGCAATGAAGTGCCAGTGTATTTAGCTTTTCAAGTGTTTTTCTCACATAGCAGTATTTTTCCTTAGCTTTCTTAGCTCCTTCCTTAGCTCTTTATAAATTATCTTAACAGTTTACACATTCCCAGTTGGCATGGTGACCTGTTATTTTGGTATCCTTCTCTCTTATTTCTGGTATTCATAGGAAAGCAATATACTGAGTACAACAGGATATTAAAAAAATTTGTCAAATTGTTGCCAAATTTCCATTTGTAGACTTTCCAACTGCTGTACTATTTATCTACATGGATATGTCTCCCAAGTATTTCAAACTCCAAAAACCCAAAAGAAAACCCTTTTTTCCCTCTTCCTTTGTATTTTTTGTAGTATTGTAGAGAATTATTTTCTTTCATGTTTATCAAATATATGCATTATACATAAGTTACTTTTTTTCTCATATGCCTGTCATGAAGTGCACAATGTACCATTTTCCTCAGATAGGTGGCCGCTTGGTGAGATGAAGGTTCAGTTCTCAGGAGCAAGAATATGCTGAAGATAATCTCTAAAATAAGACCTGAAGACCCAGTTACTCTCTTTGTTGGCATATACCAACAAAGTGTTGTTCTCACTTTAGAGAACTGGAATTGGAAATGCTTTCTCTCTGCCAAATATCCTAAGCTTCTGCAGTCAAAGAATCTTAGACATTTCCCATCCTTAATACTATTGGAAGTCTAACTGACAATGGGCTTTAGCACCCCCACCTCAGATAATGTGGAACTATAGCTACTTTGAATGCTACCTTTAGAGCTGGAGGTACAGAAAGTTGGAGTTGTTTAGGTGGAAGACTGCAGATTATATATTTATTCCCCAGTCAATAGAGATCCAAGCTCTGATGCCTTAGTCTTGCAGCATTCCAGGAGGATGAATAAATTTAGGTCTCTCAGTTACTATATAGCAGCAGGCCACACCTACCTATGGAGAATGCCTTTGATTATCACCTACAACCTACAATGTTCCTACCAGGCCAGTATACTTTTCCTTTAATTCAATGGATTTCTTCTTGTTTTAGTCATAAGAAAATTATGATGGGATGGGAAGGTAGCGTCTTTTTTTTTTTTTTTTTTTTTTTNAAACACATCTTTCTGGCTTTAATAAAAAATAAAATGACAAACATTAAAATCTAACTCTCCTTCCTCTCTTCCGCTCTTCTTTCCACCAATGTATTATGTCTAAGGAGAAATTGCAAGAATAATAGCTTAAATTCTCTATGACCACTTCTGTGGTTTGTAACATAGATATGTAAGTTATGTATTTAAAGTAAAAATTAGGAGATGCACTAGTACTTGTAACAGGAAGATGCTTTTATTTAGGATTTTTTCTTCTCTTCCCGACATGTAGATGAAACTCTAAGGTTGTTTAACTACTTTTGATTTAAAAAGTATAAAAAAGAGTATTTTAGAAAGTTAAAATTGAAGAAACATAAAAATATCAAGTCCTATAACGAAGCTATTTTTCCCTCCCATGGTTTTACTGCAGTAATCACTTTTTAAAATCAGTGCATGTGGCAATCCCGGTAAGATGTGAAGAAATGGTTCAATACAATATCAAAGATCTGTTTGATGAAAGTTAATTATTGATAGCCTTGAGGTTGAAATGGGATAGCTATTTTTTTTCTATGTTAAATGTGTTTTTCGTTTTAAAATTACAAAGACTTTTGGCAGAGATGGATTCAAGAAGGTAAGGTTCAAGTGTAATAGCAGTGCGTTTTAATTAAGGAGGGGAATAATGCTAATTTAAATTTTGAACGGGCCATTATTTGTCTGGTTTAAAAGTTTGGCACTGCAAGCATGTTTGTTTCCTTTTATATCCTGTTACTTAGAATCAGATTTTACTTTTTAGCAGATTTGGGGGGTGAAATATGAGGACAAGAAAATGGAAAGAGTTCTTCTAAATTAAAGTAAATATATTTTATGTAACATCTAAATCTACACTGTCAAATATGGAAGCCATTAGCTGTATGTGACAGTTGAGCACCTGAAATGTGACTGGTCTGAATTGTGATGAGCTGTAAAAGTAAAACATACTCCAAATTTTGAAGAGCTGATTTAAAAAAAAAAAAAAAGAAAAAAAAGGAGATCATCAATTAAAAAATTTTTGATTGTGTAGTGAAAATATGTAATGTTTTGACTGTGTTTGATAAAGTAAATTATTAGAATTAAATTGCAACTATTGTTTTATACTTTAAACTTGGCTATTAGAACATTTGAACTTATGTAAGGGGCTGGCGTTATATTTCTGTTGGACAGTGCTGATCTCGGTGATCTAACTTTTACATTTATAATTTTACCACCACACCATTACCTCAGTTATCTAAGGGTACTCTCTGTAACACAGCCATGTGCATTTAAGGAAGTGGTAAAAAGCTTCTGAACAAAACAAGTATTTTCAAGTCTTTGTGTTAAAAACATATATTTTTAATCATAGAGTTCTTTAGATCATCACTCTAACCTCTTTCTTTTCATAGGAGAATTGTTTTAAATTTTTAATCAGTTGTCTGTTTTCTTGAGGAATGTGATGATGGGATTAATTAAAAGAATTAATTACTCTTTCTGTTGCAACTTAGCTTCAGTCTGGAATATCTGTATAAATCAGTCACTAAACTGTCAGTTTCTGATCAGAATATTTGAGATTGGCCTGCAAGACTCACGCATTCACCTTCTCTGAGACCTTATCTTAAAGAAAGCCGAAGAAAAACCCCTGTGCTCTCAGAACTAGAGAGATTCTTGTCATTTAGGCTCCTCCCTTCTGAGTTGTCTCTGAGTTGTTGCTTCCTGTGCTAATTCCTTGTCTTTTTTCTTAATTCTCGCTACGTGCTTCTGAGACATGTATGTGCTTGATGATGTAGATGGGAATGGGTGTGACTCCTCTCTGAGTCAGATTATGTATTCTGTTGCTATTAATTTGCAACAGCCTGGTTTTAGACAGCAGGCTGCTGTCTTTCTCCCTGTACTTTCATATCCTGTTTGTTTGGTATAAGGTTACAAGAGTATTTGAACCCTATGTTTGAAAAGTTGCTCCCTCTGCAATGAAGTGCCAGTGTATTTAGCTTTTCAAGTGTTTTTCTCACATAGCAGTATTTTTCCTTAGCTTTCTTAGCTCCTTCCTTAGCTCTTTATAAATTATCTTAACAGTTTACACATTCCCAGTTGGCATGGTGACCTGTTATTTTGGTATCCTTCTCTCTTATTTCTGGTATTCATAGGAAAGCAATATACTGAGTACAACAGGATATTAAAAAAATTTGTCAAATTGTTGCCAAATTTCCATTTGTAGACTTTCCAACTGCTGTACTATTTATCTACATGGATATGTCTCCCAAGTATTTCAAACTCCAAAAACCCAAAAGAAAACCCTTTTTTCCCTCTTCCTTTGTATTTTTTGTAGTATTGTAGAGAATTATTTTCTTTCATGTTTATCAAATATATGCATTATACATAAGTTACTTTTTTTCTCATATGCCTGTCATGAAGTGTACAATGTACCATTTTCCTCAGATAGGTGGCCGCTTGGTGAGATGAAGGTTCAGTTCTCAGGAGCAAGAATATGCTGAAGATAATCTCTAAAATAAGACCTGAAGACCCAGTTACTCTCTTTGTTGGCATATACCAACAAAGTGTTGTTCTCACTTTAGAGAACTGGAATTGGAAATGCTTTCTCTCTGCCAAATATCCTAAGCTTCTGCAGTCAAAGAATCTTAGACATTTCCCATCCTTAATACTATTGGAAGTCTAACTGACAATGGGCTTTAGCACCCCCACCTCAGATAATGTGGAACTATAGCTACTTTGAATGCTACCTTTAGAGCTGGAGGTACAGAAAGTTGGAGTTGTTTAGGTGGAAGACTGCAGATTATATATTTATTCCCCAGTCAATAGAGATCCAAGCTCTGATGCCTTAGTCTTGCAGCATTCCAGGAGGATGAATAAATTTAGGTCTCTCAGTTACTATATAGCAGCAGGCCACACCTACCTATGGAGAATGCCTTTGATTATCACCTACAACCTACAATGTTCCTACCAGGCCAGTATACTTTTCCTTTAATTCAATGGATTTCTTCTTGTTTTAGTCATAAGAAAATTATGATGGGATGGGAAGGTAGCGTCTTTTTTTTTTTTTTTTTTTTTTTACAGTAAATCCTTGCAAGACAATGAACCCATGTGCTCTGGGAAAAGGAAGGTAAATGAGTAACGTTTGAATAGACTTCTCACTAGCCCACAGACCTCTGAGTAAGGCTGTATTGCCACTTTCTCAGGTGTCCGGCTACATAGTCTGAAAACTGCTCACATTTTTAGGCAGTGTGCCTTTACTACCATGTCGAAAGTATTTTAATTGAAACTAGGTTGCAACCTGTCTAGGAGTCTTCTTGAGGTGATTAAAAAAAAAAAAAAAGAATCACTGCTTTTAGCAAAAATAAATAGAAATGTGTGATTCTAACTATACATTCTGTAAAGTCTACATATTCTTAACAAGTATGTAAATTCTTTCCCTACATACCATGATTAAGTAGCTAGTGGAGAGAGACTTGATAGTATCAGTTCGAGTATTACTTCTGGAAAATGTTTTCATTCTCTCAGACAAAAGGACTTCATTATATCCATAGCACTGAAAAAAAAAGTTTTTAATGGAAAATTCTAAATTTTGATAGAATGACCAACAAATTTGAAAAAAGAGAAAATAGTGTTTATACCTTCCTTTGTTTACAAAATAGATACACTTAATATATCAAAAATAGTCACTGTTTTTGTGATCATATTATAATCATGGTTTAAAAATGTTTTGAAGGGCTTTCAGTAATATAAAGCAGTAGTTTCTCACCTAATTCTTACTATCCCTAATGTCATTAACCAGAGATAATATTTTTAATAAATTTTTATGAAAGTGAAAAGTGAAAGTGTTAGTCGCTCAGTACTGTCTGATTCTTTGCATCCCCAAGGACTGTAACCCGCCAGGCTCCTCTGTCCATGAAATTTTCTGGAAAAGAATACTGGCGTGAGTAGCCATTCCCTTCTCCAGGGGATCTCCCCAACTCAGTGATCTAACCCAGGTCTCCTGCACTGCAGGTGGACTCTTTACCTTCTGAGCCGCCATTCAGTTCCCTTCAGTCGCTCAGCCGTGTCTGACTCTTTGGGACCCCATGCAGGCCTCCCTGTCCATCACCAACTCCCAGAGTTTACTCAAACTCATGTCCATCGAATTGGTGATGCCGTCCAACCATCTCATCCTCTGTCATTCCCTTCTCTTCCCACCTTCAGTCTTTCCTAGCATCAGGGTCTTTTCTAATGAGTCAGTTCTTCACATCAGGTGGCCAAAGTATTGGAGTTTCAGCGTCAGCATCTGTCCTTCCAATGAATATTCAGGACTGCTTTCTTTTAGGATGGACTAGTTGGATCTCCTTGCAGTCCAAGGGACCCTCAAAAGTCTTCTCCAACACCATGGTTCAAAAGCATCAATTCTTCAGCACTCAGCTTTCTTTATAGTCCAACTCTCACAGCCATACATCACTACTGGAAAAACCGTAGTTTCGACTAGACGGACCTTTGTTGGCCAAGTAATGTCTCTGCTTTTTAATATGCTGTCTAGGTTGGTCATACTTTTCTTCCAAGGAGCAAGCATCTTTTAATTTCATGGCTGCAGTCACCATCTGCAGTGATTTTGGAGCTTAAGGAAATAGTCTGCCACTGTTTCCACTGTTTCCCCATCTGTTTGCCATGAAGTGATGGGACTGGATGCCATGATCTTTGTTTTCTGAATGTTGAGCTTTAAGCCAACTTTTTCACTCTCCTCTTTCACTTTCATCAAGAGGCTCTTTAGTTCTTCACTTTCTGCCGTAAGGGTGGTGTCATCAGCATATCTGAGGTTATTGATATTTCTCCCGGGAATCTTGATTCCAGCTTGTGCTTCATCCAGCCCACCATTTCTCATGATGTATTCTGCATATAAGTTGAATAAGCAGGGTGACAACATACAGCCTTGATGTACTCCTTTCCCAATTTGGAACCAGTCTGTTATTCCATGTCCAGTTCTAACTGTTGCTTCCTGACCTGCATATAGATTTCTCAAGAGGCAGGTCAGGTGGTCTAGTATTCCCATCTCTTGAAGAATTTTCCACAGTTTGTTGTGGTCACACAGTCAAAGGCTTTGGCGTAGTCAATAAAGCAGAAGTAGATATTTTTCTGGAACTCCCTTGCTTTTTCCATGATCCAACAGATGTTGGCAATTTGATCTCTGGTTCCTCTGCCTTTTCTAAATCCAGCTTGAACATCTGGATGGTTCACGTACTGTTGAAGCCCGCCTTGGAGAATTTTCAGCATTACTTTGCTAGCATGTGAGGTGAGTGCAATTGTGTGGTAGTTTGAGCATTCTTTGGCATTGCCTTTCTTTGGAATTGGAATGAAAACTGACCTTTTCCAGTTCTGTCGCCATTGCTTAGTTTTCCAAATTTCCAAAATGCAGCACTTTGACAGCATCATCTTTTAGGATTTGAAATAGTTCAACTGGAATTCCATCACGTCCACTAGCTTTGTTTGTAGTGATGCTTCCTAAGATCCACTTGACTTCGCATTCCAGAATGTCTGGCTCTAGGCTGGTTGATGTATAATTGGCAAGAGAGAGATGCACAGTTCTTAAGTGTACAGTTTGAGCTTTAACAGATATAAACACCTAACAGATATATACACCTGTGTATAACCCACATGCCCATTAATATGCAGACAGTTTTTTTCATTTTAGAAAATTCATTTGTGCCCTTTTTAGCAACTCCTCCACCAGAAACTTTTCTTCTGATTTTTATTGCCATGGATATATTTTGCTTGTTCTTTTTGGTGAGGCTATAATTCATATACTATGCAGTTCACCCATATGAAGTGTGTAATTCAGTGTTTTTTTTTATGTATTTACAGAGTTTTGCAGTCATCACCACAATCATTTTTAGAACATTTTCATCAACCCCCAAAGAAACTATATCCATTAGCAGCAACTGTCCATCCCTCCTGTTCCCCTTACTCCCACTCCAGTCCTCAGCAGCAACTAATCTACTTTCTGAATTCTAGGTATTGAATATAAATTGAGTCATATCATGTTTCCTTTTGTGACTGGCTTCTTTCACTTAGCATGTTTTCAAGGTTCCATGTTCCAGCATCCATGTTGTAACCTGTATCTCTGCTTCATTTTTTTTCAAGACTGAATGATACTGCACCTTATGGATATACCAGTGTTTTTATCCATCCAGTACTTGATGGATATTTGGATTGTTTCCACTCTGGCTATTATGAATATTGCCATGAACACTTGTTATGTAGGTTTTGTGTGGACATTTTTCATTTCTCTTGAATATATACCTGGAAATGGAATGGCTGGTTTGTATGGTAATTCTGTGTTTAACCATTTAAAAAATTGCCAGACTTTTTTTCCGAAGTGATTTTACCATTTTATATTCCCATCAGTTGTCTGAGGGTTCCTGTGTCTCCATATCTTCACCAACACTGGTTGTTATTTGTCTTTTTCAGTGTAGCTGTACTTTATGCCATACTGTGAAGTAGTGTGTTGTTATATTTTGACTGGCAGTTCCCTAATCATTAGTGATGTAGATCATCTTTGTGTGTGTTTATTTGCCAGTTATATATATTTGTGGATACTTATCTATTCTTATCCTGTGCCCATTTTTTAATTGGTTTATCTTTTTAGTATTGAGTTTAAGGGTTATTTATATATTCTAGGTAGAAATCTTATGGATTGTGCATATTTTTTCCCATTCTGTGGGTTTTCATTTCACTTTCTTAATGGCATCCAGTGAGGTACAGAACATCTAAAATTTTGATGAGTCCAGTTTAAATATATTGTTTATTTTACTTGTGCTTTTGTTGTCATATTTAGAAAGGCTTTTCTTCTGTAGTGTACGTGTTCTTGAACTTCTTGTAAGTGGAATCAAGCAGTATGTACTCTTTTGCATCAGGGTTCTTTCACCTGGTGGGCTCCATCCAGTCCATGGGCTTGCAAAGAGTTGGAAAGGACTGAGAAAGTAACACTGTACTACACTTCTCTCACCTAATGTTTATAAGATCAATGTTATGTATCAGCAGCAGTTTGTATCTGAGTGATGTTGCAGTGAATGAATATATCACAATTTGATCATTTATCTTTCTGGATATAGGGGTTGTTTCTGGACTTTGACCATTATGAATAAAGCTTTTCTGAACTTTAAATTGTAAGTCTTTTTGTGGATGTAGGTTTTCATTTTTCCTGCTGTTATATGACATGAAGAATTGCCAAATAGTCTTCATAGTGATTGAACTCTTACATACTACTGACATGGATATATTACATACTACTGACATGGATATATTACAGTCACAACTGGTCTCATCTTTGGCAACACTTAGTATGGCCAGTCTCTAAAATTGTAGCCATGCTGATTGTGTACATAGTGTGGTTTTAACTTGGATTTCTTTGGTGACTAACGCTGTTGAATGTTTTTCAGTTGCTTATCAGCCACTTGACTATTTTGTTTTAGAAGGTGTCAGTTTAAATCTCTTACTCATTGTAAAAAATGTGTTGTTTGCCTTCTTAATTATCAATTGTAAGTGTCCTTCCTGTATTCTGGATACCAGTCTTTTGTTAGATGCATGTGTTGAGGATATTCTTTTTTTTTTTTTTTTTTCAGTTTGTGGCTTACCTTTTCGTTTTCTTAAAAGTAGAGCTTTTAAAATTTGAAATGCAATTTAGTATTTTTTAGTCAATTTTTTCTTTTATGGTTAATGTTGTTTGTGTCCCATTAACAAATTTTGCCTATTCCAAGGTTGTGAAGACTTTTTCCTGTTTTTTTTTCAAGATGTTTTATAGTTTTTATATTCAAGTCTGTTGTCCATTTTGAGTCTTTTTTTTGGTATTATGTGAATTAAGGCAGGGACAATATCTTTAAATAATGTAAAGTCTGTACTTGGAATATTTAATTTGTAATGTTTTTCAAAGTTTTGTACATTTGTAGTACTTATTGCATTGTCCTCTGAAGATGAACTGCTTAACTCTCTTCTCTAATCTACCCATGAATTCATTTGGTTTTCCTGTTTATCCTGAAAGTTATAACATGGAGATCTCTGAGACCTTTCTGACTGTTAAAAAACAAACAAAACACCCTTCTTTTTAGGTACTTTTTCATTTATGCTTTCATTATATCTCAGATTTCTGTTTAGCTTAGGAAACACCAGTATTTCCTTTTTAACTGCATGTCTTTATTAATGGTAGTGGTACAATTTAATTATTTGTCATATAGTGAAGTCGCTCAGTCATGTCCGGCTCTTTGCGACCCCATGGAATGTAGCCCACCAGGCCTCTCCATCCATGGAATTTTCTAGGCAAGAGTGCTGGAGTGGGTTGCCATTTCCTTCTCCATGGGATCTTCCCGACCCAGGGATCAAACCCGGGTCTCCTGCATTACAGGCAGACACTTTACTGTCTGAGCCATCAGGGAATCCTAAAAAAGTGAAAGCCACTCAGTTGTGCCAGACTCGTTGTGACCCCCATGGACTATACAGTCCATGGAATTCTCCAGGTCAGAATACTGGAGTGGGTAGCCTTTCCCTTCTCCAGGGGATCTTCGCAACCCAGGGATCGAACTCAGGTCTCCCACATTACAGGAGGATTCTTTACCAGCTGAGCCACAAGGGAAGTTAGCAAGCATTCAATGAATAATTAAGTGAAATAAACTTGGATTCAGGTTATTTCTGTAAAGTTTGTTTCTGTATTCCATTTATAAATCTTGAGGTTTAGAATCATACAAAAAATTACTTGTATACATACACTTATTTTTTTATAAGTTATATTGTAGACTTATTAAAATAATATCTATGGAAAAAACAGTATTTAAAGCAAAACTTTATCATTAATTAGTTTTTTTCTGATAAAGACTATTTATAGCAAATAATTGACCCTGAATTTAGCTGTTTGATAAATTTTTCTATTTCTGGCAATATTTGGGACATTTTATTTCATTTACTGTTGCCATGAAAAAAATGTATTAAATTATGCCATGAATAGTGAAAGTTTTTTAGTTTATATTGTTGTGTTATTGAGTTTGATCTCATATTTGAGGTTTTTTTTCTTTAATATGGGGATTTGAGTTTTATTTCCATTCTGTCAGTTTTCAGTGTATTTTGTTTTGAGCTAAATACAAAGACAATATAAAGGGATATAAAGATGAGTAAGATATAAATGTGGCTTGCAAAAGATTTTTTATAATCTGCTAAATATAATTTGACTCATGTTTCTTTATTAGTTTTTATACATCATAAATTAATATTGGGAGCACTTTTTGTCTAAGCAGATGATTTTCTGAAGGAGTTACTAGAAGTAAATAGTATCCATGTTGAATAGATGTTTTAGGACCCCATGGCATGTAATTTACATCTTAGTAACGATAGAGCCACATTTTCCAGCCAATGGATTTGATGTTGTATTGGGTTATGGAATGGATCTCTGAAATTATCTTAACCTGTCTTTCTACAGATAAGGAAGAGGCCATAAACAGGGCCTTAACAGTGAAGTGGTCTCAATTTAAAAGTGCAAGTCCAGTGATAAATGACAGTTGTTAGCTGGCCTGAGTTTCTGGGAGATAGTAGGGTTTATGGAGAGTTAGTGGATTAAAGTCCTTTCTCATTTAAAGGGAGAAGCTTCTACCCTGCTATACCCTGTTTTTCTGGAATATAGGCTAGTTTTGCCATTTTTGTTTTTTAAGAGATCCAGAATTGTAAATACAAATATATGTTGGAGAAGGAAATGGCAACCCACTCTGATATTTTTGCCTGGAAAATCCCATGCCTAGAGAAGCCTGGTGAGTTGCAGTCCATCAGGTCACAAAGAGTTGGACATGACTGAGCAACTAACATACACACACACACACACGTATGTGTATATAAACAAATGAAATCTTCTAATTTTAGTTTTAGTAATTGTTCTTTTTTTTTTTTTTTTACACAAAAATTGCATGAGCCAGACAAAACACTCTGTTTGGGCAGATCAGTTATGCCTGGGTGAAGCAAAATTGAAAGAGACAAAAGATTTGATTAATTTATGATTCTGCCTTAATTTTTTAGTCCTAGACACATTTTAAACATGTTAGGATTAGTTCTTCCATAAAATTAGTTTACTTCTTCAAGTATAGTTTCTTTTTCCCTGAAGCCTTCCCAATGAATTCCTCCCCAGATTTCTTCTAATTTGAATTTTTAGTGGAGATAAAGGGAAATTATGATGAGACTAATAGCACTAAAATATTTAACATAATTTACTTTATCAAATTTTTAAATTGCTATTCTTAGTAGAAAAAATATATAGCAATCAATTTTGTAGATGTCAACCAAATATTTTAAAAATTACATATATTTTAAAACTATGGCTAAATTACTGTAGTGAAGCCCTTAAGTATCATCATGTTATTGCAGGAAGGGGGACCTCTTCCAGGGCCTGAGAGTGGGCTCGCTCTTGTCTAACACTCGGAAATGGATTGTCCAAGGAGGTGCATATGCTGACAAAGCAAGATACTTTATTGGGAAGGGGCACCTGGGCAGAGAACAGGAGGGTAAGGGAACCCAGGAGGACTGCTCTGCTATGTGGCTTGCTGTCTCAGGTTTGCATTGATAAGATTAGTTTCTGGGTTGTTTCTGGCCAATCACTCTCAAAAAAGAGTCCTTCCTGGTGGCATACCTATTGCTCAGGCAAGATGGATGTCAGGATCCTGGACAGGTGGTGTCTCCTTTTGACCTTTCCTGAACTCTTCCATTTGGTGGTGGCTTATTAGTTCCATGTTCCTTACTGAGACCTCCTGTGGTAAAATACTCATGCAAATAGTTACTATGGTGCCTGGCCTGGGTGGGTGGTTTTATTCAGTGTTTCCTCTAATATTGTCATCTAGTGTCACTGTGAGATCTTGAACAATTTTTAATTATATTTTAGATTGTTAGAGACAGATAGTAAGTCTTTAAGATCTGTAAATGGATCAAGAAGGAACAGTGGCTCCTCCCTGGTATCAAGTTCATCAGCCTCTAGCAACCTCAGTCACCTTGAAGAAGACTCTTGGATTCTTTGGGGAAGAGTTGTTAATGAATGGGAAGATGTGCGCAAAAAGAAGGAGAAACAAGTTAAGGTATTCATATTCTTTGCTGAAGTTCTTCCTCTTATCCCATCAGGCAGAGATTGATAGAGGATTAAAAAAAAAATTGGATTCTAGTACTTCCAAGGTGCTATGATGAAGAGGTCTGCTTTATATGTTTTCTTCAGTTGTGCCAATAGAAGTTTTGATTTGCAGCTATCAGCTATTATAAAAGTCTCCTAGCTGTAGAAATATAGATTCAGAAATGAAGTGGTGACATCCAAAATCCTTCAGTTGTCATTCTTTTACTTTTTTTTTTTTAAGCATAAAACAGCCCTTTGAAAGATCATGGTTACCATGCTATCTGTCATTCACAGCTCTCAGATTATCAGTTCCTTAATACCTTGAGAGGCCATACTAGGAGTGAAATGACAGGAATTTATCCACAGCATTGTTGTTCCTCTGATCAGAACATAATATATCAGTATCTTAGCCAAATCTTAGCTTTGGTTAAAAAGTTTCCCTAGTCTTATTATAAAAGTAGCTTTGTGAATTAAAATTTGAGAAAGTAAAAAGAAAAAAAAATTTTCTGAAAACGTCATCTACTCCACTCCAGCTTCCAATCCCCATGGCTTTCAAGGTAGGAAGCCTAAATAAGTCATTTAAACATTTTTATTTTTATTTTTTAGGAACTTGTTCGTAAAGGGATTCCCCATCATTTTAGAGCAATAGTTTGGCAACTTTTGTGCAGTGCACAAAGTATGCCAATTAAGGATCAGTATTCAGAACTCCTGAAAATGACCTCACCTTGTGAAAAATTGATCCGAAGGGACATTGCTAGAACTTATCCTGAACACAATTTTTTTAAGGAAAAAGATAGCCTTGGACAGGAAGTTTTGTTTAATGTAATGAAGGTAAGTTCTATTTATTCATTTTTTTGGGGGGGGGTGAAATAAATTCTTATGTTGAAATTAAACATTTCTCATAATGAAGTATGAACTCATCCTAGTAATCAGTGCTTAGGCAATCAATTTGATTTTAGCATAATTTTGACTTTAATTCTGATGTTTAGGTTGCTGTCTGCTTTGGAGAACTCTTGGAAAATTCCTTACGTTGCTTGGTATTAGCTGAAGTCAGATAACCTATACATGACTATACATACCATAGAGAAGACCCTTCATGAAAATGAGCAATTCACCTTCTATGAGTTTCACAATCTGGGAGCAAATTTTCTGTTTGCCATGGCCAGCATCACTAAGAGCTCCTCACCCTTGAAAGTCTGTGGCATTGTAGTTTTTTTCTTCAATATCGTCTTTGCTCTTTGCACAATTCCTTTCCCTTTTAGCTACTCCTGTGAAATTATGATTTCTTGTTAAACCATATCAATTTTGTCAGTGCTTTACCATCATCCTACTCAAATTTTACTCTATCAGCTACATATTTTTAATGATTTTTAAGCTTTGCCACTTCCCTGAGTACAAATTCCTTTATTTTCTTGTCCTTAAGAGCGGACAGTTCTTAATTCGTAAATCATCAAAAGAAAATTTTATGTAGTAAATCATATAGGGTAGGATAGCATCTACAGCAAAGCAAGCAAGAGCTTCTCTAAAAAATAAATGGTCTTTAACCCACATTCTCACTGTTTTTAGGCTTTTAGAGAAGGAAGGTATGCTATATCATGATAAAGTATTTTGAACAACATTTTTTACTTTTTAGGCATATTCTTTAGTGGATCGTGAGGTTGGTTACTGTCAAGGAAGTGCTTTTATAGTTGGCTTGCTGCTTATGCAGGTAAGTTATATAAGTATTAAAGTTGGAGAATTTAAAAATCATCCTTGTCTTTAGTAAGTGGATTTGGGGTGTTTTTTCTCCTAAGCATAATCTAAATAAGAACATTTAGTTTGCACTTTAAAATATTAAACATGTTGAAAATAACACATAGTAAATATCCTGCCACTAAATCACATTTTGTCTTATCTACATTTGGAATCTTATATGTCTGTATTTAATGAGGAATAATCTTTTCCCAGCTAAGGAGGACTGATTAAAGTGTTTCTATAGAAATCTTACTTTATGGGCCTTCTCTGGTGGGTTTGATCCCTGATTGAACTAAGATCCCCCATACTGTGTGGCAAGGCTACATGCACACACAAATCATAGTTACGATTATGATATACAGTGTCTTGGGAAGTTTATACAGTACTTTTATTTGTCACAGAACTGAGGGCTTGTTACACCTCTCTTATTGTAGGCTCAAAAATAGAGGTACTCAGTCACTTCTGCTGCCTTAGGGATAAAAATGTTTCCATTGGCAGTGGCTTATATTGGGTGGAGTGTTTTTGGAAGTCAGGGACAGGGCAGTAAGTCATAGCTTTGACAGGAAATAGCATGTAGTAGTATCTATTTAGCATTATTGAAAAAATTTTTTAAAAAGTCTATCTTACTCTTGTATTAAGTCTCAGACTGAAATATAACTTGAAAAGAAATCTTGGAGAAAACTTTTGAGTCATGTAGGCTTGTTTTTGCAACTCAGTTCTACACTGAGTTCTGTAATCTTGGGCTAGATTATTTTAACATCCTTTTCTTAGCCTTAAATAGGTACTACTTCTACTTTTAGATTCATTAGGAGGGTTATATAATATATGTGATAGGCTAGCATGGTGTTTGACACGTGGCAGACATGCAGTAGAAGTTCAGTGACTTGCCCAAGATCACATATCTTGGTAGATAAGAGCAGTGTAGGAATCAGAAACTGTTTCTCCACGGCTACTGTAGTTGAGTCGCTCAGTAGTGTCACACTCTGTGACTACTTGGTGTGCAGCACGCCAGGCTTCCCTGTCCTCCACCAGCTTCCGGAGCTTGCTCAGACTCCTGTCCATGGAGTTGGTGATGCCATCCAACCATCTCGTGCTCTGTTGTCCCCTTCTCCTCCTGCCCTCAATCTTTCCCAGCATCAGGGTCTTTTCTAATGAGTCAGCTCTTTGCATCAGGTGGCCAAAGTATTGGAGTTTCAGCTTCACCATCAGTCCTTCCAATGAATATTCAGGACTGACTTTCTTTAGGATGGACTGGCTGTGCAAGAGACTCTCAAGAGTCTTCTCCAACACCATAGTTCAAAAGCATCAATTCCTCGGCACTCAACTTTCTTTATGGTCCAACTCTCACATCCTTACATGACCACTGGAAAAACCATAGATTTGACTAGATGGACCTTCGTTGCCAAAGTAAGGTCGCTGCTTTTTAATATGCTGTCTAAGTTTGTCATAACTTTTCTTCCAAGGAGCAAGCATCTTTAATTTCATGGCTGCAGTCACCATATGTAGTAATTTTGAAGCCCAAGAAAATAAAGTCTGCCACTGTTTCCACTGTTTCCCATCTATTTGCCATGAAGTGATGGGACCAGATGCCACGATCTTCATTTTTGGAATGTTGAGTTTTAAGCCAGCTTTTTCACTCTCCTCTTTCACCTTCATCAAGAGGCTATTTAGTTCCTCTTCACTTTCTGCATAAGGATATTGGCATCTGCATATCTGAAGTTGTTGGTATTTTTCCTGGTAATCTTGATTTCAGCTTGTGCTTCATCCAGCCTGGCATTTCTCATGGTGTACTCTGCATATAAGTTAAATAAGCAGGGTGACAGTATATATCCTTTCCCAATTCTGAATCAGTCTGTTGTGCCATGTCCGGTTCTAACTGTTGCTTCTTAACTGCATACGGATTTCTCAGGAGGCAGATAAGGTGGTCTGGTATTCCCATCCCTTGAAGAATTTTCCACAGTCTGTTGTGATCCACACGGTTAAAGGCTTTAGCATAGTCAATGAAGCAGAAGTTGATGTTTTTCTGAAATTCTCTTGCTTTTTCTATAATCCAACAGGTGTTGGCAATTTGATCTCTGGTTCCTCTGCCTTTTCTAAATCCAGCTTGAACATCTGAAAGTTCTCAGTTCTCATACTGTTGAAGGGGAGAATTTTCAGCATTACGTTACTAGCTTGTGAGATGAGTGTAATTGTGTGATAGTTTGAACATTCCTTGGCATTGCTTTTCTTTGGGATTGAAATAAAAACTGACCTTTTTCAGTCCTGTGGCCACTGCTGAGTTTTCCAAATGTGCTGGCATATTCAGTGCAGCACTTTCACAGCATCCTCTTTTAGGATTTGAAATAGCTCAACTGAAATTCCATCACCTCCACTAGTTCATAATGATGCTTCCTAAGGCCCACTTGACTTCGCATTCCGGATGTCTGACTCTAGGTGAGTGAGACATGGTGTTAAAATAGTTAAGAGTACTGGGTATATGTTTTGTGTACATCTTAGTACTGCTTTAAAATTGGGTAAACAGTATCCCCACTAGACCTTTGCAAAAGACATGATTCTTATTAACTCAGTGTCATAGAGAAAATGTGTATCAGAGAGGAGGGGCAGTTAGTGGCAGCAAGGCATTGCAGTCCAAGGAGGGACATGTGTGTCTCTACCCCTGCCCTCTTCCAGTGCTGAGGGAGAGAAAACAGCCTCCTCAGGAGATAGCCAGATTTCAGTTTTGAAGTATCCTTAGGGGGAATCAGGTTTCACTTAGAGAAAGACAGTGAAAGGACATCTGGTGAAGAGATTGAGGGTGTAGATAGGATATTTTATTGATGGCAGGCTGTTAGTTCCAGAAAGTGCTGTGTGAAAGGTTTAGGGCACATTAGAAATGGGGTAGATTATGGAAGCACATGGGATGAGCGTGCTAGGATATTGGGTTTCATGTAGTGACTGACATAAAAATCAGTGAGGCTATACAGCTTGATAGGATTCATGAAGATATGTGTTGGAAGGAAGGAAGGAAGTATGAGTTTTGCTAAGAATAGTTCTTGGCTCCTGTTCATTCCCTGTGTTGAGGCCAGGGAAAATGTATTGTTAATAAATGTAGTCTTTAATAAGAAAAGTGCTTAGAGACCTTTTGAGGTTTCCTCTTTTGAAACACACTGGTATAATGTGAGTGAATGAACATTAGAAAATTTTATCTTAATACACAAGAAATTCCCTGGCAGTCCAGTGGTTAGGACTGTATGCTCCCAGGGCATGGGTTTGGAGAACTCAGATCTCTGCATGACCAAAAAAAAAAAAAAAAATCACACAGGAATTTGTATGTTATGTATCTAAATTTAATATCTGTGTAACTCTGCAGAGTTTTTATATTCAGTATCTTAGTTGATGTAATTATCTAGTGANTTCTGACTGGTGTGAAGTGGTATCTCATTGTGGTCTTGATTTGCATTTCTCTGATAATGAGTGACGTTGAGCATCTTTTCATGTGTTTGTTAGCCATCCGTATGTCTTCTTTGGAGAAATGTCTATTTAGTTCTTTGGCCCATTTTTTGATTGGGTCGTTTATTTTTCTGGAATTGAGCTGTATAAGTTGCTTGTATATTTTTGAGATTAGTTGTTTGTCAGTTGCTTCATTTGCTATTATTTTCTCCCATTCAGAGGGCTGTCTTTTCACCTTGCTTATAGTTTCCTTTGTTGTGCAGAAGCTTTTAATTTTAATTAGATCCCATTTGTTTATATTTGCTTTTATTTCCAGTATTCTGGGAGGCGGATCATTGAGGATCCTGCTGTGATTTATGTCGGAGAGTGTTTTGCCTATGTTCTCCTCTAGGAGTTTTATAGTTTCTTCCCTTACTTTCAGTATTCTGCTCAAATGTTACCTTATCAGGAGACGTTCTCTGACCTACCTATAAATAAATAGAACGTATCTCCCCAGGATTCCCTGTGGCTTTACTTTGTCTTATTTCCGTAGCACTTTGCACCATCTGACATACATTAATTGATTTATTCCATATATTGCCTGGAGAATCCCATAGACAGAGGAGCCTGTCAGGCTACAGGGTGGGTCACAAGAGCCGGGCCCTAGTAGGGACTAAACCACCATGCGTTGTCTCATCTCCCCCTACTGGAAGGTTCACACTCCCTGAAAGCAGACTGCTTTGTTCACTGGTATATGAGAGAGAGAGAGAAGTATCTGGCTTTAAATGAATATTTGTTGATTGAATTCATGAGTTAGGCAAGTGAGGCAGCTGGTCTCCCTTCTAAGATTTGCCTAATTTCTCATTGATGGTGATAGAATGGGAAGTTAGAATCTTCTGATTCCTAGTCCATTGCTCTTAATATTATATCACTTGGCACTCAAAACAGTGGTTATAGTTGGTTGGTAAGTACTTAGTTTAAATGTATTTAACTTATTTGTTTATCACAGAACATTAATAGATGTTGCTTTTTTTTTTCTCCTAATGCAGATGCCAGAAGAAGAAGCTTTCTGTGTATTTGTTAAATTAATGCAAGATTACAGACTTCGTGAACTTTTTAAACCAAGTATGGCAGAATTAGGCCTTTGTATGTACCAGTTTGAATGCATGATACAGGTAAAAGTGTGGTGTTAACCAAAAGCATATTGCCTTTATATTTTTTGTCATCTTGGTGTGAGTGACAACTAAGCAAATTTAATGTCAAAAGCATTAAAGCAACTGAAAAAAAAAAATCACTGTTTTGATTACATGATTATTTGTTGGTCTGTTAACCCACAATTTAGACTTTACTTCCCAGTTAGGTGCTGTCCCAGGTAGATCATCTGGAACTTTACTACAGTTTTTATGTTCAAATCTTAAACATTTGTGCCAAATATATCATAACCTAGGTGCATGAGTTTCTTTATTATGCCGTGTTGATCACGTAATTTTATGTAGATTATGCTCTCCTACAGAAGCCCATGACATTTGGATGCTGATACAATTCATTTCCTTTGAGATGGTCTCACATCTCTTCCAATCCTCTCCCCTGCCTTTCCCCTGCCTTTCCCCTACCTTTCTTTACTGCCTTTCATCTCACTTTTTCTGTTAGCCTGTAATCTTTAAAAAAAAAGTACTGTTTCTATCCTTTTATATTGCTAATTTAAGATTCATAGTCTTATTGACTGTCTGAGGGTGAAGACAATAGAGAGGAATCAAAACCAAGTAAAAAATACCTTTAAAGTATTTCACCTTTCTGGATTTAATTTTTGTATTTATATAAGTAGATTTGCTATTTTTCCCTGTGATGTAATGGTATAAATATTCTCCATTTACTTAAATTTCAATTAGGTAAGCAAAATTTAAGAATACAGGTTAAGGAATCAGCTGGCATAAGAGCCATTTTCCTGAGAAAAGTCTCCATTTCCCTGGCAGCCTTACCCACAGGAATTTTAAAATCCTTTACCTTTTCTATGTGTGATGAGAAGAAAGGGATATAACAAATGTTTTTGCATTTTAAAGAGAAAGACAAAGTAGGTCTTGATGATTCTTATTTGTCTTTTAAATAGTAAGCTTATTTTTTATCAACCTTAAACTCCCTTGGTTTATTTTCAGTTAATGTGTCATTTATGTTTTGAATTACTAGAGTTGCTGAGGTATCTGTATTTCGGATGAGAATGGAGCTTAGGATTGGCAATCAGGGGTATATAGCACCTGAAAGTATTTCAACATAGCATCTTTCCTTAAAAATTTTTTTTTTTGAAATATTATAGTTTATAGAAAAGTAAAGAAAATTATAAAAATTTTACTTATTTATTGTAATTTTTCTTATTAAGAAATCATTAGAAAGTTCCAACTTTTTAAGTTCCAACTCCACATCCTTTTTCCCTTCTTCCTTTTCCAAATAGTAACCACTATCTAAAGTGTCCATTTCTGCCTCTTATTTCTTCCATGTGATTCCTGAATTTTTATGTATAAGCATAAGTTTGGTAAGGGCTAATTTAGTATGTGTACAATGGTTTGGCTTAAAATACTCAGTTTTATAGTGTTTTTAGCTAATTAATTCCTTTCTTCTGTTTAGGAGCACCTTCCAGAGCTCTTTGTGCATTTTCAGTCTCAGAGTTTTCATACCTCAATGTATGCATCATCATGGTTTCTGACTATCTTCCTTACAACTTTTCCACTACCAATTGCAACAAGGATATTTGATATCTTTATGTCTGAGGTAAGTTAGTGGGCAACTTACCAGACTGAGCAAAGGAATCATTGGGTTAATGAGAGCTAGGCAATGAGGAGAACAATAAAGGAGACTCATGTGTTCCATGCTAAACTGCTTGCATGGATAATCCCATTTAATCCTATAACATCCATATGAGTACTGTTCATCTCCTCATTTGATGGATGACAGGTGAAGAAGCTGATACTTAGAGAAAGATTAAGTAGCTTGTGTATGGACACATAACACATAAGTAGTATAGTAACCAAGATTCTTACATAGGCTGTCAAAATCAGGAGCCCATACTCTTAATCAGACCTGAATTACCTCCTTTTTGATTTAGTGAGAATTAGTGAGGGTTAAAATTTCCTTTACAGTTGATATTGTTGCAATGCATCTGTTACCCAAAGAGGAAGAAGTAATGAGTATAATTTTCTTCTATCCCATGAACACCTTGCAGGTAGTCCTTTTAATTGTCACTGACATGTAGTGGTGATCCTTTGTCTTCTATATTTTGACTGAGAAGGTAGGAAGGTAAGGATAGGTGATCAGTGATAGAGAGCACCTAAGAATGTTATTAATTACATCTTGGGAAGATCGATTTATATAACAGCTAAATTCGGTTAGTCTGGAGCCAGTCTGGAGCCAGGAAGCTATGAATTGCGTACTGATCTATCCTGGTTTGCCTGCCAAGTCTGTCCTTTCTGTAAATAAAGTTTCTTGGAACATAACCATCACTGTTTGTTGATATGATGTCTGTGTCTGCTTTTCAGCTGCAATTCCAGGGTTGATTATTTGTGACACTTATAGGTAGGGCTCCTAAAGCCTAAAACATTTGTTTTCCACCTTTTTACAGAAAATGCGTGCCCTCCTCTAGTTCAGGTACCTAAGTGTTTGCTTAGTATTCTTTTGAGTGATTAGTTGTTGTGGAAGAGTAAGGTAAATTTGACTTTATAATTTGATTCTTCAGGGTTTAGAAATAGTGTTTCGGGTAGGATTAGCGCTTCTTCAGATGAATCAGGCAGAACTGATGCAACTCGACATGGAAGGGATGTTACAGGTAAGCCAGGTCATGATTTCTTAAATGTCTTTAGATTTTACTATTTATTAATGAATAATAAATGGCACTAAGTAATTCTTACGTTTTTCTTCTGTTGTATCTTAGCACTTTCAGAAGGTCATTCCACATCAGTTTGATGGTGGTCCAGACAAATTAATCCAGGCAGCTTACCAAGTCAAGTATAACTCTAAAAAAATGAAAAAGTAAGTTAAGTATTTTATATTTTGTTTTTTTTTTTAGTTATACTGGTTTGTCAGTGCATTTTAGGAGATTAAATAGAAGCAGCAAAACATTCTAGTGGTGAGTACAATTTTCCTCCTCACTTTATAGAACTATAATGTTTTATTTGGTGGTATTAGTTTTAATATGACATAAATTTAGTATTGGAATTTCATAGTGCTCTTGATGGTGCAGACGACTATTGTGTATTACTGTTTTTTTTGATTGCACTTTTAAAACTCCCTTCCCATTCCACAGTGACTAGAATTAGGAACCTGGTAAGTGTATATATGAGAGTGTGCTCTTGTTTTAGGAACCGCTTTTATGGTGTGGTCCCTAACATTCTTTTCCTCTCAGTTGACCCCAGTCTGTCACTTAAGTTCAAGATTAGCATAATGAGCAAGATAGTCACGAGGTGTGCATTAAAATTTTGTTTATTATGTATTCAGTTCAGTTCAGTCTCTCAGTTGTGTCCAACTCTTTGTGACCCCATGAACTGCAGCATGCCACGCCTCCCTGTCCATCCCTGTCCACCCAAACCCATGGCCATCAAGTTGGTGATGCCATCCAACCATCTCATCCTCTCTTGTCCCCTTCTCCTCCTGCCCTCAATCTTCCTCAGCATCAGGGTCTTTTCCAATGAGTCAGTCGCATCAGGTGGCCAAAGTATTGAAGTTTCAGCTTCAACATCAGTCCTACCAATGAATACCCAGGGCTGATCTCCTTTAGAATGGACTGGTTGGATCTCCTTGCATTCCAAGGGACTCTGAAAAGTCTTCTCTAAAATCACAGTTGAAAAGCATCAATTCTTCGGCGCTAAGCTTTCTTTATAGTCCAACTCTCACATCCATACATGACCACTGGAAAAACCAAAGCCTTGACTAGACGGACCTTTGTTGGCAAAGTAATGTATCTGCTTTTTAATATGCTGTCTAGGTTGGTTGTAACTTTCCTTCCAAGGAGTAAGCATCTTTTAATTTCATGGCTGCAGTCACCATCCGCAGTGATTTCAGAGCCCAGAAAAATAAAGTCAGCCACTGTTTCCCCATCTGTTTGCCATGAAGTGATGGGACCGGATGCCATGATCTTAGTTTTCTGAATGTTGAGCTTTAGGCCAACTTTTTCAGTGTCCTCTTTCACTTTCATCAAGAGGCTCTTTAGTTCTTCTCCACTTTCTGCCATAAGGGTGGTGTTATCTGCGTATCTGAGGTTATTGATATTTCTCCCAGCAATCTTGATTCCAGCTTGTGCTTCTTCCAGCCCAGTGTTTCTCATAATGTGCTCTGCATATAAGTTAAATTAACAGGGTGACAATATACAGCCTTGACGTACTCCTTTTCCTATTTGGAACCATTCTGTTGTTCCATGTCCAGGTCTAACTGTTGTTTCCTGACCTGCATACAGGTTTCTCAAGAGGCAGGTCAGGTGGTTCTGTATGCCCATCTCTTTCAGAATTTTCCACAGTTTATTGTGATCCACACAGTCAAAGGCTTTGGCATAGTCAGTAAAGCAGAAATAATGTTTTTCTGGAACTCTCTTGGTTTTTCCATGATCCAGTGGATGTTGGCAATTTGATCTCTGGTTCCTCTGCCTTTTCTAAAACCAGCTTGAACATCTGGAAGTTCATGTTTCACGTATTGCTGAAGCCTGGCTTGGAGAATTTTGAGCATTACTTTACTAGCGTGTGAGATGAGTGCAATTGTGCAGTAGTTTGAGCATTCTTTGGCATTGCCTTTCTTTGGGATTGGAATGAAAACTGACCTTTTCCAGTCCTGTGGCCACTGCTGAGTTTTCCAAATGTGCTGGCATATTGAGTGCAGCACTTTCACAGCATCATCTTTCAAGATTTTAAATAGCTCAACTGGAATTACTTTCTAGTGAAACTTTGTTTTGTATATATTTCATTAAAGTTCGAGATAAGCAGTCTTGTCTCTTAAAGTTTGATTTCTGAAATAATGATAAAAGTGTTAAGAACAATAGCTCTTATTCTTCTCGCTTTCAGCAGTTAAATAAATTTTAACCTGAGGTCATAATTAGCATTCCTGACACTTGTTAATGTGGTACGAGATGCTTTAAAATGATAGCAGTACTAGCCTCACAGTTCTTAATATCTTTGCTGCTGCACAATGAAATTACATTAACATGTACAATGTACTCCCGTAGAGATTCCTACTCCAAAAATATATTAGAATATGAGTAAATATTTCATTATTAAAATTAGTTAACACTAATTTGTGAAAACAGATAATCTATCATGTTCAACTAGTATTGTTAATAAATTGCCTGTGAAATTACTAATAATCAATCACATCGCAGCATCATTTTGAGATATTTTAGACTGAAAAGCTGTTCTGTTCTATAAAACCTTAGGAACCATCTCGGTTTCTGCCTCTTAACCTTAATTTAAAAGTACTTTATTGCTAAAAAATGCTAATTATTTGATCCTTTAGTAAATTATAATCTTTTACAGTAGTAACCAAAGATCCCTGATCACAGGTCACCATAACAAATATGCTTCAGTTTTTTTCCTTTTTTTTTCTTTTGTTGGTACTTGTTTTCCTTTTCCATTGCAATATCTACTTCTTACTGCTTATTATGCATATTCTGGAGAGTAATGTTTTATCAGTATTAAAGGATGAGTTTCATCTGTTTCTAATAAGTACCACTCTCAGAATATAATGAACTTAGACTTGGACCTGGCTCTGAAAAAGGTTCAGACTTCTTGTACATAGGATGATGGCAGAGCAGGGAAGTAAATAGCTTGTTACAGTTATAGTCTCAGTCTCTCAGTCCTGTCTGAGTCTTTGTGACCCTATGGACTGCAGTATGCCAGGCTTCCCTGTCCATCACCAACTCCCAGTGCTTGCTCAAACTCATGACTCTCATCCTCTGTCGTCCCTGTCTCCTCCTGCCTTCAGTCTTTCCCAGCATCAGGGTCTTTGTCAATATAACAAGTCATTAATTTGTCATGTAAGAGATGCATAGTCTATGTGTCTTTAAACTGTATATACAGTCTAGTCCGCTGGGGCCCAGGAAAATGTTCAGAGCATGGTGAACATTTATATTTATATAAATTTTTATATAAATTAATTTATATAAATTCACATAAATAAATATATATTTCCATTTATATTCTTTACTAACTTTTATCTGCATGATAATATTCCTGGGTTAGAGGTATTTACTGAGTTCAAGCATAGAATAGTCACCACATGACAGGCCAGTTAATCAAGAGTCAAGGAATAGTGCTTTTAATTGGAAAGCCAGCAGACTAAGAAGATGGAGGACTGGTGTCCCAATGAACAATCTTACCCGAGTTAGGATTTAGACCTGTTTAATGCTAACAGGGAAGTAAGGGTAGCTGGTTGTTGGAGATGTCTTGGTGCCGGAATTCTTTGTTTTTGCAGCAGTCCACAGATCTGGTCACAATGTTCCTATAAACCCCCAACAAGACAAATTTTCTTCATTTTACATCTTGTTATCTCCATATGAATAGAAAAGTGCTGTCCTTTTAATGATCAAGCCTGGGAGGCGGAGCCTTGAGAATGGGCTCTCATTTGTATTTCAGGCTCATGTATCTAGGCAACATCTTTGTGCAACAGTTCAGAGCCAGAATGACTAAGCACAGGTAACAAAGCACAAAGGTTAGCGTTAAGGAGTAGATCCAATGTGGAGTCAGGTCTGTTCTTCATTACAGTATCTTTGTGTTCCTTTCCACCTTCCCTTTTACAGTCTGCCTTCTACTACTTTATGAAAATAAGGCAAACCTGTCATGCTCCAGTTCGTACTGTGGTACGTTATTCTGGGATATAAAAATATCTGGGGTACCAAGTCAGAGGGGCAATTTCAGAAAATTTTGCTCCAGAAGGAGTGTGCCCTGAGAGAACAAAGCAAGAAAAATCAGATGGAGCAGCTTCTTACTTTATCCAGCTAACAGATGCTTGGCAGTACTGCCTTATTTTGCTTACAGTTAGAATTGAAAGTTAAAATGGTGATGATGGAGTTAAGTGTTCAGTTCAGTTCAGTTCAGTTGCTCAGTTGTGTCCGACTCTTTGCGACCCCATAAATCGCAGTATGCCAGGCCTCCCTGTCCATCACCAGCTGCCAGAGTTCACTCAGACTCACGTCCATCGAGTCAGTGATGCCATCCAGCCATCTCATCCTCTGTCGTCCCCTTCTCCTCCTGCCCCCAATCCCTCCCACCATCAGAGTCTTTTCCAGTGAGTCAACTCTTCGCATGAGGTGGCCAAAGTACTGGAGTTTCAGCGTCAGCATTATTCCCTCCAAAGAAATCTCAGGGCTGATCTCCTTTAGAATGGACTGGTTGCATCTCCTTGCAGTCCAAGGGACTCTCAAGAGTCTTCTCCAGCACCACAGTTCAAAAGCATCAGTTCTTTGGCGCTCAGCCTTCTTCATAGTCCAACTCTCACATCCATACATGACCACAGGAAAAACCATAGCCTTGACTAGACGGACCTTAGTCGGCAAAGTAATGTC
>SJYX01007227.1:293633-343976 GCA_006410675.1 Oreotragus oreotragus | reverse complement strand
CTTTTCCAGTCCTGTGGCCACTGGTGAGTTTTCCAAATTTGCTGGCATATTGAGTGCAGCACTTTCACAGCATCATCTTTCAGGATTTGAAATAGCTCAACTGGAATTCCGTCACCTCCACTAGCTTTGTTCGTAGTGATGCTTTCTAAGGCCCACTTGACTTCACATTCCAGGATGTCTGGCTCTAGGTGAATGATCACACCATCATGATTATCTTGGTCGTGAAGATCTTTTTTGTATAGTTCTGTGTATTCTTGCCACCTCTTCTTAATATCTTCTGCTTCTGTTAGGTCTGTCCATTAGAGACTCTTAAAATTTAAAAATATGTTCAAAAAAATTTTTGTGTATTCTAAGAAAGACACTTAACAGAAAAGACAATCCACAGAATGGCAGAAAATAATTACAAATCATATATCTGATAAAAGGTTAATATCTATATAGAGAACTCTTACCTATATATTATCTATTTACTCTTATCTATAATTAATATCTATATAGAGAACTCTTAAAACTCAACAGCCAAAGCCAAACAGCTGAATTTAAAAATGGGCAGTGGATTTGAATGGACCTTTCTCCGAAGAGATATAAGTGGTCAGTAGGCACATAAAAAGATGCTCAATATACAGCATAATATGGGTAAACTATGGAGACATGATACTGAGTGAAATAAACCAGTCACGACAGGACAAAATACTGTATAATTCCATTTCTGTGAGATGTTTAGTGTTGTCAGACTCACATACATCGTGCATAAAAAGGTTGTTGTCAAGACCTGGTGAGAGGGGGCAGTGGAATGTTATTCTTTCACAGGTATAGAGTTTCATTTTTTAAGATGAAAAAAGCTATGGACATGGTGATGGTGACAGCTTCACAGCATTCTCTGTGTGTGTGTATGTGCGAATGCATGCACTCAGTAGGGTCTGACTTTGAGATCGCATGGACTGTAGCTCGCCAGGCTCCTCTGTACATGGGTTTCTCCAGGCCAGAATACTGGAATGGGTTGCTGTTTCCTATTCTAGGGGATCTTCCTGACCTAGGGATCGACTCCCCCATCTCTTGTATCTCCTCCATTAGCAGGCAGATTACCACTAGTGCCACCTGGAGAGACCACTGAATCGAACATTTAAAAATAGTGAAGGTGGTAAAACTTGTTATATGTATTTTACCACAATACAAAAGTGTTCTGTGAGCTAAGTGAGATTGAAAGTAAAAGAAAGTGAAAATGAGTGAGATTAAACATAGTAAATAATAGGTTCTTGTCTCTTGAGGGAGAACTTGATTTTTGAAAGCAGCTATAAGTTATGTGGAGCTTGGTTATTATTTGGACGGTTAAACCTGTTATTAACATTTTTGATTGAGAACAAGATTTAAAGAAAAAAACTTGGTAGTACTAATTTTTGGATGGCCAGTAATTTTTTAAGATAATTTTATGCTTTAATAGTAGAGTTGCAAATATAGTACCTTACATTTGTTTCTCACTTCTTACTGTCTTACAGTCTGTGACAGTTCCTTAATCTTTTTTTGTGTTTTCTGACCTGGACACTTCTGATCGAGCTGGTCAAATGTAATTTATTTAGAATGTCCTTCAGTTGGGGTTTAATGATTTCTCTTGATTAGATTGAGGATATGCGTTACTGGGTAGTATACCACAGAGATGAAGTGCCTTTCTCAGTACATCTTAACATGGAGTGTATGATGTTCGTATGCATTACTAGTGATGTTAACCGTGATCATTTGACTCATGTTGTCTGCTAAGATCCTATACTATAAATTTTCTATTTTTTCCCTTTGTAATTACTAAATACTTTGGGAGAGATACTCTGAGATTGCGTTTAAACTTCTACCCACTGATTTTAGCATCCATTTTTCTCACCGATGGCAGTTATTTATTGTGGAGCTCTAACGGTGATTTTTATATTTGCCTCATTCTTTCCACATTTATTAACTGGAATTTTTTTTTGGTAGGAGCAGTTGTTCCTTTTCTCCCCTTACAGATTTCTTAGTCAAGCTTAGTTAAGACCCAATTGAATGTTATCAATGTATTCCAATTTGAGGGGGAAGGATAGGTGGTTCTTTTGTAAGTAAAGGGCTGAATAGAATCTATAAGCTCAGTTCCATGTTTTGTGCTTTATATTTATAACATTTTGCTTTTTAAAGTTTACTTTTCTCTGGTTCTTATTTTTATTATTTTTTTAAAAATATTTATTTTATTATTTATTTGGCTCTACCTGGTCTTAGTTGCAACATACGGGATTGTTGATCTTTGTTGCGGCATGCAGGATCTTTAGTTGTGGCATGTGGGATTTTTTTAGTTGTAGCATGTGGGATTTTTTTAGTTGTAGCATGTGGGATTTTTTTAGTTGCAGCAATTGAACTTAGTTGTGGGATATGGGATCTAGTTCCCTGACCAGGGATTGCACCCCGGCCCCCTGCAATGGGAGCCTAGAATCGTAGCCACTGGACCACCATGGAAGCCTCTTTTTTGTTTGTTTGTTTGTGAAGTAATTTTTTTTGTGTGAAAACGCATACAACTATTGATATTATTTTTCTGATTTCAAATATTGCAAGTCATGAGTTAGGGGGAACATAGCAAAATTGTATTTTGTGTTAATATATGGCTTTAAATTTTATAATTTCTGTAACTAGATTGGAATGAAAGCATACCTTTAACTTTCTTTCCCCCCCTCTTTCTTAGGCTTGAAAAGGAATATACTACAATAAAAACTAAAGAAATGGAAGAACAAGTTGAAATTAAAGTAAGTATCTTAGAACTTTTAAAAGTACTGAACATAACTTGGTTGAAGTCAGTTATTTGGCAATATATGTTAGGTAATGTTGACGTATGTTGATATATTGTAGATTTAATGATGGTGTTTGTATTTATTTATTGATAAATTTACCATCCCACTAGGTTATAGTTAAAAACAGACATTTCAAAAAATAATGTGACTGAAGTGGTTTTCATTCTAATATGGAAGAAAGCAGCTTTTCTTTTCTGGATTTATTGGCAGGTCATCAGGAGAAAATACTTCTTTGGAGGAAGAATAATTATCATTCCATTTAAGCATGTTTTAAAAAGTTACAGAGAAGATAATCCATAACATGCTGAGACTAAAAGCAGTATAGTATAAGGGAGACCAAGTAGAGGAGATTATTGCATTAGAAATAATTTTGGCTGCTTTAGAGAAGCAAAAAGCTTTGACTAATTCAATCTTCCAATCTCTAAGCAAAGGTTATATTTTAATTACTGTTCAGAGAAACAGGTAGGTTTTCAATCTGAAGGACATGTAAATTCACATGTGCATCTTATAAATTGTTTGTATCCCTGTAGGCTAGAAATTGTTGTGGATCCTTTAGCATTGTGTAAGCTGTGTGTTAAGGAAAATTAAATTGGCTCTTATGCTGATATTTCAAGATGGGGATAATGAATAGAAATGTGAGTTAGTGAAGGAACTCAGTGACTGGCTGATCCAATTTCTTACCTTTTATTTTCTCCCTAACTCCTGCAAAAAAAAAAGAAAAAACAAATTTATTATGGCTCCACTTTAAAAAACAAAACAAAACACAACTGTATGTTTGAATGTGTCTGATTTTTAACTTGGACCTAACAAGACATTTGATGACCATCTTATTTACAATGTCACTAGCCATGTATTAATTCAGCCTTGCTGTAAAATAAGACTTCATTACTCACATCCTACAGGCAGGCTCTTTTTACTAGGGAATGAGTTCTGCTAAACTGCTACTCTTTCGTACCATAATCCTGCTCAGAAGCTTCCTGGAACACAATTTCTTCCCTCATCAACTCTGTCTCTCTTTCATTTCCGTCTCTATCACCTACTCACTCCCTGTTGGAGATAGATAGTTCTAAATTTTTCAGAGAGACAAAGAAAAGACCACTGTGGATTTTTTTCCTCTTTTTTTTTTTTTTTTTTTTAAAGAAAAAGGTCTGTCATCCAACTGCTGCTCTACTATTTGCTTTTCTTTTAGGTTCCATGAGTAAGAGTAATATTAAATCATACCCTCCACTTCAACCTACTGAAAGTAAAAAGTGCGTCATCCTGATGACTGGGGCGAGACCATGGGTTATTCGGAACTGCAAATCAAGAATCTCAGGATGGGGAAACCATCCTGTTCATTTCATCATGCTTTGTTGTTGCAAAAAAAAAAAAACCCTCAGTTCTATGAACAATCCTTGCTCTTGAAGTTTTTTTTCTAAGATTAAGTCACATATGTAGGAATATCAAAAGACCTTTCCAAAAAGATCTAGCAGACTTTAGCCTATATTTGCAGTTTTTTTCAAATTTTTATTTTTGGGTAAAGTAAGAGTTGACATACCTCACAAAATACTTTAAAACATGTTTTTGGCAAAAACAGATGGCTTATAAAGTTGTTTATAGAGAAGAATCTGGGGAAAAATGCTTAAAAAGTTAGTGGAATGCATTGGGTAAGTAAAATATGCTGATTTCAAAGATAGTTCCTTTTATAAAATCTTGTTTCCACTTCTTTTTTACTCTTGTACCATTTTCTTTCCTTTCCTCATTCCTCCTGCCCCTTAAAGGACAAAGCCAAAACAATTTTTGTGTAACTGTACTTTTTAAACTTTGTTTGCACATGTCTGATTCTTAAGTTGGATCTGGCAATTATTCTCAGTCATAATCAGAAAACCACGTTATTTACAGTTAATTAGCCATGTATTCTTGGAGCCATTCCTTATTCACATTCCCTTCCCCTCCCACAAGGTCCCTTTTACAAGGAAATTCATTGTGTTAAACTAGTACTTTCTTGCTTTGGTTCTGGAGATAATTTTATATTGTTCTTTTCACAAATAGTATGATCATAATTATGTGATTTTTTCCCCCCATTTTATTGCACTTTGTAGATATTGTATTTTTTTTATTTATTTTAAATTGGAGGATAATTGTTTTACAAGGTTGTATTGATTTCTGCTGTACAGCAACATNTCGACCAGAGACGGAACCCAGGTCCTCAGAACTGAAAGTACAGAGTCCTAACCACTGGACTGCCGGCCGGGTAATTCCCGGTATTTTCTTATGTCTTAACATCCCCATTAGATAGAAAAGATTCTAACTCATTTATCTCCTACAAAGACAATATAAATAATAGTCAATTGTCTAGTATTAAATAAGAAACCTAAAAAATGTATATTAATAGGATAATATCAAACTGTCAGTTTGAAACTAGATCTGATTCTAATTATAAAGTGCTGTACATGCAAAGTTGCAAATTTCCACTCTGAAAATATAATGAGTTGTTTTCATCAAATGAATTATTTATAATGAGTTGGATCAAACTTAATTACTAGCATTTTCCTACAGTTAAAAGTAAAACCTGATTAAAAAAAAAAAAACTCTGCATCTAATTATTCAATGCCCAACTCTCAGAACTCTATCAAATTACTGCTATTAAGTATTAAATCTAACATCCTATAAATTGGTGCAGTCACTATGGAAAACAATATAGAGGTCCTCAAAAAATTAAAAGTTGAGTTACCATTTGATCTTGCAATCCCACTCCTGGGCATACATATCAAGCGTGTGTGCTCAGTTGTTCAGTTATGTCCAATTCTTTGTGACCCCATGGTCTGTAGCACACCACGTTTCTTTGTCCACGGAATTTTCCAGGCAAGACTACTGAAGTGGGTTATCATTTGCTACTCCAGAGGATTTTCCCAACCCAGGAATCAAACCCACATCTCTTGCATCTCCTGCACTGGCAGGTGGATTCTTTATCACTGCACTTCCTGAGAATCCCCATATATATCAAGACAAAACTGTAATTCAAAAAGATGTATGCACCACTAAGTTCACAGCAGCAGTATTTACAATAGCCAAGACATGGAAACAACCTAGATGTTCATCAATAGATGAATGGATAAAGAAGATGTGATACACATACACAATGGAATATTACTCAGTAGGCATAAAAAAGAATGACAAAACGCCACTTGCAACAACAAGGATATACTATGTGAAGTAAGGCAGAATGAGGAACACAAATACCATATGATATCACTTATAAGTGGAATCTAAAATATGACACTAATGAATGTATCCATGAAACAAAAACAGACACACAGACATAGAGAACAGACTTGTGGTTGCTAAGGGGGAGACTGAGGACGGGGAAGGGACGGACTGAGAGTTTGGGACTAGCAGATGCAAACTACTATGTACAGGATGGATAAACAAGGTCGTACTGTATAGCAGAGAGGATGATAGTTAATATCCTGCGACAACATAACGGAAAATAATATGAAAAAGAATATATATGGATGTAAGTGAATCACTTTGCCATACAGCAAAAATTAACACACCATTGTAAGTCAGATATAGAAAAAAATCACTCTACATTAAAAAAAAATCATCTCCTTTTTGTACAGTCTACCAATAGGAATCATCCCTTCATTTTGCCATCACTGTAATTTCAAACTCCCTCTTACCCTTTCTGTACCAATTTGCTCTAGAGTGCAACTAACTTTCTTTCAACCCTACTTTTCTCTAACTTTCTGCTAGAAATGTCTTCCTCAGAAAATTTTTCTGTGATTCAATCCATTATTTTGTCAGTAAGGACTAAAATGGCACCCCACTCTAGTATTCCTGCCTGGAAAACCCCATGGGCAGTCTATGGTCCATGGGGCCACAAAGAGTAGGACACAGCTGAGCGACTGAGCACAGAGCATATAAAATCTCGTAAGAAAACAAAAGACTATAAATTACTGTTCTCTTATTAGGTGACCATAAAGTGGAATATATCTTAGAGTTATTACAAAGAACTTTGCAAATTAAATTTTCTTGCTCTATTCACTACAACATATTTAGGTGATATGAATAGATATTACCTAATATGTGATCTCAGACTACAAAATAGTTTGAGGAGAATGAAATACTTCTTGGCTACTCATAGTACCTATAGTAAAATGGTCTACACAAATAAACAACTATTAAATGCTGCTAAAGTCTGGAAAGCTAAAGAAATAGTCTCAGTATCTTCTCAACATAGTTCTTGAAAAAAAAAGTAGCATTTTGTTTTCAAGAACTATGTTGAAGATGTGTATAAGAGACAGCTATCCCTCTAAGTTGTTATAGAGCCCTTGGTTGAGCTCCCTCGTGTTAATACAGCAGCTTTCCACTAGCTCTCTGTTTTGCACACGGTAATGTATGTGGTTCAGTGCCACTCTTTGAACTCTTGCCCCACCCTCTCCTTCCCCCACTGTCCACAAGTCTGTTCTCCGTCTGTGTCACCATTGTTGCCCTGCAAATAGGTTCATCAGTACCATCTTTCTAGATGCCATATATATGTGCTAATATACGATATTTGTTTTTCTCTTTCTGACTTCACTCTGTATAAAAGGCTTTAGGTTCATCCATATCAGTTCAGCTGACTCAAATTTGTTCCTTTTTATGGCCAAGTAATATTCCGTTGTATATATGTACCACAAATTTTTTTATTCATTCATCTGCCAGTGGACCCATAGGTTGCTTCCATATCCTGGCTATTGTAAATGTTAATCTCCAAAATAGACAAGCAACTCGTTGCAGCCCAATATTTGAAAAGCAAGAAAATCCAGTCAAAAAATGGGCTGCAGACCTAAACAGACATTTCTTCAAAGACAACATATAAATGGCCAAGAAACACATGAAAAGATGCTCAACATGGCTCATTATTAAAGAAATGCAAATAAAAACTACAATGAGTTATCATCCCACACTGGCCAGAAGTGCCTTCATCAAAAAATTTGCAAACAGTAAATGCTGAAGAGGATGTGGAATAAAGGAAACCCTCTTGCACCATTGATGGGAATGTAAATTGAAATAGCCACTATGGACAGCATAGAGGGTCCTTAAAAAACTAGGAATGAAACCACAATATTACCCAGCAATCCCACATCTAGGCATATACTGAGAAAACCATAATTCATAAGCACACGTGTACCCCAGTGTTCATTGCAGCACTATTTACAATAGCCAGGACATGGAACCAACTTTGATGTCTATCAGCAGATGTGGATGGATAAAGAAGTTGTGATGATATTTTGATATAGAAGTAAAAGATCATTCTTTGATGTTGTGACATGTGTTTAAGGTTTGACTTGTAGGTCAATAACTTATGCTAAGAATTCTATCTGTCAGCTTCTTGATCAAGAAAGTGACTTTCAAGTATTTTTCATTCTTTCTGTGAAAGTGTTATAGGAAGATTTTGTTAATAACGATTTCATACGGTGAATGTTACATTTTACCGTGTGAAATTTTTTGTTAATAGAAACACCTTTGTCAGTATCTTCTTCCAGTCTCTTGATGTTCTACCTGAGGGGGAGGAGATAAGAAATACTGAAATTCTAGCTTATTTGGGGGTAAACCACAGATCTTTAAAAGAGAAGAGCCTTCATCCCCTTCTCTATTTAAGATAGACATATGAATTTATGTTTAAATTTGTGCTTTGGGGCATAGAGATTTAAGTCCTATGAAGAGGAGTTAGAAATTCTGACTGGTTATTAGTCAGATTTGGATATTTTTTACTTCAAAAATTATGAGATATTCCAGATATGCTGAAAACTAGAGCATATATATAAAATATTTTTTATATATATATAAAACATCTGTTTTCACTGCCTGACATAAATAATAAAAACATTACAAGTGTTATTTAAGTCATTCAGGAATTATATTAATCAATATAAAGTACTAGTATTCGCACATTTATTCATCACTTAATATATAAAGGATAATTTATATTTAATCTTTGGTAACCTTCTGAAATGGTTGTTCATCTTTTTGTGAAGAAACCAGGGTTCAGGAAGCTCAAATAATATGCTAGTGGTTATATTGATAGAGGGCTTCCCTGGTGACTTAGATGGTAAAGAATCCGCATGCAGTGCAGGAGACCTGAGTTCGATCCCTGGGTTGGAACGATTGCCTGGAGAAGGAAATGGCAACCCTCTCCAGTGTTCTTGCCTGGAGAAGCCCATGAACAGAGGAGCCTGGAAGGCTACAGTCCATGGGGTCTCAAAGAGTGGGACATGACTGAGTGACTAAGCACGCAAGGACATGTTGATAGAAGATTGTCAAGGGTTAGAACTCTGATTTGGGTTAGTGTTAGATTCATACATGTTCTTAAGTGTATACATTGTGCTACTTGCTAAAGAGAAACTTTTAATGTATTGTTATCTAAAAAGAACTTGTATGCCAATTTTTCTGTGGCTTTACAAGCTTTTAATTAAAAAATGAATAGCTACTTAAGAAAATCTAGTGGGGAAACAAGAGCATAATTTATTGGAGAAATCATTCATTTAACAGATACCTGCAGTACTACTGCATGCCCAAACACTGTTCTAGGCATTTGAGATGTGTTTATGAAACAGACCAATTCCTTCCCTCATGATGCTTGTATTCTAGTGTGGAAAATATAGGTAAAATGTACAGTATTTTAGATGGTGATAACTATTAAACAGAGGGGAAAAAATCTTAGGGAAGGGCAAATAAACTGATGGTGTTTGGATTAACAATTTAGAGTAAGTGACAACGTTCCTTTGAGTAAAGACCTGAAGGAAGTGAGGGAGCTGGATATATAAGGAGAGCTGAGTCTGGTCAGGAGAGTGCTGATGAGGAGTAGTGATAGGACGGCATGAATATGAAGGAAGTAAGAAGACATAAGATGCTGCACGTTACAAATAATATAGGGAGTTGCTGAACATATGAAGACTTCAGCTTTTCCTCTGGTGAGCTGTCAGAGTTTTCAGTAGAGAAGGACAAGGTATGACTTAAGTTTTCAGTAGGTCTTCTGGTTGCTGTGTTGAGAGTATATTGCAGAGGGTAGGCACAGAATCAAGAGAAATAAGTAGAAAGCTGTTAAAGTAATGCAGGCAAGAGGAGGTGGTGGCTTGGACTGAGCTGTTAATGATTGGATGGTGTAACTGATTTAGAGGTGTCAGAGGGACAGGAATCAAGGACTTTGTCCTGAGCAATTAGGAAAATGCAGTTCCCAGTGGCTGCAAAGGGAAAGTATACAGAAGGAATATCAAGAGCTCCAGTTTTGGCTCTGTTAAGTACGAGATACCTAGGAGCTGTTCAGGTAGCTCCTCAAAATATTCAAAGTTGTAGTTAAGAGAGCACAGGCTGGAAATACAAATCTGACAGTTATTAACATGATTATATTAGTATTAAAGTCATGAGAGTGGATGAGATTAACTGGGGAATGGATGTAGATAGAAGAGTTTAAGAATTAAGTCTGAGAGCATGTCAACATTTAAAAGCTAGGAAGACCAAGAACTAATCAGTAAAGCACAGGGAAATGTAACACCTAGAAGTGGAGAGACCAAAAAAAAAAAAGTGTTTCACTGAGAGTCATTTACTGTGTCATATGCTAAAGAAAGATTTTGTGCGATGAGGATGACAAGATAATGATTGAGTTTATCAACATGGAAATAGATTAGTAAAAGTGTTGGAAACTAAAGCTTGACTAGAATGAACTAGAAAAAATTGGAGTTAGAGAGTATAGGTATTTTTCAGGGAATTTGCCATAAGGAAAAAGAAGTGGAACAGGATGCTTAGAGTAGTGATTTTGAAGAGATTTTGAATTTGTTTTTCCTTCCTTTTTTGTTAAGATGGAATAATTAAATAGGAAACATTCATGATGTATGATGGTCAGGAAAATTGCTGGAATGAGCAGGATTATGAGGTTTAGCCCCGAGGTGGAAGACTCCTGGTCTGCTATGTAGATCAGTTCAGTTCAGTTCAGTTGCTTAGTCGTGTCTTACTCTTTGTGACCCCATGGACTGCAGCACGCCAGGCTTCCCTGTCCATCACCAACTCCTGGAGCCTGCTCAAACTCATGTCCATTGAGTTTGTGATGTTATCCAACCATCTCATCCTCTGTCGTACCTTTCTCCTCCTGCCTTCAGTCTTTCCCAGCATCAGGGTCTTTTCCAATGAGTCAGTTTTTTGCATCAGGTGACCAAAGTATTGGAGTTTCAGATTCAGCATCAGGCCTTCCAATGAATACTCAAGATTGATCTCCTTTAGGATGGACTGGTTGGATCTCCTTGCTGTCCAAGGGACTCTCGAGAGTCTTCTCCAAAACCACAGTTCAAAAGCATCAATTCTTCAGCACTCAGCTTTCTTTATGGTCCAACTCTCACATGCATACATGCTGCTTCTGCTGTTGCTTAAGTTGTGTCCGACTCTGTGCGACCCCATGGTCTGCAGCCTACCAGGCTCCTCCATCCATGGGATTTTCCAGGCAAGAGTACTGGAATAGGGTGCCATTGCCTTCTCCAATCCATACATGTCTACTGGAAAAACCATAGCTTTGATTAGACGGACCTTTCTTGGCAAAGTAATGTCTCTGCTTTCTAACATGCTATCTAGGTTGGTCATAGCTTTTCTTCCAAGGAACAAGTGTCTTTTAATTTCATGGCTGCAGTCACCATCTACAGTGATTTTGGAGCCCCCAAAATAAAGTCTGTCACCATTTACATTGTTTCTTCATCTGTTTGCCATGAAGTGATGGAATCAGATGCCATGATCTTAGTTTTCTGAATGTTGAGTTTTAAGCCAACTTTTTTGCTCTCCTCTTTCACTTTGATAAAGAGACTCCTTAGTTCTTCACTTTCTGCCCTAAGGGTGGTGTCATATGCATATCTGAGGTTATTGATATTTCTCCCGGCAATCTTGATTCCAGCTTGTGCTTCATCCAGCCTGGCATTTTGCATGATGTACTCTATATGTAAGTTAAATAAGCAGGGTGACAAAATACAGCCCTATTTGGAACCTGTCTGTTCCATGTCCAGTTCTAACCGTTGCTTCTTGACCTGCATACAGATTTCTCAGGAGGCAGGTCAGGTGGTCTGATATTCCAATCTCTCGAAGAATCTCCCACAGTTTGTTGTGATCCATGCAGTCAAAGGCTTAGTGGCATGTTCAATAAAGCAGAAGTAGATGTTTTTCTGGAATTCTTTTGCTTTTTCAGGGATCCAACAGATGCTGGCAGTTTGTTCTCTGGTTCCTCTGCCTTTTCTAAATCCAGCTTGAACATCTGGAAGTTCATGGTTCACATACTGTTGAAGCCTGGCGTGGAGAATTTTGAGCATTATTTTGCTAGTACATGAGATGAGTGCAGTTGTGTGGTAGTTTGAGCATTCTTTGGCATTTCCTTTCTTTGAGATTGGAATGAAAGCTGACCTTTTCCAGTCCTGTGCCCACTGTTGCGTTTTCCAGTTTTGCTGGCATATTGAGTGCAACACTTTCACAGCATCATCTTAGGACTTGAAAAAGCTCAATAGCTAGATGGATTGAATTCCATCTCCTCCACTAGCTTTGTTCAGAGTGATGCTTCCCAATGCCCACTTGACATCACATTCCAGGATGTCTGGCTCTAGGTGAGTGATCACACCATCATGATTATCTGGGTTGTGAAGATATTTTTTGTACAGTTCTTCTGTGTATTCTTGCCACTTCTTCTTCATATTTTCTGCTTCTGTTAGGTCCATGCCGTTTCTGTCCTTTATTGTGCATCTTTGCGTGAAATGTTCCCTTGGTATCTCTAATTTTCTTGAAAAGATCTCTAGTCTTTCCCATTCTATTGTTTTCCTCTATTTCTTTGCATTGATCACTGAGGAAGGCTTTCTTATCTCTCCTTGCTATTCTTTGGAACTCTGCATTCAAGTGTGTATATCTTTTCTTCTCTCCTTTACCTTTCACCTCTCTTCTTTTTACAGCTACTTGTAAGGCCTCCTCAGACAACCATTTTGCCTTTCTTTTTCTTCGGGATGGTCTTAATCCCCTGTCCCTGTACATGTCCCTGTACAATGTCATGAACCTCTGTCCATAGTTCTTCAGGCACTCTGTCTATCAGATCTAGTCCCTTGAATCTATTTAGTCACTTCCAGTGTATAATTGTAAGGTACTATGTAGATAATTAGTTCACAAAAAGAAGAGAAAATGTAAAATATATGTATGGGCAAAAAATATAAGGTGTCAGATGTGGTTGTGGGATGTAGTGAAGTTCTATTTTGATTGTTTTAATTTTTTCAGGAACTCAGAAACAAGATTATCATCTGATAGTGACAGTAGGGTGTGATGAGTTGCTTTTGAAGAGGGGAAAGTATGAAATAGTGATCTAAGAGGGTGGGAGAAAGAGTGGACTAAGGACACATTATTATTGCTAGGATGCATTGAGTCCAACTGAATTTAGTGATTGTTAATTGAAATAAACTTCATGGTTTTATTTTTCTTCCATTGTATTTACTGTGTGAGGCTCAGAATTGTTAGTGTGTTTTCATCCAGAGTGGTGGTTTCTCAGGCAAGTATGCTGACTACTAAAGGAGAGAAGGGATAGGGGAAATAAAAGCAGGGGAGAGTCTGCAGTGATTGGAAATTGAACTTTGGGAAGAAAGGATATTAGAGAATGAGAGACGGTGAAAACTTGGTAGCATCAATGGATTATCCCAACTAAAAACATTATTATTGTATTTGGGTTATTTCATAAAATAAGTAAGCTGGAAAGAACAGAGTGAGTTGTTTGAAACTAATATTCCTCGATTTGGGGATATTTAGGTTGTTTTCATCATTAAAAAATAATGCGTATAGTTTCCATCTTTATATATAAAGTTTTGTGGTACCTTGTATTTCCATTGTTGTTATTTAGTAGTTAAATCATGTTTGACTCTTTTGCGACCCCATGGATTGTAGCCCACCAGACTCCACTGTCCATGGAGTTCTCCAGGCAAGAATACTGAAGTGGACTGCCATTTCCTTCTGCAAGGGGTCTTCCTGACCCAGGGATTGAACCCATGTCTCCTGCTTTAGCAGTCAGATTCTTTACCACTGAGCCACCAGGGAAACCTTTAAAAGCTGTAATTGCTAAAATACTGTCAAGGTAACCCTGAAACAGTCTTTAATAACTCATAAAGACTATTATATATTTTCTATCTCCTCAGGAAGTGGATATCACACAAATGAGGAATTGATAATTATTGATGATAAAAAGTGGTATTTGTGTAGGTGCTATAGGGGAACATATTTGTGTAGGGGAAAATTAATTTAGAATTTATAGCAAAATTTCAGAAAATTTAAATGGTTTGGGAAGGGAAATCAAAGTGAGTGTTTTTAGTTTTAAATTTTATTATTTTATAATCATTTCAAGTATAATATTAACTATTCTCTCAATTGTCTGGTTGAACTTTAGTTCCTAAGTCTTTTAAAATAAACAAAATGCTACTTTTTTTTTCAAGAACTATGTTGAGAAGATACTGAGACTATTTCTTTAGCTTTCCAGACTTTAGCAGCATTTAATAGTTGTTTATTTGTGTAGACCATTTTACTATAGGTACTATGAGTAGCCAAGAAGTATTTCATTCTCCTCAAACTATTTTGTAGTCTGAGATCACATATTAGGTAATATCTATTCATATCACCTAAATATGTTGTAGTGAATAGAGCAAGAAAATTTAATTTGCAAAGTTCTTTGTAATAACTCTAAGATATATTCCACTTTATGGTCACCTAATAAGAGAACAGTAATTTATAGTCTTTTGTTTTCTTACGAGATTTTATATGCTCTGTGCTCAGTCGCTCAGCTGTGTCCTACTCTTTGTGGCCCCATGGACCATAGACTGCCCATGGGGTTTTCCAGGCAGGAATACTAGAGTGGGGTGCCATTTTAGTCCTTACTGACAAAATAATGGATTGAATCACAGAAAAATTTTCTGAGGAAGACATTTCTAGCAGAAAGTTAGAGAAAAGTAGGGTTGAAAGAAAGTTAGTTGCACTCTAGAGCAAATTGGTACAGAAAGGGTAAGAGGGAGTTTGAAATTACAGTGATGGCAAAATGAAGGGATGATTCCTATTGGTAGACTGTACAAAAAGGAGATGATTTTTTTTTAATGTAGAGTGATTTTTTTCTATATCTGACTTACAATGGTGTGTTAATTTTTGCTGTATGGCAAAGTGATTCACTTACATGCATATATATTCTTTTTCATATTATTTTCCGTTATGTTGTCGCAGGATATTAACTATCATCCTCTCTGCTATACAGTACGACCTTGTTTATCCATCCTGTACATAGTAGTTTGCATCTGCTAGTCCCAAACTCTCAGTCCGTCCCTTCCCCGTCCTCAGTCTCCCCCTTAGCAACCACAAGTCTGTTCTCTATGTCTGTGTGTCTGTTTTTGTTTCATGGATACATTCATTAGTGTCATATTTTAGATTCCACTTATAAGTGATATCATATGGTATTTGTGTTCCTCATTCTGCCTTACTTCACATAGTATATCCTTGTTGTTGCAAGTGGCGTTTTGTCATTCTTTTTTATGCCTACTGAGTAATATTCCATTGTGTATGTGTATCACATCTTCTTTATCCATTCATCTATTGATGAACATCTAGGTTGTTTCCATGTCTTGGCTATTGTAAATACTGCTGCTGTGAACTTAGTGGTGCATACATCTTTTTGAATTACAGTTTTGTCTTGATATATATGGGGATTCTCAGGAAGTGCAGTGATAAAGAATCCACCTGCCAGTGCAGGAGATGCAAGAGATGTGGGTTTGATTCCTGGGTTGGGAAAATCCTCTGGAGTAGCAAATGATAACCCACTTCAGTAGTCTTGCCTGGAAAATTCCGTGGACAAAGAAACGTGGTGTGCTACAGACCATGGGGTCACAAAGAATTGGACATAACTGAACAACTGAGCACACACGCTTGATATGTATGCCCAGGAGTGGGATTGCAAGATCAAATGGTAACTCAACTTTTAATTTTTTGAGGACCTCTATATTGTTTTCCATAGTGACTGCACCAATTTATAGGATGTTAGATTTAATACTTAATAGCAGTAATTTGATAGAGTTCTGAGAGTTGGGCATTGAATAATTAGATGCAGAGTTTTTTTTTTTTAATCAGGTTTTACTTTTAACTGTAGGAAAATGCTAGTAATTAAGTTTGATCCAACTCATTATAAATAATTCATTTGATGAAAACAACTCATTATATTTTCAGAGTGGAAATTTGCAACTTTGCATGTACAGCACTTTATAATTAGAATCAGATCTAGTTTCAAACTGACAGTTTGATATTATCCTATTAATATACATTTTTTAGGTTTCTTATTTAATACTAGACAATTGACTATTATTTATATTGTCTTTGTAGGAGATAAATGAGTTAGAATCTTTTCTATCTAATGGGGATGTTAAGACATAAGAAAATACCGGGAATTACCCGGCCGGCAGTCCAGTGGTTAGGACTCTGTACTTTCAGTTCTGAGGACCTGGGTTCCGTCTCTGGTCGAGGAACTAAGATCCTATAAGCTGCAAGGTGAGGCCAAAAAAAAGAAAAAGTACTGATTATGAGTCTTTTTGCTAGGTACAGAAAAGAAAGATTATTTCTGTATGTACTCTAGCTTATATTTAAAATTCAAACATAGGCAGAATGATAAATATGGTCATTTCTTTTTCCATGCATTTCTTACTCTGAGCCTTTAAGAATTTCACAGATGATAATATAGCCATTTCTTAGACTCTTTTCCAGTTTATTAAAGATAGTACATTTTATGGACTATGATTTAGGTGTCATTTTTCCTTCTTAGGAATGTTTGCAAACAAACCTTTGTTTTTTTTCTGCAGAGGCTACGAACAGAAAATAGACTTTTAAAACAGCGCATTGAAACATTAGAAAAAGTAAGTAAATTGCTACTTCTTTAAACATCTGTTGAATTCACAATAACTTTTCTATTTTAAATAAAGGCTCAAAAATCTAGCACATGTCTCCAAAATTGTGGTACTGACTGCTTAGCTTGCATAGCTTAACTAAATAACTTGTCAATAAAAATTGATCATTACTAGTCCTTGAACTCTCAGGTTAAAATTTCAAACTAAGGTTATTAGTAGAGTAACATATTAATATTATTTATTCTCATTATAGCTCTAGAAAGTGTGTTCTTCAGGGGTAACCTAATTGAGAATCTGTGTAGTATTTTAAAGATGACTTTCAAATGTTGCCCTGACTGTCCAGACATATATTAAATGTGGCAGGAATTTCTTTAAGGCCTAGGCTTGCTTTAAATTTAGTCAAAATGACTGACTAATTTCTTACGTAAAAACTCATCATGTAGTTTGTTGATTTTCAATTCAGGAATTGTGCCTAAACTTTTGGGTCTTAGAATTATTTTGATAACATTTGTTACCTCTTCCTCTCTATTTCATATAAAATAATGGGTAGATATTGCAATTTTATGTCTTTTTCTTATTATGCTTTTGATATAACTTATTTTGTAGTCTTTTTCCTGGTGCTATAAGAATATATTGAGTAATAAAAGCATAGTCTAAGACACTTGTTTTATTAAAGATGTCCTAGTTCACAAACTCTTGGTGTGTTTTTTGTTTTTTTTTCTTTTTACCAAAGATAAGAATTAGTTGTTTAAAAAATACTCCTCATGATATTACCAAATCTTCCCTGAAAATTGATTGATCAGTATTTAGGAACAAAATGAATGAAGATACAGATTATTTGCATTTTTTCTTTTGCTTGGAAGTATTGATGGTTTCATATTAAATAGCATAGCACAAAGACAGGACTTTATTACATATGTATTTTTGTTGTATAATAATTGCAGGTACATTATATTAAGGATATAATGCCTTCATCTTATTAGAGTTGCTTTGAAGATAATTCTGCTTTTTTGGTAACTGCAGAAGGTTGTGCTCTTAATTGTCTTTAAGTCATTTTAATTTTATATGTATATATTTTAAACTAAATATTCAGTTTATAGTAAACTATACCTCTTTCTAGGTGGTCTTTTATCTTTGGAGTAAGACATTTTCACAGAGAAAGTATTTTTATTTCCTCGAACCTTGAGAATAATAAAGGTGCTGTTGGAAAGTATTAAGTTTGGATTTTGCTTCAGAAAATTAAATACTTTTTTGCTGGCTTATTTGGCCTAGATGTGTTCTTTAGCACTTAGAATCCTGTAAATACTTAGATACCAATTAAAGTCCATACTACAATGTTTACTTACTCTGTTATTGCTAGAGTTTATTATGGTTGAGCTCATTAATATCATTTGTCATATTTTCCTTGCTTTGTTTCTTTGCAAGTTGCTGTTGCACAAATTGCTGTCACACTTTATAAGTGGAATTGCTTACTCAAATTCCTTCTCCCTTTCATATAAATGATTTGACAATATGGATAATGCTAAAAATACTTTAAAAGTATGCTTTAGAAAGATACTGGTTTGTCCCAAATTATGAAAAAAACCCTCTTGGAATTTGTGTTTGGTTTCTTCTAGAAGTACATGATGTTCTCCCATTTATCTTTATTTTGATATATTTTTAAGAACAGATATACATACAATTAAAAACTTTTAAAATCTAAATGTCCATTTTAATTGCAATGAAAAGTAGGTGGAATTTGGGTATGTGTTGTTTCTTCTTACTCCTAATTTTATCATCTTTGTTTTATATCTGTCTCTTATATTCCTATCTGAATTTTTCCTTTTGTAGGAAAGTGCTTCCTTGGCAGATAGATTGATACAGGTATAGTTTTTTTTTTTTTTTTAAAGCATTTTCTCTAACATCTAAGGGAAGTCCTAAACCTAGAAATTCATATTTTAATGCATGCAATTTTACATGCATTTTTCTGGAAATAATTTTTGGGTGGTATCTATGGGGGTAAACTTAATTTTTTATAACAATGTGTTACTTTTATTAAAATAAGCCCATCTTTTGCACGTTGTAGAGCTAACCTTATTTTAAAGTATTTATTTCAAAATGGCAATCAGTGGATTCTGCAAAATTAACCACTATTCATTGAAAACATTAGTCCTGCATGTACAGTAATATTGCATGAATTGAATTTTTATTGACTGAAAGAGGAATTGTTCTTAAGATTATCAGATGAATTTTTCATTGAGTCTCCCAAAATTTGCTGGAGCAATAATAAGCTGCTGGCTAATGATTACTTAGGTTATTCTGTTTTCTGAGGTGATTTTTTTTTTTTTTTTAACATGTCAAAGTAAGTAACTAAACCTCACAAAGGCAGTCTTTCTTGAATCTATCCTAAATTGCTTTATACACACAAAAATTATGTCCTAAGGGACAAGTGACAAGAGCCCAGGAGGCTGAGGAAAACTACCTCATAAAACGGGAGCTGGCCACCATCAAACAGCAGAGTGATGAGGCCAGTGCTAAACTGGAGCAAGCTGAAAGTACCATCAGGAAGCTCCAGCACCAGCAGCAATGGGTAAGGAGTCTGGTAGTGTTTTTTCTCACCTTCCTCATCCCCTTCCTTTAAACTTTTTTTTTAAGCACAACTTCTGTGCTATAGTTTTTTAACAATTTTGTTTTCTACTGTAATTGAATTCTTAATCAATTTTAAGTTTTATAATACTTAGAGGTCTTATTGTGGCCTAAAGACTCCTCGTTCTAACATTTTTTTTTTTTCTATTTGCAGTTTTGTTAGAAATGGGTATTATTTTGTTTCCTTACATTATGTTTTAAGTCACAGCAAATAAGTGGTGTTTGTCAGACCTGCTTTTTAGGTTTTAGATATCTGTTTTATAAAAAGTAGTTTTTCATTTTACAAATTAAAAGCTTAATTTTTAAATCTTTTGCCAGTTTTTGTTAATTGTGTACATAAGATACTACCTAGCATATAGAAAATATGTAGATATCTCATTTAGATCTTTGATAATATGGTGATTTATGTCTCAGAAATACTGTAGTCCTCATACATCGAGACATTAAATTATGGGTTCAGTTGTATGCTTAAGTTTTTTGCAGAAGAGAGAAATTGTCAAAATGAAAAAAAAATAGATTAAAAAAATATTATATTAACTATCTTTGCGACCCCATGGACTGTATGTAGCCTATCAGGCTCCTCAGTCCATGGAATTTTCCAGACAAGAGTACTGGAGTGGATTGCCATTTCCTTCTCCATAACTTACAGTAGTAAACTGCTACTGATCATAGAACTATCCTCAAGTATCTTTTGTAACTTAGATACTACTTTCCATTGGCAAATTCAGACCAGTGTGATCTTAAGCAAAAATTTGGAAGTTAAAAAAAAACCCAACTATATGATAGTTAAAAAGAAAAGCTAGCTGTTTATCTTTGAGAAAATATTATTTCTTATTTCAGCTTTCTGTTTTCAAGTAAGAATTGGATTGTAACAAGAATAGGAAGAAAAAGTGTTAAACCTAGAACTCTATATGGGTAGAGTTAAAGTGTTAGAACTCTGTAAAGCAAAAAGAATGACTTCAAAGTTAGATGTTATTTTTATTCAGAAAACATTAAGAAATGATATTCTCTTCTGAGCATGAAAATCAAAACTAAAAGCAGAAAGAAGAAATTGTTAATTGACAAAAACATAGATTTTTTCTTATGTTAATTGAATATGATTACCAAAAGAGTGGTCAAAGAATATATTCACTGCTTATTATCTGTGGAAGACTGGTTCCAGGACACCTGAGGATACCAAATTGTTGTGTGCTCAAGTCCCTTTTGTAAAAGGCATCGTATTTGCATTTAATCTGCATGCATCCTCTCATATACTTTAAATCATCTTCAGGTGACTTATAATGCCTAGTACAATCTATTATGTTGGCCAAAAGTTCATTCAGGTTTGTCTGTACCATTTCATTCAGGTTTGTCTGTACCATTTTACAAACCTGAATGAGCTCTTTGGCCAACCCAATAAATGCTGTGTAAATAGCTGCCTTTGTATGACAAATTTAAATTTTGCTTTTTGGCACTTTCAGGAATTTTTTTTTCTTGAATATTTTCAACCCGTGGTTGGGTGAATCTGCAAGTGCAGAACCTGTGGCTCTGGAAGGCTAGCTGTAGTAAAAAGATGGGAACTCAGATGTTTTATTTTGCCTTTGAATGAAATATCAATAATATCAAAGTATAAAAACAGGAAAAACAGAATTGAGAAGTCATGCGGAGAAGGCAGTGGCACCCCACTCCAGTACTCTTGCCTAGAAAATCCCATGGATGGAGGAGCCTGGTAGGCTGCAGTCCATGGGGTCCTGAAGAGTCGGACACAACTGAGCGACTTCACTTTCACTTTTCACTTTCATGCATTGGAGAAGGAAATGGCAACCCACTCCAGTGTTCTTGCCTGGAGAATCCCAGGGACGGCAGAGCCTGGTGGGCTGCCGTCTATGGGGTCGCACAGAGTTGGGCACGACTGAAGTGACTTAGTAGCAGCAGCAGCAACAGCTCTGAGAATTAAGCTGAACTGAGTTATCACTGTAATCTGATTTTGTTATGGGGAAAGATAAATATTATGTTTACATTTAATATAAGCTAGAGTCTTAATAAACTACAGTAGAATTATGAATTATTAGTTTTTTACATAGTTTTTCAAATAATAAGACCTGTGGATAGATGTGTATCAAAGATAAAAGAAATACTGGTTTATAATGAAAGAGTTAAGCTAGCAGACAAAAACAGCCAGAATGAACTGAAGCTTTTGAAAATAGTGAAGTGTAACAAGAAGAATATTTGTACTCTAATTCAGGGACAGTTCAGAGCAGTTCAATCACTCAGTTGTGTCCAACTCTTTGCGACCCCATGAACCTCAGCACGCCAGGCCTCCCTGTCCACCACCAACTCCCGGAGTCCACCCAAACCCATGTCCATTGAGTCAGTGATGCCATCCAGTCATCTCATCCTCCGTTGTCCCCTTCTCCTCCTGCCCTCAATCTTTCCCAGCATCAGGGTCTTTTCAAATGAGTCAACTCTCCACATCAGGTGACCAAAGTATTGGAGTTTCAGCTTCAACATCAGTCCCTCCAATGAACACCCAGGACTGATCTCCTTTAGGATGGACTGGTTAGATCTCCTTGCAGTCCAAGGGACTCTCAAGAGACTTCTCCAACACAGACCCATACTGAGGGCCTATGATACAGCAAGTAAAAAGCAAATTTCTACTTCAATTTTTTTTACCATCTACGCAGCATTCTCTTAAACGGAAATAAACTGTAAAGCAGATGTATAAAACAGCAATGCACAAAAATAGGTGAAAATATCAGAGCCTTGGTTAAAATTTCAATTTCAAAGTAAAGTGTATATCCTTGGGTAATCAGTAACTTCCAGGATGATTACAGGAATATTACTTTTTTAAAAGGATCTTACAAAATAAGAGATACTAAAGGCTTTGAGGTTGGCAACTCCAGCTAAGTAATAATGGCTGCATATCTCAGAAGAAGATCAGTGACCTTGATAATGCTTCATTAAAAATTCCTGAAGCATGTGGTTTGTGAATAAATAGAAAAAATAACTTACATTAACTGAATGCTAATTTACTCTGTCATAACAAACTAACTTTATTTCTGTAATAAACAAAAATTTTTAGAAGCTATTGGTAGTCTCTCTCATGATATCATTCTTGACAAAGTAGAAAAATATAGATGCAATTAGTAAACACGTGGTTTTACAAGTGACTCTGTCAAAATGGCTATTCGTGTTGAAGAGATATCAGAGGTCTTTATCTCCTAAATCTGTACTTCGAATATATATTATTTAAATCTTCATATATAAGGTATGTTTAAAGTGTATATATGAAATATTTTAGCAATGTAGGTAATATGCTAATGGTGAGTCAAGATTTCAAAATATTTAAACAGTCTGTTCAGAATAAGAAACTAAATAAAAGATTATCTCGTAGAAATAAATCTATAGTTTTGTCTTGAAGTTTAAATCTTAAAGATATATCTTAGTGATGTTTTATGTAACAAAACTTTGAAGTTGATTGAGAATTAGGAATTACCAGTAATAATATGCTACTCCCCAAATCCCAAGTGTAGTCTTCTAGAAGTATAGTAATCCAGTTCTAAGTAGCTTGTAGAAACTTAGTGGTGGTGTATCTAGTTTGAATACCAAAACTCATATGCAGTGTTTACAGACTGTATTATGGCAAGTTTAGGAAGATGTGGAATCCCTGGATATTTTTAGATTACACTAAAGAAAGTTTTAAAGATCATCTTAGATATAGTTATTTTTAAGTATTTGTGAGGTGAGTTTATGGAAAAATAGTCTCTTTTGATATTGCTTCAGAGGCAGAATGTGTTTAAGATCCAAAGGTACAAAATCTTACTGGAATTTTGACAAATGGAGTAATTTCTTTGCAAAGTACTGAGAATACCACTCCTTGAAACTGACCAACTGACATTGCTAAATGTCTTGATTACAGCCTTCCAATATAACATCATGAAGTCTTCAAAATTCTCTAAGGTTTATTCCAGCAGGAGATATTGAATTACCAATATAATCAACCACCACCACTACCCTCTACTGCCAGTAGTGTCATTTTATATGATATACATAGCTTTGGAATTCATATAGGGAACTGAATTCTAATCCTGTTTTGCTAGCTTTGTGACTTTGGATACTCAAGGATTGGGTTTCTTTTCATTTCTAAAATGATTGTATAAGGCTAAACCATGACAAGTTTTTCTCTCTAATTTTTTAAATGAACTTTTTGAGGTATAAGTTACATGCAATCGAATTCATCAAATTAAAGTTAAAATATATGGTTTGATGTGTTTTGACATTAGTTGTATAACCTTCACGGTCAAAATATAGAGCATTTCCATCACCCCCACAATTTCCTTCATGTCCCTTTGCATTTCACCTTTTCACTCCCAGGACTTCCCTGGTGGCTCAAACGGTAAAGCGTCTGTCTACAATGTGGGAGACCTGGATTCGATCCTTGGGTCGGGAAGATCCCCTGGAGAAGGAAATGGCAATCCACTCCAGTGCTGTTGCTTGGAAAATCCCATGGACAGAGGAGGCTGGTAGGCTACAGTCCACGGGGTCGCAAAGAGTCGCACACGACTGAGCGACTTCACTTCACTTTTTCAGTCCAGCAGCCTTTCTGCTTTCTGTCACTGTACTTTTGCCTTTTTTTAGAATTTCATATAAATGGAATTGTAAGGTATGAGGCTTTTGTGTCTGGCTTCTTTCACTTAACATATTCACTCTTTTTCTTCTTGAAAATTTTTTTCTTCATTGTGGTAAAATAGACACAACATAAAATGTACCATTTAAATGCTCAGCTCAGTGGCACTAAATACACTTTTACTGTTGTACGACAATAACTACTGTATTTCTAGAGCTTTGTCATTATCTCAGACAGAAACTTCATACCATTAAAAAATAACTCTCCTTTCCACCTCAACCTCTTCATCCTTGGTAAGCTCCATTGTATCATATAAGTAGAATCATATAATATTCATCCTTTTGTATCTGGCTTATTTCATTTAGCATAATGCTTTCAAGGCTCAACCTTGTTGTAGCATTGCATTAATATCAGAATGTCCTTAGCTTTTACTGTGGCTGCAAATATCCCATTGTATGTGTGTATATTTTTGTTTACCCACTCATCTGCTTATGGTCATTTTGGTTGTTTCTACTTTTCAGCTGTCATGAATAATACTGCTGTGATCATTGATCATTAACTCACAAATATCTGTTTGTGTCCCTGCTTTTAATTCTTTTGAGTATATACCTAGAAGCAGAGTTGCTGCATCAAATGGTAATTCCATGTTTAACTTGTAGAATCAGCAGACTATTTTCCACAGCTGCTGCATCATTTCACATTCCCACCAGCAATGTACAAGTGTTCCAGTTAATTCCTCTACATCCTCAACAACTCTTGTTCTTTGCTTTGCTTTTTTTCTTTACTGTTTTTTATTTAAAGAAAAAAATAGCCATCCTTGTGGTAGATGTTAAGTGATAATTCATTATGGTACATAGGAGTAAATTTAACTAGGAAGATGAAAGACTGTGCACTGAAGACTATGAATCATTGTTTATCCAGTCATCTGTTGATGAAAGAAATTAAGGTATAAATAAATGGAAAGATCCCATGTTCATGTATTGGAAGATTCATATTATTAAGATGTCAGTGCTACCTAATATGACATATAGATTTAATTATGTCAACCATTTCAGTCTTTTACAGAAATGAGAAAACTTATCCTGCAGTTCACATGGAATTGCAAAGAGCTCTAAATAGGGAAAACAATCTTGAAAAAGAACAGAATTGGCAGACTCACATTTCCCAATTTGAAAACCTACTACAAAGCTAGAATAATCAAAATAATGTGGTACTGGCAAGAAGATAGACATATAGATCACTGAAGTAGAAATTGAGAGTTCAGAAATAAGCCAGTACATCTATGGCCAATTGATTTTCAAAAAAGGATACCAAGACCAATTGATAAGGAAGAATAGGTTCTTTAATAAATGGTTCTTGGAAAACAGGATACCCCCATGCAAAAAAATAAACTTGGACTCCTATCATACGCCACATTAAAAAATTACTCAAAATGGATATCAGCCATCTTTATGCTTTTAAAACACATAAGGATAAAATAAATATATAAGGATAAACCTTCATGAGCTCAGATATGGCAGTGGATTCTTAGATATGAATTCTTTGTCACCAAAAGGATGAGCAACAACTACAACCAAAAAACAGGTAAACTGAACTTCAAAAGTAAACCCTTTGAACATCAAAGAACATTATCCAGAAAATGAAAAGACAGCCAACAAAATGGTAGAGAATATTTGCAAATCACATATTTGATTGTTCAGCATCTAGAATATATAGACAACTCTGAACAAAAGGACTACTCAGTTTTAAAATGAACAGAGAATGACACAGCATCAACCAAGACATGGAAACAACCAACATGTCCACCAATGGATGACTGGATAAAGAAAATGATACACATAAATACACATGATACACCCATGCATGCTAGAATATTATTCAGCCATGAAAACAGTGAAATCTTGCTATTCGCAACAACATGGATGGACATTGAAGGCATAATGCTAAGTGAAATGTCAGTGAAGGCACATATCACATGGCTCACTTATATGTGAACCCCAAAACAAAAATCCACCAAGCTCATAGATAGAGGCAACAGATTGGTGGTGTCAAGAGATGGGAGGATGAGTGAAATGTAGTTAAGGGAATCAAAAGGTAGAAATTTCCAGTTATAAATAAGTCATAGGAATGTAATACACAGAATGGTGATTATAGTGAACAGTACTCTATTGCATATATGAAAGTTGCTGAGAAGTTTTAAAAATTGTAACTGCTTATGTGATGAATGTTAGACATTGTGGTGATCCTTCACAGTTTATACAAATACCAAATCATGATTTTGTATATCTATAGTTAATATAATGTTATATGTCAATTGTATTTCAATAAGACATTTTTTTAAGTAGGCAGAAGACTTGAATAGACCTTTCTCCAAAGAAGTATACAAAAGGCAACAAACATTTGAAAAGATCCTCAACATCATTAAGCTTTAAAATCACCTGTCAATTACTTTAAAATGACTACCAATACAGTATTGTAAAGTAAAATAAAGTAAAATTTTAAAAAAATGACTACCTAAAGCATTGGCTAGTGAAAAGTTTATAGCATCGAATGCTTATATTAGGAAAGGAAATAAGTCTCAAACCAACAATCTATTCTTCTACCTTAAGAAACTAGATTTGTCTGAGAAAATTGAGCCTAAAGCAAGTAGAAGGAACAAGTATAAAGAGAGTAGAAATTAGTGAAATTGAAAACAGTATAAAATAAAAATAGAGAAAATCTGTGAAACCAAATGCTGGTTCTTTTAAATCATCAATGAAGTTGATAAAACTGTCTAGACTGACTAAAGGCAGAAAAAATAGCCCATTTAGGGATAACATTGGCTTTTTACATATGTAACTAATTTGTCTTGTCTTATAGCCTGGTTTTGTCTGATTCCTTCTTCGTGGTATCATATTTTCTGTAAACTAGATTCAGTTAAATATTTTTAACATTTAGATTATAGATGATGTTGTGAACTTTGCTTTAAATCAGGAATCCCATAATGTAAGTTCCCACTATTTAGTGATGCTGAGTTCATTTGCCATGCTGAGTTTGATTACCACACACCCTCTCCCTTGTAAAGGTATGGTTTCCTCTTTGCAATAATTAATATATTGGGAAATACTTTTGTACCAAATAAATATCTTATCCTCATTCACCTATTACCTAATGGTTTTAGCATTCTCTGGGTTTCCAAGATGGTGGTTTCCATATTTTCCCATTTTTTCCTACTCTGTTAGCTAATGTTTCTCTGTAAAAGAGAATTTTTTCTTTTTTTCCCCTTCAGTCTCTCTCTTTTATGTACTTTGAATACTTTTGTATCATTACAGACTCATATGCTTTTATTTGTTTTGATGTTTCATATCATTTTTAATGATTTTAATGCAGTTGGTGCAGTGATATATATTAAACTTTTGAGTGGCAGTTTTTTGTATAATTTTAATAGATTTTGAATATTGATATTCCTTAAAAAGCATTTGTGCAGTACACAATTATTGAGTAATTGTCTTTAACACGTCACTGGTTCCATTTCATGCCAGCTCTTTGAACATGATATTGCTGGTTTTCAAAAATGATGTTATTTTATTATAATTTTTTAATTGAAATATATAGTTGGTTTACAATATTAGTTTCAGGTATATAATATATTTACTCCATTTAAAGTTATCACAAATTAATGGCTGTATTTTCTTGTGCTGTACAATGATCTGTGTTAATTTATTACCTAGTATTTACTGTACTAAATAAAATTTACTTCCATTTAGTAATTTTAAATGATAAACATTAAACTAAGCATAAAATAAAACTAAGCATTTAGATTAAGCTATCCTAGTCAGGCTGTGGTTTTTCCAGTAGTCATGTATGGATGTGAGAGTTGGACTATAAAGAAGGCTGAGCACAGAAGAATTAATGCTTTTGAACTGTGGTGTTGGAGAAGACTCTTGAGAATCCCTTGGACTGCAAGGAGATCCAACCAGTCCATCCTAAAGGAGATCAGTCCTGGGTGTTCATTGGAGGGACTGATGTTGAAGCTGAAACTCCAATACTTTGGCCGTTTGATGCGGAGAGTTGACTCATTTGAAAAGACCCTGATGCTGGGAAAGACTGAGGGCAGGAGGAGAAGGGGACGATGGAGGATGAGGTGGTTGAATGGCATCCCCGACACAATGGACATGGGTTTGGGTGTACTTGGGGAGTTGGTGATGAACAGGGAGGCCTGGCGTGCTGCAATTCATGGGGTTGCAAAGAATCAGACATGACTGAGCAACTGAACTGAACTGATCCCTTGAAGTGTTTGTTATACAATGTTACACATCAGTTTTCCTAGGAAGCCCATAGAGGTAGAAATGATCCCGTAATATTTTGTACAGTTGAATGTCTGACTGTGTCCCTTTTGAGTGTGATGAGGCACAGATGTGTTTATGTTGGATGATTTTTCCTGAGGAGATTTACTGTCTGAGTCTTGCTTGATCTATTAATATTTAAAAACTTTTTATCCTACACATGGCTGCCTATCATTCAGGTGTCCTGAATAAGTAATCTTTGTCCATCAGTTTATTGGCTAGGATCAGCGTATACAAGAAGGATTATAACAGTTAACATTGTTGATTGCTGAAGTGACTGCCTTTCAGATGGTTGGGACCTTTGTACCAGGAGGTACTAAATAGGAGGCTAGGCAAGGTTTCTTTTGATCTTCCTTCCTCTTCCTATAATTCTAGAAGAAAATATGAAATAATTATGTGATAATTTTAAGAACCAAGGATTTGGTGTGAGGAATAAAAACTAATCGTACTTAGAGTAAACATATGAATAAACATTAAAGACTAAAAACTGATAGTGCAAGTTGTGAAATCTTTTAGATAATTTAGAAAATGTGTTTGTTGAGCAGCATTTAGAATTGCCCAACACCTGCTTTTACCTAATGAGTTTGTTTTTCTTTATGAATATGGAAGTTAATATCTAACATCTCTTCCTGCACAATAAACACTTAAACTTTGGTGACATTTCAAGAAAAAGCCATATAATTATTGGCAAATTTATTTAAATTTCCTAGAAATCCAAAATAGACTATATTCAGTTCAGTTCAGTCGCTCAGTCATGTCCGATTCTTTGCGACCCCATGAACCGCAGCACGCCAGGCCTCCCTGTCCATCACCAACTCCCGGAGTCCACCCAAACCCATGTGCATCGAGTTGGTGATGCCATCCAACAATATGCTGTCTGGGTTGGTCATAACTTTCCTTCCAAGGAGTAAGCGTCTTTTGATTTCATGGCTGCAGTCACCATCTGCAGTGATTTTGGAGCCCCCCAAAGTAAAGTCTGCCACTGTTTCCATTGTTTCTATTTGCCATGAAGTGATGGGACCAGATGCCATGATCTTAGTTTTCTGAATCTTGAGCTTTAAGCCAACTTTTTAAGCTTGGTAAATTACACTGTTGGTCAGTATGCCTAGAAATCTGAACAGAAGTTTTCTTCCAAAATAATTTTGGCCTTAGTCTAAGATTAAATGTTTTACATTCATATGTAATCATTTCTTTTCAGCCTAAATAATAAATGAATGCTCACTTTAATGGAAATAATTGTTTTATTAGCATTTTTTTTTCATCAGAATATCTTGCAATTGAGTATAAAAATAATCAGAGATGATCTTCCACCTTAAAGGATGTATGTAAGTTTTCAGATGTTGGAAATCATTTAAAAAATGATATACCATTTTTTCAAAAAAGTTTATAGTGTGGCAGATCTTTAAATAAGGCATCCATATTGTTTTGATTTCTTTTAAACAGACTACATGGAGCATGTGGTAGGGAGGATTACAAATATCTTTGGGGATCATATGCTGGGTGGGAGAGCAAGGTACAACTTTTTATTTAAATTTTTTTACCTTCTGATATTGCTTTGCATAGAATCATATTCTGGACTATTTACCTATGTAATAATAGTTTTCTCAGATGCTTTAGCCATAACAGTAGAGTGTATTGTGTGCTGTGCTGTGCTTAGTCACTCAGTTGTGTCCAAGTCTTTGCAACCCCATGGACTGTAACCCTCCAGGCACCTCTGTCTGTGGGTATTCTCCAGATAAGAATACTTCACTGGATTGATATGCCCTTCTCCTGGGGATCTTCTTTACTCAGGAATTGAACCTGATTCGGGCATCTCCTGCATTGGCGGGCAGATTCTTTACCACTGAGCCACCTGGGAAGCTTGAATTCTTAGAACAGTACATATTAAAATTCCTCCCCGGTGGCTCAGACAGTAAAAAATCTCACTGCAATACAGGAGAGCAGTGTTCAATCCTTGGACCAGGAAGTATGCCGGAGAAGGACATGGCTACTCATTCCAGTATTCTTGCCTGGAGAATTCCATGGACAGAAGAGCTAAAATCCATGGGGTTTCAAAGAGTTAGACATGACTGAAGGACTAATACTTTCACATATTAAAACATATATTAAGCTCTAAAAAGTATTTCATCCTTTATATGGCTTGCAAGTTAAGAACATGGGCTCTGTACTCCATATTCCCAATTGACAGAATTGCCAATTTTTTTTTTTACTTGCTGGGTCTTTTTAGGTTACTTAGGTTAAGTGAGAATACAAAGTGCTTAGCATAGCCTGACATATAATGAGCACTCAGTAGATGTTAGCTGCTATCATCATTGTTGTTATCATCATAAACTTTAAAATCTGTTTTATAGTGAGTGTAACAGGAACATCTTGAAACAGCTGCACTGGAAATGATCAGGGCTTGGGCTCAGTAAGATAGTGTAATTGTTTTTAAACCTCACTTTGAGCTTCTCTTGGCTTTGATGATTTTTAAAAATAACTATATTTGTTTATTTTGTCTGTGCTGGGTCTTTGTTGCTGCATGGTGTTTTCTCTAGTTGAGTTGAGTAGGGGCTACTCTCTAGTTGCAGTGTGTGGACTTCTCATTGCCGCAACTTCTCTTGTTGCAGAGGGACTTGTTGCTCTGTGACATGTGAGATCTTCCTGGATCAGAGATAGAAACCATGTCTCCTGCGTTGCAGGCAGACTCTTTACCAATGAGCCACCGTGGAAGCCCCTTAATGATTCCTTTCTTCTCTCAAAAGTTTATCATTCTTTTCCTGACCTCAAGTCAACCTCATATATAAAAGCCCACTTTTTGTTGATTTGTTTTAAAATTTTCAATGCAGTGTTCTTGGTTTCCAGATTTTTATTGTTTTTTAATTATTTTTTTCTATTTGGTTTGGGAAAACTATAAAGTGAAGTGGACTATCCATGCTAAAAACTTTTCTACTCAGAATTTTTGTTCCCCAGTGTTCACTTGTTTCATAGCCACTGTCTTCATGGCACATCCTCCTAATAAGCAGCTGGAAATGCCCACATGTGCTGCAGTTTTTTTTTCAGACTGTGTGGCACCCATAGCCTTTCTTGACATCTCTTATTCCACTGGAGGTAGTTAAGTTAAAAAGCTTAATGAAAACAAGAGAAACAAAACTCCTTGTTTTATAAATGACACTCCCCCCTTCCCACCCCATGGAAAAAACTTAAAAATTGAAACAGGTGTTTTACAGTGCACAGTAATGTCTTTTAACAGTGGCTCTTTTTTAATATAAATTTATTTATTTTAATTGGAGGTTAATTACTTTACAATATCCCAATTCTGCCACTCACTATTTGTCTGTCCTTTTATAAATTACTTCTGTATATAATATAAATTTTTTAGTTCTATATATAATAAAGGATTATTGAGATTTAAGTGAGTTGGTCCTCTGGAATAATGCTTGGCATAGAATGAGTGCTTAATAAGTGGTAGTTGCTATTAATATTATTTCATTATTCTACCAGCTTGTTTGGTCAGTGGCATAAATGGCTAATAATAACCAAAACTTAAAAGACTAAAACTGACAGGTAAAGTTTTAATATCAGAAGTATATCATTTTCCTGATCAGATTTAGATCTGCAAAATTTTGAATAGCAAAATTGGAAATGTAGAAATAAATACCAAATAAGAGAATTCCATTGCAGAAGCTCTGAGCCAATTGAAAGGGACCAAAACCAAGCAAGAATAATAAAACCTTTATAATCAATAAATTTAATCTTATAAAATTTTCCCTGTATTAGAGTTCTGCAGAGTAATGAAAGTAATTTCAGTCTAAGGGGAGAAGAAGACTGATGTCCTAGCTCAAGCAGCGGGCAGAACAGAATGGATCCTCCCTTTTTCTGCTGCATATTCTATTAAGGCCCTGAACAGATTGGCTGGTCCCCACTTATGTTGGGAGGGCAGTCTACTAAGTCATCTGAAAACACCTTCACAGAAACACCCAGAAGTAGTGTCTAATCTGGGCATCCCAATTCCTAGTCAAGTTGATAAAAATTAACCATCACAAGTCAAGCCTTTGTCAACTTGGCATGCATGTGCATCTTATTCATCTATACTTAATCTCCAGGTAAAGAAAACAATAAGGTCATAATTCTGCATAACTTCATACAGTTATATCCTGAGCATAACCAAAAATGTACTAATGCCTTCCCCAGAAGAGGTGGTGAAGTTCTTGAGTAATGTTTTCCCTTCTTGATATCTTGTAATTTAATTACAGGATATACTGTAAAATTAACAGTACTTAAGTGCTATAATATAAAGTCATTGCATCTTATATTGCATAATAAGAGAACAAGAGAAAAAAGAAAACACACATATTCAAAGAAAACAGAAAACATTCAAAGCAAAATTGGGAGGAAATATTCATGGCAGTTACAGTCCTCATTTATGTAACTGATCATGTGGTAGTATTTGTAACTACCTTCTTCCACTACCCACTCTGTATTCCTTTACCTTCAACAAGCGCCTCAGCTGGTCATGGTTCTTTGCTTGGTGGGGTGACCCAAACCTTGAATCCTGAAGGATCTGGGCCATAAGCAATCCTTCCTGAATTGAATTATTGTAATTTTTTTACCTTAACTACAAAGCATGATAATATTAAAGAGACACTTGAAAGGATCTCCTATGTTTCACATTTATTCTTCCAAATCTCCATTGTAGTGTAGTGGACTACTCGGTAGTGATCAGTCAGCCAAACCAACACCGTAATTCTTTTTTTACTCACTAATTCAGATGTGTGAGGACTCAGAGTGGTTTCCTTAACTTCCTGTTTACTGTCTCTTCATGGAACCATTTCTCCCTCTGGAACTAAGAAATCTAGACCAGCAGAACATAATGTTGCAAAGCAGACATTTTGTTGGTGAGTCTGTAGCAGTAATAGTGTCACTCCTATTTACACCCCTTGATTCCTACATCTGTGAATTATGGGAGAAAAATGACACTGTATGTTGCGCAATGACGCACAGCATATTCATTCTTCTGGAGAACCTTGCCCCACTCTGCAAGGTATTGCCACCTAGCTGGCCCTGGAAATGAGTTTTCAAATGGTCACTCCACCCTTCTCTCAGTCCAGCTGCTTGATATTAGGGAATTTGATAAGACTGAGGAGTTCCATGAGCATGGGCCCATTGCTGTTCTTATTTTGCTATGATGTGCACTCCTTGATCAGAAGCAGTGCTGTGTAGAATACCATCACAGTGGAGAAGGCATTCTGTAATTCCACGGATGATAGTTTTGACAGAAGCATTGCATGCTGGGAAAGCAAGTTCATATCCAGAGTAAGTGTGTATTCCAGTAAGAACAAAACGTCCTTTCCATTTTGGAACTGGTCCAGTATGATTAACCTGCTATTGCGTAGTAGGTTGATTACCCCCAGGAATGGTGTCGTATCAGGGGTGTAGTGTTGATCTCTGTTGCTGGCAGATTGGACACTTAGCAGTGGCAGTAGCCAGATCACCTTGGCGAGTAGAAATGTGTTGCTGAGCCCATGTATAACCTCTGTTCCAGCCACTGTAGCTACTTTGTTCATAAGTTTATTGGGCTTTCTTGAGGATAGAGGCTGACTGGTATCCACGGAATGGGTCATCCCATTCAATTGAGGGTTTTTTTCTAATGACTTAAAATCTTTTATTCCTCTAACTTGAGAGTACCATTTTCCCCTTTCTCTATCAAGCAATGAAAAATATTTGACTCCAAAAGTAAAAAGCAAGAAACAAAAAATGAAACAGAACTTTTTAGTGCTCAATAGCAAATAGTATTACAATTTTCAGAGATGAGCTGGAACTGACCTCATAGTGCAGAGAGCATAGTGGAAGAAGCAGATATTATTATATTCCTTTCATCTAAGAAGGGCAGCACTGCAGCTTTTGTGATTTGTCCAGCCCAGAAGGGAAGAATGAGAATGCTCTTGCCACAAGAAATTTTGGATCACACTTTCCTTAGAGCCTAAATCAGAATCTTATACATTCAACTGATTTTTAAAAATCCTCTGCTGAGGTCACCCTTTGGCGAGCATTTACGTGGGAAGCAGCATCTTCACAGTTTTAGCATATTCGGAAAGGTATGTCACCATATATCTTCCCCAGTTTCTTTGTCACCAGTTTTCCCTTTCTTTACATTGAACCAAGGCATGTCCAGCATTTCCAGTTCATTCACCATGGGCCACCCTTTGGTCCATATTTCAACCAAACAAATGTTAGTTTTTTTCCTAAACCTCCAAGTCATACCACTAAATGCAGAATCTCCAGTGAGTCCATATCAGTACTAAGAACTGATCCCAATAAAAGCTTTTGTTCAATAATGCATATGAATGTAATTGAATAGAGCTAGTTGCGATATACAAAAATTGATAATGAGATGAAATTGGCTTAGTGAAGTTAGATTTATTCTGAATACTCTGTTAAAGTGTATTACTGCTTGTATAATTTTCATTAACATGTTTGTACTAATAAAACATGGAATTAAAACTTCTTTAGTCTCAGTACAAAAGGGAAAGAAAACACCTACCTAGGCCGGGTCGCAAAATTGTAAAAATGCTTCTACTACAATTTAGTATGAGCTGTAACATAAAATACAGGTATACCTCAGATTGTGGGTGCAATTCCAGGCCACTGCAATAAAGCAAATATCACAAAAAGTGAGTCACACAAATTATTTGGTTTTCCAGTGCATATAAAAGTTAGGTTTACACTGTATTGTAGCTATGAAATGGCAACCCACTCCAGTATTCTTGCCTGGAAAATCCCAGGGATGGGGGAGCCTGGTGGGCTGCCATCTATGGGGTCACACAGAGTCGGACACGACTGAAGCAACTTAGCAGCAGCAGCAGTAGCCTATGAAGTACGCAGTAGCACTATGTCTAAGAAAAACAATGTACACACATTAATTAAAAGATATTTATTGCCAAAAATGCTAACCATCATCTAAGCCTTCAGTGAGTTGTAATCTTTTTGTTGGTGAAAGGTCTTGCCTCGATGTTGATGGCTACTGACTTATCAGGGTGGTGGTTGCTGAAGACTGACAATTTATATTTTTATAAAGGCAAAGTGAAGTTTGTTACAACGATTTTGATTCCTTTCATGAAAAATTTCTCTGTATCATGCAATGCTGTTTGATAACATTTTGCCCACAGTAGAACTTCTTTCACAGTTGGGGTCAATACTCTTAAACCCTGCCAGTGCTTTATTAAGTAAGCATGTGTAATATTCTCAGTCCTTTGCTGTCATTTCAATAATCCACATGCATTGTCACCAGAAGTAGAGTCCATCTCAAGAAAGCATTTTCTTTGCTTATACATGAAAAGGAGCTCCTTGTGCAAGTTTTACCATGAGTTCAGGCCCCACTTCTAACTCTAGCTCTCTTGCTCTTTTTGTTCCATCTGTGGTTGCTTCTTCCACTGGTCTTGAACACCTCCAAATCATCCATGAAGGTTAGAATCAGCTTCTTCAGTTAATGTTGATATTTTGACTTTTCCCCACGAATCATGAATTTTCTTAATAGCACCTAGAATGGTGAATCTTTTCCAGAAGGTTTTCAGTTTACTTTTCACAAATCCATCTGAGGAATGGCTCGTTTTTGACAGCTATAGCCTTACAAAATATATTTCTTAAATAATAAAACTTGAAAGTCAGGATTATTCCTTGATCCCTGGACTGCAGAATGGATGTTATGTTAAGAGGCATGAAAACAACGTTAATCTCATTTTACATTTCCATCAGAGTTTTTGGGTGACCAGGTGCATTGTCAGTGAACAGTAATATTTTGAAAGGAATCTTTTTCTGAGCATTAGGTTTCAAAAGTGGGGCTTACAATGGTAAGCCATGTCATAAACAAATGTGCTATCATCAAGGCTTTGTCATTATTTTTTAGAGAGCACAGACAGTATATTTAGCTTAATTCTGAAGGGTCCTAAGATTTTCAGAATGGTAAATGAGCACTGGCTTCGACTTCAAGCCTCTAGCTTCATTAGCCCCTAACAAGAAAATCAGCCTGTTCTTTGAAACTTTGAGCCAAGCATTGACTTCTCTTCTAGCTATGAAAGCTTTAGGTGGCACATACTTCCAATAGGAGGCTGTTTCATCTACATAAAAAATCTATTGTTTAGTGTAGTCATCCTCATTAATGATCTTACCAAAATCTTCTGGATAAGTTGCTACAGTGTCTACATTATAACTTGCTGCTTCAGATTGCACATTCATTTTATGGAGATGGCTTCTTTCTTTAAACCTCATAAATCAATCTCTCTTTAACTTCAAACTTTTCTTCTGAAGCTTCTTCACCTCTTTCTGCCTTCATAGAATTGAAGAAAGTTAGGTCCTTGTTTTGGGTAAGACTTTGGCTTCAAGGATTGTTGTGGCTGGTTTGATCTTCTATCCAGGCCACTAAAACTATTTCCATTATCAGCAGTAAGGCTGTTGCGCATTTTTACCATTTATGTGTTCAGTGGAGTAGCGCTTTTAATTTCCTTCAAGAACTTTTTCTTTGCATTCACAACTTGGCTGTTTGGAACAAGAGCCCTAGTTTTTGGCTTATCTTGGCTTTCCACATGCCTTCCTCACTAAGCTTGATCATTCCTAGCTTTCAGTTTAAAATGAGTAATATGCAATGCTTCCTTTCTCTTGAACACTTAGAGGCCATTGTGGGTTATCAAATGGCCTGATTTCAACAGTGTTGTATCTCAGGGAATAAGGAGGCTCAAGGAAAAGGAGAGAAATGTGGGGAATGGCTGGCTGGTCAGTGGAGCTGTCAGAATGCATACAACATTTATCGGTTAAGTTCACTATCTTAAAATGAGTGTGTGGTTCATGGCACCTGAAAACAATTGCAGTAGAAACAGCAGAGCTCACTGATCACAAGCCAAAAATAATGATAATGAAAAAGTTTGAAATGTTGTAAGATCTACCAAAATATGACACAGTGAACTACAGTGAGAACTACAAAAATATGACTTGAAGTGAGCAGATGTTGTTGTAAAAACAGTCCCAATAAACTTGGTTTGAAGTAGGGTTGCCACAGACCTTCAATTTGTTAAAAAAAAACAACAACAAAAAAACAGTATCTTCAAAGTGCAATAAAGTGAGGAGCAATAAAATGAGGTATGCTAATTGAAGGTTTGTGGCAACCCTGCGTCTGTCACAAGTCTATTGACCCTGTTTTTCCAACAGCATTTACTCAAAAATATAAAAAAGATAAAATAAAATGAGGTATGCTTATATTAAATAATACCCACTAAGCACTGTAAATAATACCCACTAAGCACTGTAATTAATAGTTAGATGGTCATATATGTAAGACTTGCAGTAGTTCAAAGAAAGATGAGAGCAAATCATCCATGAAGGTTAGAATCAGCTTCTTCAGTTAATGTTGATATTTTGACTTTTCCCCACGAATCATGAATTTTCTTAATAGCACCTAGAATGGTGAATCTTTTCCAGAAGGTTTTCAGTTTACTTTTCACAAATCCATCTGAGGAATGGCTCGTTTTTGACAGCTATAGCCTTACAAAATATATTTCTTAAATAATAAAACTTGAAAGTCAGGATTATTCCTTGATCCCTGGACTGCAGAATGGATGTTATGTTAAGAGGCATGAAAACAACGTTAATCTCATTTTACATTTCCATCAGAGTTTTTGGGTGACCAGGTGCATTGTCAGTGAACAGTAATATTTTGAAAGGAATCTTTTTCTGAGCATTAGGTTTCAAAAGTGGGGCTTACAATGGTAAGCCATGTCATAAACAAATGTGCTATCATCAAGGCTTTGTCATTATTTTTTAGAGAGCACAGACAGTATATTTAGCTTAATTCTGAAGGGTCCTAAGATTTTCAGAATGGTAAATGAGCACTGGCTTCGACTTCAAGCCTCTAGCTTCATTAGCCCCTAACAAGAAAATCAGCCTGTTCTTTGAAACTTTGAGCCAAGCATTGACTTCTCTTCTAGCTATGAAAGCTTTAGGTGGCACATACTTCCAATAGGAGGCTGTTTCATCTACATAAAAAATCTATTGTTTAGTGTAGTCATCCTCATTAATGATCTTACCAAAATCTTCTGGATAAGTTGCTACAGTGTCTACATTATAACTTGCTGCTTCAGATTGCACATTCATTTTATGGAGATGGCTTCTTTCTTTAAACCTCATAAATCAATCTCTCTTTAACTTCAAACTTTTCTTCTGAAGCTTCTTCACCTCTTTCTGCCTTCATAGAATTGAAGAAAGTTAGGTCCTTGTTTTGGGTAAGACTTTGGCTTCAAGGATTGTTGTGGCTGGTTTGATCTTCTATCCAGGCCACTAAAACTATTTCCATTATCAGCAGTAAGGCTGTTGCGCATTTTTACCATTTATGTGTTCAGTGGAGTAGCGCTTTTAATTTCCTTCAAGAACTTTTTCTTTGCATTCACAACTTGGCTGTTTGGAACAAGAGCCCTAGTTTTTGGCTTATCTTGGCTTTCCACATGCCTTCCTCACTAAGCTTGATCATTCCTAGCTTTCAGTTTAAAATGAGTAATATGCAATGCTTCCTTTCTCTTGAACACTTAGAGGCCATTGTGGGTTATCAAATGGCCTGATTTCAACAGTGTTGTATCTCAGGGAATAAGGAGGCTCAAGGAAAAGGAGAGAAATGTGGGGAATGGCTGGCTGGTCAGTGGAGCTGTCAGAATGCATACAACATTTATCGGTTAAGTTCACTATCTTAAAATGAGTGTGTGGTTCATGGCACCTGAAAACAATTGCAGTAGAAACAGCAGAGCTCACTGATCACAAGCCAAAAATAATGATAATGAAAAAGTTTGAAATGTTGTAAGATCTACCAAAATATGACACAGTGAACTACAGTGAGAACTACAAAAATATGACTTGAAGTGAGCAGATGTTGTTGTAAAAACAGTCCCAATAAACTTGGTTTGAAGTAGGGTTGCCACAGACCTTCAATTTGTTAAAAAAAAACAACAACAAAAAAACAGTATCTTCAAAGTGCAATAAAGTGAGGAGCAATAAAATGAGGTATGCTAATTGAAGGTTTGTGGCAACCCTGCGTCTGTCACAAGTCTATTGACCCTGTTTTTCCAACAGCATTTACTCAAAAATATAAAAAAGATAAAATAAAATGAGGTATGCTTATATTAAATAATACCCACTAAGCACTGTAAATAATACCCACTAAGCACTGTAATTAATAGTTAGATGGTCATATATGTAAGACTTGCAGTAGTTCAAAGAAAGATGAGAGCATAAATAAAAACAATGACTGAAGATGGAAAGGAGCAGACAAATTCAAGAGGTAGCTGGAAGGAAAACTAAGATGTGGTGATTGATTTGGTATAGGTTGAGTACAATAATAGGGAAAGTTTTTACTTGGATGGTTATTAGATGATGGGATCCTTAGCATATAAGGAGGAAAAGATAGGGAGTCCAGTTTTGAAAGGTTGAATGTGAGGTGAGTGTGAGGCTAAACAGATGAAAAAAACCAGTAGGAAGTTGTTAATATGAATCTGTAGTTTATTAGAAAGATCAGGGTGAGAATACAGACTTGAGAGGCATCACTCTGTATATATCTGTATATCTGTTGATTTCTACCTATATTTATTATCCTTAGAGTTCCATTATTGTATGTTCCTCTCCCTCTCCCCCACCCCGCCTTTTTTTTTTTTTAAACTATTTTGCAGGTTCTTCCTTGGTGATCTCATTCATTGTCTATATAGAATTAAATAGAGTAAAAATCTGATATACATTGTATCTGATAATGTCTTTGTATGGACTGTATTAGACAATGGATGAAACCACATAGGAGGAATCTACAAAATAAGAAAATTGAGAGAAAGATTGAGAGAAATCACAGAATATAGAAACCCTGAGGCCTACTGACGGATACACACATATATACACACATAGACACATAGACATATCTCTAATGAAGTAGTAGAGCTGACAGAGCGGACAGAAGAGATGAGGTGAAGTCATGAAAGAGTAACATCTCAGAATCTGGGGGAGGAGAGACTCTTAATGAGTGGTCAGTTGTTTTAAATAACTATCTGGTGCAGCTGAGAGCTGAACAAAGGGCTTTCCATTGAGTTTTTATATTGTTATTGGATATTAATACTGTTAGTGATTAGAGCAGTTTCATCAAGGGATGAAGGCTAAAATTAGTTTGTAGTGGATTGAGGAACAAACTGGAGAGAAGAGAAATGACATGTACTGTAGAAAGAATCCCTTGAAAAATAGAGGATGATTAGAAGTTCTGTAACTTTTATTGCTAAAAATTCGTTCCCAATATTGCTAGTCTTTTTTTTTTTTTTTTTTTTTTTAACACTTGGTTGAATGGGTTGGTTTACACCAGATCAATGGTTTCATTCTCATATTGGCCATTTCGGTTTGATGTATTCCTTGGGCCCTCCTAATAAAGTCTTAACAAGTAAGCCTGAATTACTCTTGTCAGAGCTTTAGATTAAAGGCAAAAGATTCTAGTATTACTCATAAAATAACTGTGATCTAATTAAAATAATGACACCTGCATTTTGGATGCAGCCATTCTAAAACTGTCATTTTTCTGTTTGGTAAGTTAAGTACTTGCTAAGGTGATATACCTATTGCAAATCTATTCTTATATTGAAATATTGTTTTAATAGTATCAGAAAGTTACTGGGAGAAATAAAACTGAGTTTAAAAGTTCTCATTTGCCCAGTAGCTGAACTGTGCATTTTAAAAACATAACTTTTTGAGTAATGGGCAAGGGAGTACTGTATATTTTAATTAAGTATTTAATAGTTTTAAAATAGTTTTAATTTGCTGTCTGTTTTGTTCCTAATATAGTAAAGAGCAAAAAGACCCATTCTTTACTTATGTTAGTTCAGTAGGAGATTATTCTCCGTGACTCTTATTTTGGAATTTTGAGTTGTCACTATTTTTTAATCACATAGTAATTACTATGTGAATTAAATGTGAAGTGATAGTTTATTTTAGGAAGTCTTTTATAGTGGTAAATTAGATGTCTTTTTCCTTTTTTGAACATCATTGTGTACAAACTAGTTCGAAAGGGGATTTCTTAAATAGCTACATTGGTGTGAAGTAGGAAAGGAGAAAGAGTTTCATCCTTTCATGGTTAATTTCTTTATGCAGCATCGTTGCTTCTAGCAGTCATTTTCATGAGTATATTTAAAGAGATCAGTACATTTCTAACAGCAAATACATTTTTGTTCTTTTGGGATTTAGGATGGTTTACATTATTATAGATGCCTTATTTTTATTCCTATTAGGTTAAAATAGAATTTAAAGTAGATTTGTACTTGTCTTCTGTAGTCTATATCAGTGCTGTCTAATATCAATATAATGTGAGCCACATATGCCTTTTAAAGTGCCATAATAAAAGGAGTAACTAACAATGAAATTAATGATAAGGTTTTATTTGATTAAATCAGGATTTTAACTCAGTACATTTGAAATATTATTTCAACATACAGTCAGTATTAAAATTAATGAGATATTTTGACTTTTTATTTCACATTAAGCCTTCAAAATCCAGTTTGTATTTTGCACTTACAACCTTTCTTAATTTGACTAGCCACATTTCAAGTGCTCAGTAACCGTATAAGACTGGTGGTTGCAGTGTTGTTCAGTTCAGGTCTATAGAGCTGGAACAAATTCTTAGCATCTGGATGAATGGACAGATAAAAGAAGATATTTATCTTCTATGAATTGGATTTGATTATAAACACCTGATAATGTGATCATCATTATAGATATCAAACCTGGAATTTTTTATTTTCTGGAAAAGAGATAAGCTGGAAATACTAGGTGGATGGAACTTTTACAATCTGGTTACCCTCAATAGCTGTATTGTGTAATTGTCTTATTTTTATTATATATACATGTTCAAACTTCTGAAAAATTTCAGTGTATGTCTGTAACTTGTAGCATAAATGCAGTTCCAACTACAATGAAGATTTTGTGCTACAGCTAGAGAAGGAATTGGTCCAAGCCAGACTGAGTGAAGCTGAGTCTCAGTGTGCGCTGAAGGAAATGCAGGATAAAGTTCTGGATATAGAAAAGGTAAGAACAATATAAAGGCTGTCATTCCCAAACTAGAGGGGACATATGATAGATTTAAGTGCTTATTGAGCAGTAAAATTTGGCATGGTTTTTTGCACATTAAAATCTTACATGTTATAAGAGAGGAAAGGAAAAAATACATGTTTCCTATTTAATTTTTATTGTTGCTACACTAGTCAAAGCCCCATTTTTGGGGTAAAAATAGAGATTAAAGTCCTTTTAGAGGGAAACAACCAGGATAATTTTGATATGAATGATATTTAATTATTGGAGAAAAGAAACTTAAGGAATACAGATCAACTGTTGTCAGGATAAGTAGTACTTAACAGCCTTTAGAGTCACCCAACTATAGCTGACACGGTATCTCTCAGACTGCTGCTGCTGCTGCTAAGTTGCTTCAGTCGTGTCCGACTCTGTGTGACCCCATAGATGGCAGCCCACCAGGCTCCCCCGTCCCTGGGATTCTCCAGGCAAAAACACTGGAGTGGGTTACCATTTCCTTCTCCAACGCATGCATGCATGCTAAGTCACTTCAGTCGTGTCCAACTCCATGCGACCCCATGGATAGGAGCCCACCAGACTCCTCTGTCCACAGGATTCTCTAGGCAAGAATACTGGAGTGGGTTGCCATTTTCTTAAAATCCTGGGGCAAATGGGATGATATGAACTATAACAGTCTACAATGTAGTAATATTACATCATGGCCATTGACCGAATACTAACCCTTTTTGTTTTTAGTATATAAAATATACTGAAAACATTCCTCTTAAGCACATTTCAGTTAATGTAATTAAACAGAAGGCAGCAATTTCCTTCTAGAAGAATTAGATTTAGCTTTGAAAAATTTGCCATATATTTGTTAAATTAATTTATGGAATACTTTTGGGTCAGTGTAGACCACAGTGTATTTTTTAATTTAAAGCCTGTGCTAAACATGAGTAAAAAGAACTAAAACCATAACCACATTTGTAGTTCTTTTAAAAATGAATATTACCATTTTTATCCCAACAGTATATAAATATATCACTTGCTTTTCTCCCAATTCAAGGTAAATTTTTAAAAATCCACTGTGAAATTTGCATCCTAAGCACAAAATACACAAATATTCATTTTAATCAAATTTCGGATGAGAAGTGAACATTTTTACTTTGAAATATGTAGATCTGATATATAGAAGTGACTTTTTTGACTGAAACACATTGCAAATGTATCTTGTTTTTCTTGTAAAAGTAAATTTGTTTAAAGGAAGAAATTAACCATTGTTTTCAAATATTATAATAGTTTTATCTGCAACAGTGTAGAAATAGACTAGTTAAATATTTAAGCATTTCAGGGAAATTTTCATCTGAGTATAAGTGTTACAGCTTTCCAAGCTACAGAAAACCATCACAGTTTATATAGGAAGATTTTAGCTGGAGACGGGGAAGGCACTTAAAATCCTGGGGCAAATGGGATGATATGAACTATAACAGTCTACAATGTAGTAATATTACATCATGGCCATTGACCGAATACTAACCCTTTTTGTTTTTAGTATATAAAATATACTGAAAACATTCCTCTTAAGCACATTTCAGTTAATGTAATTAAACAGAAGGCAGCAATTTCCTTCTAGAAGAATTAGATTTAGCTTTGAAAAATTTGCCATATATTTGTTAAATTAATTTATGGAATACTTTTGGGTCAGTGTAGACCACAGTGTATTTTTTAATTTAAAGCCTGTGCTAAACATGAGTAAAAAGAACTAAAACCATAACCACATTTGTAGTTCTTTTAAAAATGAATATTACCATTTTTATCCCAACAGTATATAAATATATCACTTGCTTTTCTCCCAATTCAAGGTAAATTTTTAAAAATCCACTGTGAAATTTGCATCCTAAGCACAAAATACACAAATATTCATTTTAATCAAATTTCGGATGAGAAGTGAACATTTTTACTTTGAAATATGTAGATCTGATATATAGAAGTGACTTTTTTGACTGAAACACATTGCAAATGTATCTTGTTTTTCTTGTAAAAGTAAATTTGTTTAAAGGAAGAAATTAACCATTGTTTTCAAATATTATAATAGTTTTATCTGCAACAGTGTAGAAATAGACTAGTTAAATATTTAAGCATTTCAGGGAAATTTTCATCTGAGTATAAGTGTTACAGCTTTCCAAGCTACAGAAAACCATCACAGTTTATATAGGAAGATTTTAGCTGGAGACGGGGAAGGCAATGGCACCCCACCCCAGTACTCTTGCCTGGAAAATCCAATGGACGGAGTAGCCTGGTGGGCTGCAGTCCATGGGGTCGCTAACAGTCGGACAGACTGAGCGACTTCACTTTCACTTTTCTCTTTCATGCATTGGAGAAGGAAATGGCAACCCACTCCAGTATTCTTGCCTGGAGAGTCCCAGGGACGGGGGAGCCTGGTGGGCTGCCGTCTATGGGGTCGCACAGAGTCGGACACGACTGAAGTGACTTAGCAGCAGCAGTACTTACAGAAGTTAACTTACCTCTTTTGAAGGTTATTAAAGAACAGATGAGTAGTGGAAATAGAAACACTTTTAGGTTTCTTATAACCTCAGACTTGAGAGTCTGTGTTCCAAATCACAAATTCTGAATCTCTGTTTTCTCATCTATAAAATCATAGATGATTTAGGTTCTGTGTTGCATTTGTTTCTTTTACCCTTAGGTAGTATCTAGCTATTGATTCAGAATCTCATAAACAATGGACATGAAAGAGCCTCAAATTCTTAACTGTTTCTTAATGAAATAGAACAGGGTATAACTACAGTTAATAGTGGAATAATTGTGCTAGAAATGTACTTGCTATTTTTATATTATCTTTGGAAAACTTTTTTTCCTATTTGTTGAGAAAAAAGCCAGAAAAAAAAAAGTGCCTAATGGGGAGTATTCTGGGCTCCATGATTTAGTTAAGAGTCTGGATCTTTCTGTTTTGAATATTTGGAAGAAAGAAATGTTCTTGGGTCCAATTTTTTTAAAGTAGCTTTGTTAGTATTCATGCATCTTATGGTTAATTTCTTCATGCAAGATAGGTTTTTCTTAAAATACATATACGGTAAATTTCTGGTTTTCAGTTGAGAAAATATTTAAAATCCATCACAAATGTGTAGGTGGCAAGAATAACTTTATTCAGCCATCTCTCTGGGCTAAAATGTTAATGAAAAATTTCAGAGATAGAAAATTTTGTAGACTTGGAACTTAGTTTACTTAAGGAACTTTTATTAGAGCCTACTTTAGAATTCTTTGGTCATTTCTGAGAGCAGTTTAATATGACAACCCTATATCTGAAGATGAGTCTTTCAGGACCCATCTTGTACCCTTGAAGGAAATACTTAGATTACCTTAGAACTAATTTCTTGAGTATTAATTATTCACAGTAGTTACTAATATACAGATATTTTATATTCCTTTTCCAAAGTGGTATGTTGAAAAAATAAAACAAAATTTGAACTGCTCTCTTCCATAAATCTTTAAAACATAAATGATGTTCATGCTTTGTTTGAAGTCCTAATCAGAGGTTAGTATGTTTATTGCCATGTTGAAAAACATTTTTAATCTTGTTGCCCCATAATTCTGATTAGTATTTTATTAAAACAGAATTAGACTCTTTGTGTCCTTAAAATTAAAGACAGTTCCTTCCTGGTGGGGATATAAAACATGCAACTGCTTTTGAAAAGTTTGCCAGTTTCTTAAAAGTTAAGTGTAGAATTACCATCTGATCTAGCATTTCTGCTGTTTCACATATACTCAAGGGAGTTAAAAACATACATCTATACAAAATCACATAGATGTCCATAGCAGTGTTACTCATAGTAACCTCAAAGTGGAAACAACTCACATTTCCATCAACTGATGAATGTTTAAATAAAATGTGGTATATCTGAACATTGAAACTATTATTTGGCAATTTTAAAAAAAGATGAAATTTGAAAACATGCTGAGTGAAAGAAGCTAGTCATAAAAGGCCATAAATTGTATGATTGCATTTGTATGAAATACTCAAAATAGGCAAGTTCATAGAGACATAGATTAGTGATTGTCAGGGCCCGGGGGTGTCAAAAGCATAGAGTAACTGCTAATGGGTATAGCGTTTCTTGGGGGTGATTAAAATGTACCGAAATTAGTTTGTGATGATGGTTGTATAACCCTGTGAATACTCTTAAAAACCGCTGACTAGTGTTCATTAAAAGGATAAGTTTTACAGTTTCTGGATTATATCTCAATAAGATTGTATCAAACTAAACACAATTACATGTGAGATAAAATAGCTCTTGTTATTTTGCTGTATTGTTGTATATGCTATATTTTATTCTTTAAGTTAAAAAAAAAATCCCCAATTAAATTCTCTCTTGCTTTAGAGAAACAACTCCTTTCCTGATGAGAATAACATTGCAAGACTTCAGGAAGAACTCATTGCTGTGAAACTGAGAGAAGCAGAAGCTATTATGGGTTTGAAAGAGCTTAGACAACAAGTCAAGGATTTGGAGGAACACTGGCAGGTATATATTTTGTGTGCTTTTTTAAAAAAGTATAAAACCTGAATAGCCATTTTGTGTAAATTTGAAGTAGTTAACGACCAACACTCGAGTTTGAGTTTAACGTGAGAAAGACTCTGTTAGGTACAAAACTGAGAGCATTTAGAAATTGAAAGTACTTTTAAGCTTTTTTTCTCTTTGATTTTTAGAATTAAATAAAATGTAAAATAGAGACCAAGTCATATTTTTGTTTGTTATTATGCCATTGTGATTTGTGTTAACTTTTTCTAAAGAACTAAGAGAAAATCTTTTTTATATTGTACTTATTTCTTCTGTGGTTAAATTCATTGGTCATTATGAAACATCAGAAGGGTGCGTGGCATCAACATAAATTTATGAATTTGTAACTTCTTTTGAAAATGGTTTTATCACAAAATAAAATAGACATTTAGTTGGTTATATGCCACAAATTTATTCACATATGAGGGAAACTACTGATAAGTAGCCAAAAAACAGAAAAATAGAATCTATAAGACAGAAGGGAGAACAGAAAGGAAGAAGACTGCATATTATTTCAGAAAGTGATCTTGGTATGAATTGGGGTGGGGAATATATCTAACAAAGTTCTTTACATTGCCATGGCTTTTTTTTTTTTTAAGAAATATCAGACAGCAATAAACTGGAAATTAATTAAAAACAAATGAAAGAATTTTTTGAGAACACTGTTCTTAATTTCTGCTATTGTTTCCCTAATTCATGAATGGTTCCGTTTTCCCCTTTTCTTGGGATTTCATTAAAAAATAATGTAAAAATCTCTCAAGGAAAAATGAGGATAAAAATTACATTTTTTACAATAATTAATCTACAGAATAAAAACATATTTGAACTGTATCTGAGTTTATATCCCAAATCTGCCACTTACCTGCTGTGGGACCTTTCTGGAGTTACTTAATCACAATTTCCATTTTCTTTTCTGTACAGTAAAAATAATAGCATTTAACTTTTAAGATTTTCTGGGAAATAAAGGACACATATAAAGTGGGTTATACAGTACTGGGCCTGAAATAAGTGCTCAGTTAATTTGGCTTTTATTTTAGTACTGGGAATATTTGTTGCAGTATATATATATTTTTTTTAATTTTAGCGCCACTTAGCTCGTACTACTGGGAGGTGGAAAGACCCACCTAAGAAAAATGCCATGATTGAGTTACAAGATGAACTGATGACCATCCGACTTAGAGAAGCTGAAACACAAGCAGAAATAAAAGAAATAAAACAGAGGATGATGGAAATGGAAACACAGGTAGCCTAATAACTTTAAAAACTATTGTTAACCCATCAAAAGTTTATGCTCAAATTGTATCATCCTTATAATAGAGCTAAAAGGTGGACATATGAAACTGTCTCGTCTACAATTTTCTATCCCAAATGAAAAGGACTAAAATATAATACTATATATATGTATATTTTGGCCATGCCATGTGGCATGCAGGATCTTAGGTCCCCAACCAGGGTTTGAACCTGTGCCCCCTGCACTTCCAGTGCAGTTTTGACAACTGAACCACTAGGAAAGTTCCAAAACCCATATTCCTTGATGGCAGAGATTTAGTGTCTTCTTTCACTCTTTTCTTCCTTATTGCACAACCTAAAAGGGAATATTCAGGTTGAGCAAAATTTCTTAACACAATTTAACATTTGGGGCGAGATAATTTTTTATTGTGAGACTGGCCTGTGCATTGTAGTATGTTTAGCAGCATCTCTGGCCTCTAACTACTACCACATCCCTCTACCCTCTATTCAGAAGCACCACACCCCAACCTTCCTATGATGGCTGAAGGCATCTCCACACAGATGTCAAATGTCCCCAGGGAGGCAAAATTGCCCCTGCTTGAGAACCACTGATACAGAATGTAATGTGAAGGATGCTTCCTAAAATTGTGTAATGTGGTGACTCTGAGTAGTCAGTTCCAAAGTTATACTTCTTTCTTCTCATGTCCCCTGTTTCTCTAATAAATATTATCTCATATATTCTTGACTTAAAACCTACAAAGTCCTTTTTATGACACCCATTTGCATTATAAAAGTATATTTGGGATATTTGGTTTTTATGTGGTACATGTATTCTCTGTAATGTTATTTGGTTTTCAAAATACTTTTTCAGTCAGTAGGGGGCATAGTTAACTCATGTATCATTCTATACACTTAAATATAAAATCATCATCCCAACTTGAATGTGATAACATAGATATGTAAATCCTTTAGTATAAATATATCTTATTTTACATTGTTCACAGAGTTATTTTCATGTGTTATTCATTGTAGTTAAAAATAACAGTGAGATTATAAAAAGTAGAAATCCAGCTTTATGATGGGAGGTTTTACTCTTATGATCAGATTTTACCTCAGTATCTCAATATAGATATTAAATATGCAACCACAACTTTGTAGCCATTGTTCAGGATTTATTTCAGAGTGACTATAGGTAAATGAATCAAACTCAACAAATGTAGTTTTGTGAACTTATGAATACAAAGCAGTGTGTAGCCATCAAAGATCTTATACTTGAGATGTCAGTCATGCACAAACTCTATTTAAATTCACTATATAAGACGAATGTTAACTAAATTTACTGTGGTAATCATTTCACATTATATGTAAATCAAGTTATGCTGTACATCTTAGACTTATACGATGCTGTATGTTTACTTCAGTCATTCAGTCATGTCTGACTCTTTGCAACCCCGTGAATTGCAGCACGACAGGCCTCCTGTTCCATCACCAACTGCCAGAGTCCACCCAAACCCATGTCCATTGAATTGATAATGCCATCCAACCTTCTCATCCTCTGTCGTCGCCTTCTCCTCCTGCCTTCAATCTTTCCCAGCATCAGGGTCTTTTCAAGTGAGTCAGCTGTTCGCATCAGGTGACCAAAGTATTGGAGTTTCAGCTTCAACATCAGTCCTTCCAATGAATACCTAGGACTGATCTCCTTCAGAATGAACTGGTTGCATCTCCTTGCAGTCCAGCAACTCTCAAGAGTCTTCTCCAACACCACAGTTCAAAAGCATCAATTCTTCGGCGCTCAGCTTTCTTTCTGGTCCAGCTCTCACATCCATACATGACCACTGGAAAAACCATAGCCTTGACTAGACGGACTTCTGTTGGCAAAGTAATGTCTCTGCTTTTTAATATGCTGTCTAGGTTGGTAGATTGGTCATAACTTTCCTTCCAAGGAGTAAGTGTCTTTTAATTTCGTGGCTGCAGTCACCATCTGCAGTGATTTTGGAGACCAAAAAAATAAAGTCAGCCACTGTTGCCACTGTTTCCCCTTCTATCTGCCAGGAAGTGATGGGATCGGATGCCATGATCTTCGTTTTCTGAATGTTGAGCTTTAAGCCAACTTTTTCACTCTCCACTTTCACTTTCATCAAGAGGCTTTTTATTTCCTTTTCACTTTCTGCCATAGGGTGGTGTCATCTGCATATCTGAGGTTATTGATATTTCTCCTGGCAATCTTTATTCCAGCTTGTGCTTCATCCAGCC
>SJYX01007227.1:226302-290302 GCA_006410675.1 Oreotragus oreotragus | reverse complement strand
CAGTTCTAACTGTTGCTTCCTGACCTGCATACAGGTTTCTCAAGAGGCACATCAGGTGGTCTGGTATTCCCATCTTTTTCAGAATTTTCCACAGTTTATTGTGATCCACACAGTCAAAGGCTTTGGCATAGTCAATAAAGCAGAAATAGATGTTTTTCTGGAATCCTCTTGCTTTTTCCATGATCCAGCGGATGAGAGCAATTTGATCTCTGATTCCTCTGCCTTTTCCAAAACCAGCTTGAACATCTGGAAGTTCATGGTTCACGTATTGCTGAAGCCTGGCTTGGAGAATTTTGAGCATTACTTTACTAGCGTGTGAGATGAGTGCAATTGTGCAGTAGTTTGAGCATTCTTTGGCATTGCCTTTCTTTGGAATTAGAATGAAAACTGACCTTTTCCAGTCCTGTGGCCACTGCTGAGTTTTCCAAATGTGCTGGCATAGGCAATGGCACCCCACTCCAGTACTCTTGCTTGGAAAATCCTATGTATGGGGGAGCCTGATAGGCTGCAGTCCAAGGGGTCGCTAAGAGTCAGACACAACTGAGCGACTTCACTTTCACTTTTCACTTTCATGCATTGGAGAAGGAAATGGCAACCCACTCCAGTGTTCTTACCTGGAGAATCCCAGGGACAGGGGCGCCTGGTGGGCTGCCGTCTGTGGGGTTGCACAGAGTTGGACACGACTGAAGCAACTTAGTAGCAGCAACAGCAGCAGAAGCTGGCATATTGAGTGCAGTACTTTCACAGCATCATCTTTCAAGATTTGAAATAACTCAACTGGAATTCCATCACCTCCACTAGCTTTGTTCATAGTAATGCTTTCTAAGGCCCACTTGACTTCACATTCCAGGATGTCTGGCTCTAAGTGAGTGTGAGTGATCACACCAGCGTGATTATCTGGGTTTTGAAGTTTTTTGTACAGTTCTTCTGTGTATTCTTGCCACCTCTTCTTAATATCGTCTGCTTCTGTAAGGTCCATACCATTTCTGTCCTTTATTGAGCTCATCTTTGCATGAAATGTTCCCTTGGTGTCTCTAATTTATCAGTAAAACTGGAAGCACTATATAATTCAGAAATTTGTAATTAGAGAATTAAATACAAATTGCTATGAAGAATAGGACAGGACAGTTAATCCCAACTAGGTAGTTTGGAAAACCTAGAAGAAATGTGGAAAGGAGAAAACCTTCCTAAGGAATTTGTATCTTGCACTATACCTGACTAGTGGATATGGTTCGTAAATGTCTGTGCATGTACTGGTGATGATCCATGATGCTTTCTCATTGCAAAGTGAGAAAAATAAAAATAGTGTGATGTGTTGGTTATCTAAAAATATTGCATTAAACACCCATGTATCCAGCATCCAGATTAAGAAATAGGTCCTTGCTGATACATGTAGCTCCAGTTCCTTCATTTTAATGACTTTTAGAACATTGCGCCTAGTAAGTATACCTTAGTTTATGGAGCCACTTCCCTCCTTGTACTGACATTTGGTATCACAGACATTGGTGCCCTGAACATTCTTGCATGTTGCCTTGTGTATATCTCCAATAGGAGTTTCTTTAGTACAGGGGTTCTTATCTCTTTTGTGTGCCATGCACCCCTTTGGGAGCCTGAAACCTATGAACCTCTTTTCAAAATAACATTTTTTAATGCATAAACTAAAATATCTAGGGTTGCGAAGAAAACCAGTTATATTGAGGTACAGTTATCAAAATACAGGTTTGTGATATGAGGGCAGACACAGAAACATAACACAACATATTCCCATTGCAGGAATCAGGTTTTTCATAATTTAGATTTTTTTGTACCTGAATTAGATTGTACTATAATTTTCTTTTGCGGGAAGACTTTATCTGGTTTGGCACCAAGGTTATAGTAAGTTTGATAAATGAGTTGATTTGTATTTAAATTTTTCTATTCTCAAAAGTTTTTTGTAAGATTGAAATTACCTGTTACTTAAATATTTGCTGGAATTCATTCCTTTTCTTTTAACTCTTTTTTTTTTTTTTGGTCATGGGGCAGTTGGGATCTCAGTTCCCCTGCCAGTGAATGGAACCCCTGCCCCCTGCAGTGGAGGCAAAGACCACTGAACCACCAGGGAAGTCCCTGGAATTCATTCCTTTAAACAGTCTTGTCTTTTTGTTTTGTGGGCATGTTTAAGCGATACATTTGAAATTTGAATCTTGAGATGAAGTGGACAATTTCCTAGGGAAATACAGTTTCACTTGATGTGACTTTTGCTTGTTTTTTCCTTGAGCTTCTGGGACCTGTGAATTTGTGACTGTCATGAAATTTGGAAATTTTTTAATCATTATTTCATCACATACTTATGGTCCCACACGCTCTCCTTCAGGAATTCCAGTCATACTTATTAAATTGTTGATGTTGTCCAGCAATTCTTGGTTATTCTTTGCCTTCCCACTATTTTTCCTCATTGTATTTCAGTTTCTGTTGACTGACCTGTTTCTCTTGATTTATCACTAAGTTCATTAATTCTTTCCTCCACTTTGTGAGTTGTCTGATGAGCCATTGAAGACATTCTTTACATCTGTTACTATGCTTTTTACTTCTAGTATTTCCTTTTAATTCTTACAGTCTTCATTTCTTTGCTGATGTTACCTATCTGATGTTGCATATCTTTCACCTTTCCCATAGAGCCCTTAATTTAAATTCCCTGTCAGAAAACTTCAATATCTGTGTCATATATGAGGCTGGTTCTGTTGATTGCTTTATCTCTTGGAAATGTTTGTTTTTTTTTACCTTTTCCTATGCTTTGTAGTTTTTTTTTTTTAACTAGATGTGCATCTTGTGTAGGAGAGTAGACTAAAGTAAATGGTTTGTATGCCTGGAAATGGGTACCTCTTTCCTTCTACTAGGCCTTTAATGTGGGGGGTTTGAGTTAATACAGTCAGGAGTTGGGCAGGGTTGAGGTTTGTTGTTTCTGTGGTTACCCTCATTGCACCACAGGTTCCAAATTCCTCTAGCAGTGCCTTATTTTTAGGTTAGGGGCTGGTTTCCCAGAGGGTTTTCTCACTATCTTTAGGTCTTCCCTTTGCACAGCACGTGGGGAGTTGTCAGGCCCCAGCAGTGTCCCACTGTTACTTTTGTTCCACAAGAAACTGGAAGAGCAGAGAACACGTCTGCCCTGTTGTTCTGAGAAAGCCACAGCCTTTCACTGTGTCAGTGTATTCCTCTGTCTGGGGCATTTGGCCTCATTAGTGCTCCTGTCCTGTGTGTGTTAGTCTCTCGGTCGTGTCTGACTCTTTGTGACCCTGTGAACTGTAACCTACCAGGCTCCTCTGTCCATGGAATTCTTTAGGCAAGAATACTGGAGTGGGTTGTTATGCCCTTCTCCAAGGAATTGTCCCAACCCAGGGATCAAACCCAGGTCTCCTACCTTGCAGGCAGATTCTTTACCATCTTAACCATCGGGGACCCTATTCCCAAGCTATAGTGCAGCCCCTTCCCCAGATGCACCTGTTTTCCCAGTGCCCAGGGGACAGCAGTGTATGTTGTCCTGTTCCAAGCAAATTAACCTTTGGTTCCCTAGAGGAGATAAGCAAGGATTAGTGCCCTTTCCCCCTCCCTGAGGCCTGTACTATGGAGATCTGTTTCTCAAGACTCTCCTCTGTCTTTTTGGTCTGTCCTGTTGAAGAAAAATGTACAAGAGATTGTGACCTCTTTTGTCCCTGTGGCTCCATGCATTCTAACCAGTCCATACTTATGCTCCACCAGTTTGATGTTTATTCTAGGTGAATTATTCTTAACAGCTTCTAGCAGCATCTGCCACTTCCCTTCTTAGATTTGGGGCTGGTTAGTTGTCCTGTGACCTCTCGGTGTGTTCAACAGTAGTCATGAACTTAGAGTTTGGCTGCCCTTTTATTTTTTTAATTGAAAACCAGTGTTCTTTCTGACTCTACATCCTCAGTCAGAAATCAAAAGTCTTTATTATGATGTATTTGAAATTATTTTATTTTATACTCTATCTCTTCCTTTTTTCTATGTTTTTTCCTCCTTTCTCACTTTTTATTGGATTTGCTTTTCTTTTTCCTTTTATTCAGTTCAGTCGTTCAGCCATGTCCGACTCTTTGCAGCCGTATAGACTGCAGCATGCCCAGGCTTCCCTGTCCATCACCAGTTCCCAAAGCTTGCTCAAACTCATGTCCATCGAATTGATGATGAAGTCCAACCACTTCATACTCTGTTGTCCCCTTCTCCTCCTGCCTTCAGTCTCTCCCAGCATCAGAGTCTTTCCAGTGAGACAGTTCTTTGCATCAAGTGGGCAAAGTATTGGAGTTTCAGCTTTAGCATCAGTCCTTCCAAGGAATATTCAGGACTGATTTCCTTTACGATTGACTGGTTTTATCTCCTTGTAGTCCAAGGGACTCTCAAGAGTCTTCTCCAACACCACAGTTCAAAAGCATCAGTTCTTCAACACTCAGCTTTCTTAATGGTTCCAACTCTCACATCCATACATGACTACTGGAAAACCATAGATGGCCCTTTGTTAGCAAAGTGTCTCTGCTTTTTTAATATGCTATCTAGGTTTGTCATAGCTTTTCTTCCAAGGAGCAAGCGTCTTTTAATTTCATGGTTGCTGTCACCATCTGCAGTGATTTTGGAGCCCAAAAAAATGAAGTCTCTTACTCACTGTTTCCCCATCTATTTGCCATGAGTGATGGGACCAGATGTCATGATCTTCATTTTCTGAATGTTGAGCTTTAAGCCAACTTTTTCACTCTCCACTTTCACTTTCATCAAGAGGCTTTTTATTTCCTTTTCACTTTCTGCCATAGGGTGGTGTCATCTGCATATCTGAGGTTATTGGTATTTCTCCCAGCAGTCTTGATTCCAGCTTGTGCTTCTTCCAGCCCAGCATTTCTCATGATGTACTCTGCATAGAAGTTAAATAAGCAGGGTGACAATATACAGCCTTGACAGACTCCTTCTCCTATTTGGAACCAGTCTGTTGTTCCATGTCCAGTTCTGTCTGTTGCTTCTTGATCTGCATACAGATTTCCCAGGAGGCAGGTAAGGTGGTCTGGTATTCCCATATTAATTTGACTTTTATAATTCCTTTTCTTTTCTACTAGTGTTTATTACCTGGAAAAAAAAATGCTTTCTTGATGGAACAAAGTCTAAAGTAACTAATTATCTCTGTTTTCCAAATTGTATTAGGTCCTTAGAAGAACTCCCATGTGCTCTTTCATCTTCTAGTCTTACATCTTATTATTATTGTACCTCCAAATTCCTATTATACCTCCAAATTCCTAGACATTATTGTCTTATGGAGTCAATATTCCTGTGGTTTTGTCTGAAAAGTGAAAGTGAAAGTCGCTCAGTGTGTCCAACTCCTTGCGACCCCATGGACTGTATAGTCCATGGATTCTCCATGCCAGAATACTTGAGTGGGTAGCCGTTCCATTCTCCAGGGGATCTTCCCAACCCAGGGATTGAACTCAGGTCTCCTGCACTGCAGGCAGATTCTTTACCAGCTGAGCCACAAGGGAAGCCTGTGGTTTTGTCTACCTGCATGCTACTTTTGCTCTATTCTTACTTTTATTTAACAGTTTCCTCCCAGTTTAAATCATGAGTTGTAAAAAAAAAAATCATGAGTTGTAAACTCTCACTTTCTTAAAATAAATGTACTTTCTTCTCCTCTGTGATAGCTGGCTGAGTATACTTTTATAGCATGAATTTTTTTTTTTTAACACTACCAATTTTTCCTGTTGAGTTATCTGCTGGATATTTCACTTTCCACCTTCAAAGATACTGTTTTTCCCTTGATTTGCCTCTGCTTTACTTTAGCATTCTATAAGTATTGATATAATGTATTTTGATAAGGATTTATTTATATTTATCCCAAATAGTATTTCGAACTAATTGTGCTTCCTAGGGTGTAGATGCATGTGTGATTTTTGTTGTAAAAATTCTCAATTATTATCATCTTCTTAAGCCGTCACCGCTCACTTTTTTTGGTGGAGGGGGGGCAACACCTGTAAAGTATATTTTATCCTTCTTTATTCTCTTTTCTGTCACTTGACATCTTCTGGGACACTAATTTTTTTCTTCATTGTGTCTTCATTTTCTTCATTCTTAGTTGCTTAGTTTTATCTGACTTTTTCTGACCCCATGGACTGTAGCCTGCCAGGCTCTTCTGCTCATGGTGATTCTCCAGGCAAGAATACTGGAGAGGGTTGCCATGCCCTCCTCCAGGGGATCTTCCCAATCTAGGGATCGAACCCAGGTCTCCCACATTGCAGGCAGATTCTTTACTGTCTGAAACACCAGGGAAGCCCAAGAATACTGGAGTGGGTACGCTTTCCTTCCCCAGGGGATCTTCATGACTCAGGAGACAAACCCGGGTCTCCTGCATTGCAGGTGGATTCTTTACAAGCTGAGCTACCAGGGAAGTGCGACTCTGCGACCCCAGGGCCTGTAGCCCGCCAGGCTTCTCAGTCCACGGAATTCTCCAGGCAGGAATACTGGAGTGGGTTCCCATGGTCTTCTCCAGGGGACCTTCCTGACCCAGGGATTGGGCCCGAGCCTCCTGCGTTGCAGACAGATTCTTTACTGACTCAGCCACCAGGGAAGCCCTCAGTGTGCTTAATCTCCCATTTAACCCTTCAGTTGACTTTATTACCAGTGTCTGTTAATTTTGGAAACTATGTTTGGTTATCTTTCAAATTTGCTGATATTCTGACAGTGACTAGTTCTTTGTTTATGCTTCTTTTTATGTGTAATATGTAAATATGTAAACTATTTTGTATAAAATCCTTATGTGATTATTATCTAGAGTTCTTAAGAATCTAGCATATTTTTTGTCTGCCATTTCTCACTCATAGTCAATTCTTGGATTTTAATTATTTATGTGAGTATTTTGTAATTTTGGAGCATGGAATCGTATTTAAGGGTACAGGGAGGAGTTTTGGAGTGTATGTTGAAGGTGTGTCCCTCTGAAGTATAGTTACTTGTTTTAATGATAACTGGAGGCAGGATCATTTTCATAGAATGAGATAGAATAGGTTTAGTAATAGTAATAATCGAGTATTTGTTAAATGTCTTCTATTTCAGGCATTAGGAGAGAACTACTTTCAGAAATTTTTCTCATGTAATTCCCACAACACAGCCTTAAAAGTCAAGCAGTGTTATCTACACTTATCAGTGTACTAAAACTTGACAGAATTAGATAACTTCACCAAGGTTGAAGAATTGTTAAATGAGGAGCCAAATTTTGCCTGTGTTTGGTTATGAAAATGTTTACAATTTCTTTCAGGCCCCTAATAGAGTAATTTAGAATTGAGAGATCAAGCTGAGTCAAGCCTGAATATGAAAACTACCTCATGTCAGTGCATTCACGATCTATAATGTTAACGCCTATTGTATAGCAAAGGGAACTATATTCAATATCCTATAATAAACCATAATGGAAAAGTATTTAAAACAGGGGAAAAAAAATATATGTATATAATTGAATCACTTTGCTATATCCCAGAAACTAAAAGGGCTTCCCTGGTGGCTCAGAAAAGTAAAGAATCTGCCTGTAATCCAGGAGACCTGGGTTCAACCCCTGTGTCAGGAAGATCTCCTGGAGAAGGGAACGGCAACCCACTCCAGTATTCTTGCCTGGAGAATCCCAGGGACAGAAGAGCCTAGGGGGCTACAGTTCATGAAGTTATTGTAAAGAGAATTAAATGAAAAATAGATAGTATTTTACATATGGTTTTCTTTAAAAAAAAGTATTATTGTTGTGTAGTCACTACATCTTGTCCAGCTGTTTTGCAACCCCATGGACTGTAGCCTGTCTGGCTTCTCTGCCTATGGGATTTCCCAGACAAGAATACTGGAGTGAGTTGCCATTTTCTTCTCCAGAAAATCTTTCCAACTTAAGGATCCATCCCAAGTCTCCTACATTGCAGGGGATTCTTTACCACTGAGTCACCTGGGAAGCCCTGTGTACATTTTTCAAATGAGGAAATAGAAACTGGATATTAATTAGTTTGTTTAATCACCAAATGGCAAGCCAGAATTCAAAGCTAGTCCATAAGCCATAAAAACAGACTGTGCTATACATTGTTGGAATGTAGTTAACATGACACAGTGTGACATCAGAAGGTTTGCAGTTCAGTAAGTGGTGGTGATATCTTTTCAGCGGTCTGTGCTTGCTTTTGTGAACTGGAAAGGGGAGTTAAATACATCATATCTCTGTATCTATCTGTTTATACCATATTGCCTATTTCAGAAATTAATACCTACAAGTTCTATATAAGCATCCTTATAGTTAAAAGATATTTATTGTATGAAAGGTAAATGGATCTTTAATGAAAGTTTCTAATGTGAACCTTATGCATTCTTTTGATTTTTAAAGCAGCTTTATAATTTTTTAAAGTAGTTAACTATATGTTGAATAAAATAGACCTGTAACTAACAATAACATTGAAAATATTGCTGAGACATAATATACAAACGTAGAAATTTATAAGTTTTCTGATAGTCATGTCCGACTCTTTGCCACCCTGTGGACTATAGCCTGCCAGGTTCCTCTGTCCGTGGAATTCTTCAGGCAAGAATACTGAAATGGGTTCCCATTCCCATCTCCAGGGGATCTTCCCAACCCAGGGATTGAACCCTGGTCTCCTGCATTGCAGGCAGATTCTTTACCTTCTGAGCCACCAATTTTTTCAGGCCTTTTATCTGTATTCTGATATTTATATTTTTATCTGTATTCTGTATTTATATTTTTAATTGTTAGAACCAGATCAATAGTAATCATCTTCAAAGAGCAGAGCAAGAGGTGATCAATCTACAGGAGAAGGTGCAATATCTTTCTGCACAGAACAAAGGATTGCTTACCCAACTGAGTGAAGCAAAGCGCAAACAAGCAGAGATTGAATGCAAGGTAAACATATCAACTAGCAAGTTTATGTTTTAGTCAATTTAATAATTTTTTTTTTGTTTTTGTTTTTGTTTTTATCTCATCACTGAGTAAATTATCATAAAGCTAAAAGAAGCTAGTCTTATTTCCTACTTTTCCTGAACTTAGTTTGGCGGTTGTTTTTGGGCCAGGTTACCTCATCATGCTCTGGGTAAATTTCAGGCTGGAAACTTCATTTTCAAACCACTTGGTTAGGAAATTAAGTTAACCAAGTGATTGAAGGTTGGTATCTCTGTTGACCTGTAGCCCTTTAAAATTGAAACTTTTAATGTCTCAACCAGAAAGATAGGTAATTTAGAGAAGTTGGGTCTACTCTGCTTTGATTGGCACCTTATTAGTGAGCTGTCAATATTGATATATGTTTTCTGGATAGCGAATAAAAGAGCTGTGTGTGTACCTAAGGGTTGGCAAAATTGTGTGCATTTCAAGTTATTATTTTAATCAATCTTTTAAATTTTTATGGAGTGTTTGGATTCATAAAGCATGGAAAAGTTTGAATGCAAGTATTTTTTTTTCCTTAAATAAATTTATAATACAACAATGATGAGAGAGAAGACGAAGTTGGAAAATGGGCTGGAAGGAGAGGGGTTGTGTATATGTGTGTTTGTAAAATAACTAAGAGATGACTGTGGTGAACATTAGAATGAATTACGAGGGCAAGTTTGTCTTTTGGCAAGTTTGGTTTTGTTTATGAGAATTTTTTTTTTAAAACTAGACATTGATCTTTCCATGGTGAGAGAGTAGGAATCATGCCCTTTAAAGATTCTAGCCTTATTATTCTGTGATAAGAAATAAGACTTTCAATGGCAGATATAAAGCTGTAATTCCATCAACTTGTTCTAGTGTCATTAAAAACCAAAAGTGAAGCTTGAGTGGTTTATCAGTGTCACTGAAATCCAGAGATGAAATTACATCCTAATAAATATGCATGACTGTTACAGTTTACTCTGACAGAAATCTGTAGGCAGTACTGAAATTTGTACTAATGTAAAAGTAGTCCCTCCTGAAGTATGTGACTAAGTATCCTTTTTTTTTTTTTTTTTTCTGTTTTGTGGGATCTTAATTCTTGGACCTGGGATTGAACCCAAGCCATGGCAGGGAAAGTGCTGAGTCCTAACCATTGGACTGCCAGGAAATTCCCTAGGCTAATTTAAAAATAAGATGATGTAACATGAGATTACATCAATTTGATTTATTATACTAATATCTTTTTCAGTTTTTTATTTTGCAGTGTCCTGACTTATTTTTAATAAAGAACTAAATTTAGTATTTTATTATTGATATGTTTTTCTTTAAACATGTTGATGACATTGTTACTGGATTTAGTATTGTACCCCAAATACCTTAGCACCTTTTAATCAAAGTAAAGTGTTATTTGGAAATAAATATTTTGGGGAGTTTGCCAATGAAAATAATTGTTTGCTTTGAATTTGTGTCAGTAATGGGCCCACATTCAGAATTCTGAGAACTGATATGAGATCTTATTTAACTTTAACTTTTCATTAAAACCTCTGTAAAGTATATACAGATGCTGATTCAGAGATCACCCCTGTGTTTAAGGTGTATATTGGTTTATTCAAATTTTTTAAATGCCTTTTGCAGATTTCCAGCATGACCAATGTTAATTGTCACCCTAGCATCTGGCACATTCTGATTAAGTGTTAAATATTTTACTTTGTCATATTGAAACAATTCAGCAATAAACCGAACTTTTTCAGAGAGCTAGTCTTTCAGTTATATAAATCTGATAGTTTTCATTTCATTTTATGTGATTATAGCTTGTGGTTTGTTGATAAGTAATTATTAAAGCTCGTGTTGTTTTTCATTGATGTAAAGCAGGATACTGTTTTTGCTTGTTTTTAATTTCTTTTTTTTTTTTTGGCTGCGCTGGGTCTTTGTTGCTGCTTGCGGACTTTTTCTAGTTGCAGCAAGCGGGGGCATTGCAGTGTGCGGACTTCTCATTGTGGTGGCTTCTGTTATTGGGGAGCACAGGCTCTTGGCACTCGCGCTTCGGTAGGTGTGGTACAGTCTTAGTTGCTATGGCATGTGGAATCTTTCAGAACCGGGGACTGAACCTGTGTTCCCTGCACTGGCAGACAGATTCTCATCCACCATACCACTGGGAAAGTCTGGGATACTGTTTTTAATACTGTTTTTAATATTAGCATTATTTTCCCTCTGTAATTGAATTTGAGTGTTCCCACTTCAAACAGTATAAGTCTTAAGATCCCCAATATGAAAATCCAAAACACTTTGAAACCTAAATCTTTTCATAAATTTCACACAAATTCATTTGGAAGCAGAACCTGATTTGAACTAATACATAGCCATTTATCATTGTTATTTACCCCACTTGGTTTGAGTACTTATACATCACTGCTTCATTTTTGTTGAGCATTGAGCGTACTGTTGCATTTTGGACACTGCCTCAGAACCCATTGGATAGTATAGCGTTCCGTTTATGCACCTTATTACTCTTCTAGAAAAGTCTGAAAAATCTGAAATACCATAACATACCTGGCCCCCAGAATTTCAGTGATAAGATTGTTGGATTTCCTGTGTAAATCTAAATTTGAAAATTATAGAAAGATTTTATACTCTAATAACAGATATATATTTTTCTATCTCCAGGAGAAAAGGTATTACATATTCCTATAGAAACTTGTAAAATTGTGCAATAAATAATTTAAGTGAGGAAAGCTGAGCAAAGTATTTTATGATTATAATATTGTACATATATGGAATAATGGTAGGAAGAAAACAAGAAATTAAACCTGTTGCTTCTATTTCATGTAATTTTTAGTAGCTTAATACTTGTGCATTTTTCACAATGCTTTGATGTTTTTAAAGCTAAATATAAATGAAAACATTCAAATCCTTTTTATCTTATTCTCTTCCTGACCCTACCATGTACACCCCTTTATTTTTTTCCCCAGATAATGGCTTTTATTATTTTCTGATAACTTCCTTTAGAGTTTCTTTTAGGCAGATACTAGTAATTAAAAGTATATACTTTTTCTTCTCACAGTCTTATGTGAAAGTTAGCAAACAATAATATGTTCTGCTTTTTGCTTTTTATGTTACTATGTTTTGTACAGCTTTCAATTATCAGTGCTTAGAGTCTCCTCGTTAGTTTCTAAGATAGGTTATTTTCCATTGCATGTATATACCACAGTATCCTTAACTAGGTCCATACTGATGGATACATGGTTTGTTCCCAGTGTTTTACTACTACAAGCAGTGTATAGTGAGTAACTTTGTACATACATAATCTCAAATGTATAGAGGTATATCTACACATTTCTATAGAATAAATTACTATAAATTTGATTTCTTGGTCAGAGAGTAAATACCCTGATACTTTTCATAGTTTTTGTCAAATTACTCTCCTTAGGTTTGTACCATTTTGTGCTTTGACATGCAGGGCATGATGGCACCTGTTTCTTTATCATGTTTCTTATAAATTGTATAACAAAATCTTTTCATTTTAATTAGATGTAATTTACATGTTCTAGGACAATGATTTTCAAATAGGGATTGGAGGAGGTGAAATTATAAGACTAAAAAGAATGATAACATCAACGTACATATTTGGCAAATATTTGGGTGTCTTCTTGTAGGTTATTCTTGTAAGCATTGGGGATATGGAAATGGAGAAGGCAGACCTAATGTATATTGAAACAATAAGAAATAGAAAAGATCATTAGTAATAATGTTCTATAGAACATTAGAGGAAGTGGTAATTAAGATCAAGTGCCAGGAGGTGGTAACGGAGCTGAAGAATAAGAAAGAACCAGCCATATGAAGAGTAGGGGGCAGATCCTTACATGAAAAAGGTCAGAGATCAAGACCCAGAAAGCAGGAAAGAACTTGGTTGCTGAGTCTCATATATAATGCAGAGCTGAATGAGATAAAGCCAGGGAGGTAAGCTAGGACTTAGCTTCTTACCATGTAGATATTTATAGGTCATGGTAACAAGTTTGAGTTTTACTCTTAAATGCTGTGGGAGACCACTGAGGAGTAGGATAAAAGACATGATACATTTTTTTTATTTGCTATATTTGCTTCAGTTTTTTATTTAAATTTTATTCACTATTTTATTTTTATTTGTGCTGGGTCTTTGCTTTACAAGAGCTTTTTCTCTCGTTGTGGCATGGGGCTCCTCTTTGCAGTAGCTTCTCTTGTTGCGGAGTGCAGGCTTTTGAACTTGCAGGCTTCAGAAGCGCTTGGGCTCAGTAGTTGTGACACACAGCTTAGTTGCCCCGCAGCAGGTGGAATCTTCCTGGACTAGGGATTAAACCCCTGTCCCCTGCATTGGCAGGCAGATTCTTAACCATTGGACCACCAGGGAAGGCCTTTGCTTCAGTTTTTTACTTTAACTTTTAAAATAATTTTATGTTTACAGTAAAGTGGCAAAGATGGTACAGACAGTTCCCATATACCCTTTTAATCAGCCCCTCCTAATTTTAACCTGTTACATAAACATGACACATTTATTAGTACTAAGAAATGAACATTAGTAATAATTTTATTACTGAATTACAGACTTCATTCAGATTTCCCCATCATGTCTCATTCTTGTTTGATCTGTAAGGTATGTTGTAGAAATCCTTCAATTTAGGATTGTCTGATGTTTTCTTATGCTTAGACCGAGGTTATGTATCTTAGGCCCTTTCTCAGTATATTATATCAGGGTCATGTATATATTCAGTTGCTAAGTCGTGTCCAGCTCTTCTGCAGCCCCATGGACTGTAGCCCCGCCAGACTTCTCTGTCCATGGGATTTCCCAGGCAAGAATACTAGAGTGGGTAGCCACATCTTCCTCCAGTGGACCTTGACCCAGGGATCAAACCTGTGTCTCCAGCAATGGCAGCATATTCTTTACCACTGAGCCATCTGGGAAGCCCAGCAGGGGGCATTCTGTATTAATACGCCTTATGTCTGGTCCTATTAACTTTGGTCATTTGCTTAAGTTGGTATCTGCTAGCTTTCTCCATTACAGAAGTCCCCCCAACCTCATACTCTTTTCCTTACAGGCGAGTTACTGAGCCTAGACAATGGTCCAAGTAGAGGAAAGGGCATTAAGCTACAACTCCTGAAGGAAAGAGTATCAAAGAATTTGTTAAACCACCACAATAGGACAATAATTAATAAGTATTTGGAGGAACTATTATGACCAACTTGGACTGCAAGGAGATCATTCCCCGGTGGCTTAGATGGTAGAGCGTCTGCCTATAATGCGGGAGACCCGGGTTCAGTCCCTGGGTTGGAAAGATCTCCTGGAGAAGGAAATGGCAACCCACTCCAGTATTCTGCCTGGAAAATCCCATGGATGGAGGACCCCGGTAGGCTACAGTCCATGAGGTTGCAAAGAGTCAGACACGACTGAGCGACTTCACTCATGACCAACCTAGATTGTATATTAAAAAGCAGAGACATTACTTTGCCAACAAAGATCCATCTAGTCAAGGCTATGGTTTTTCCATTGGTCATGTATGAATGTGAGAGTTGGACTGTGAAGAAAGCTGAGTGCTGAAGAATTGATGCTTTTGAACTGTGGTTTGGAGAAGACTCTTGGAAGTCCCTTGGACTGCAAGGAGATCCAACCAGTCCATCCTAAAGGAGAGCCCTGGGTGTTCACTGGAAGGACTGATGCTGAAGCTGAAACTCCAGTACTTTGGCCACCTCATGCGAAGAGCTGACTCATTTGAGAAGACCCTGATGCTGGGAGAGATTGGTGGCAGGAGGAGAAGGGGCCAACAGAGGATGAAATGGCTGGATGGCATCACCAACTCGATGGACATGAGTTTGGGTGAACTCTGGGAGTTGGCAATGGACAGGGAGGCCTGGCGTGCTGCAGTTCATGGGGTCGCAAAGAGTTGTACACAACTGAGCAACTGAACTGAACTGGAGAAACTATTTTGCGTTTATGCAAATATGCTTAAGGTTTCAGCAGTTAATTTTAACTTTATTAGAAGATAATGCATGTAACAATTAATAATTATTTTTTAAAAGAAACACATGCCACTGTGTGTGGACATGGATTTGAGGTGGCTTTGGAGAGAGGCGATATGAGATTATCAGGGAATAGAACAAGACAGAGGTGCTAGCTTTGGCTCAGGTGTTGGCAATGGAACTAAAGTAGAGTAGATCAATCCAGTATTTTTATACTCAGTGATTGGGTTGGAGAGGGAGGAAAAGTAGGAGAAAGTTGGTGCCCAAATATTTGGTATTTTATCTGATGGATATAATATTTTTATACAGTGTTAAAATTAGTACAGTAAATATGTATTAGTTATCTATTGCTGTTTAACAGATAACCTCTAAAATTTAGCAGCTTAAAATAATAGTAACCACTAATACCCCAGAGTTTTTGTGGATCAGAAATTCAGAAGCAGCTTAATCTAGTGATTCTGATTTAGAGTCTCATGAGGCTACAGTCATGTCAGGCTTAGCTAAAGCTAAAGGATGAGGCTTTTTAAGTGGTGCACTCAGTGGTTGGAAGGTGGTGCTGGCTGTTGGAAAGAGATCTTTGTCCTCAAGGGGCTCTGTCTTAGCAAAGGATACAGAAAAACACACCGTTACAATGCAGTATGAGTGGTGCTATTATTGAGGTGGTACATTGGATCCTGTAATGTGAGCTTGGTGTTAGATTTATGGTTCAAGGAAAGCTCACTAAGGAATGATTCAGCTGAGACCTTAGGATATGTAGGAGTTAGATGAGGAAACGCAACAGAGAGTTCACTAGGCGAAGCGAATAGCACATGTGAAGAGCAAAACAGAAGGTTGTTTGCTTGAACTAAAAGTTCATTCAGTTCATTCGAGTTGGAGGGGAGGTGTGATAAGGAATACTGGTAATATATGAAGCTAGAGCAGTAGATAGGGAAGAAATCTTGGAGAATCCTGGACACCAGTAAAAGAACCTGTTATCTCAAGATCTGTGGAGTACTATTAAAGGGTTTAAAATAAGGGAGTGACAGAGATTTGAATTTTATTAAACATAGACACAGTGGTGTGCTGGAACTAGCTGGTAAAGGCTTGTAAGAACCAATTATTAAATTTTCAGGAATTTTGTGACAGTTGTTAAACAGCCATATTAAAAATTAAATTATTTAACATAATTAACAAATTATGATAAAATGATAGTAAATAAACTAAATGATTTCCTAATTTTTACATTTGTGCACTTCAGATTATTTATACTTAATTATATCTGTATTGTAGAAATACCATGGTGTGCCACTAATGTTTTCTTCACTAATGTTCCCTAAGGTTATGTCAAGTTGAAAGGAGCCATGATGGGAGTAGTTATACCACATGAATTGGCAAACTACAAATCATAGCTTGACTTACTGTTTTGTTGATTGTCTAGACCAGAAGTTGGCAAACTATAGCCCATGTTCCAAATCTGTTTGCCTGTTTCTGTAAATTAAGTTTTGTTGGAATACATTCATTTGTATATTGAAATATATTCATTTATCTCTTATTCATTTGTATATCGTCTGTGACTACTTTCACACTCTGGTGGCGGATAGAGTAGTTGTAATAGCCTGTATGACTCATAAGTCTGAAATTATTTATTATCTGGCCCTTTAGAGTTTTTGTCTCCTTCTCTAGACTGTTAAAGCTTAAAAATGTATTGTGTCTTCACTCTTTACATTATGAATAGCACAATAACATTGAGGAAATTTTCTTCCAGTATTTGATCACTGTTATCAGAATGATAATAACTCTATTATCAGAATAAATAACACGAACAAAAATTAACCAGAGTTCACATCAACACTTTACTTTTTCCTCATTTTCAGTGGTAGGTGACTTGTGGACACAGGATTTGGCAAAAATTAGGGAAAGCATTCTGTGAGAATATATTGACTAAATAGATTATAATGAGTGTTACATATCTTAACTGTTATATACTGTACATCTTCTGTTTCAATCTAGATTTAAAATATATTGTAAATGTACATACAAACATTTGTACACGCACACACACACGCTTGCTTGAGAGCTGGTCATTAATTTGGTGCAGAAACTATACTTAGTGGCCATGTACAGCTTGGCAAAAATATTTAAAGCAATATTTGCTTGAAATGAAGTACCAGGATCATATCTAAAAAGATAAAAGAATAAATATATTTTAATTTAAAAGTTTAATTATATTTTTACTAGGTTTGAAATTTTTAAAAATTTTGATATTACTGTCAGGTGCTAAATTTCTCCTATGGTCACCATGCTGCTCATTTTTGATACTGATTGCTAAATTTCAACTGAAGTTAATATTTCCTCAATATTATATATTTTTGTATTTCCCATCTTTCTCTTCTATTATCTCCTTTGTAGTATAAAGTAAATATTCATTAACATTCATTGCCTCAAAAAATGTAATCTTAAAAATATTATATAGCTAATATACAGTGATTATATTCCCTATCTATCAATTGCCCTAGTTACATATTTGAAAGTTCTCAATAATTGTTCTTGGATAAAAAATTAATTTTTCACAGTCAACAGTAATTTTAATAGTTTTAATTAAGTTAACTTTTAATTTAAAAGTTTGAGCAATATTTATATACAAGTGCTCTTAAAGATGGAATGCTGTTCTATATATTTATTCTTCATTTTATACCAAGTTCAGGATATAATGGCATTTAAAAAGAATTTTTTATTGGAGTATAGTTGATTTACAATGTTGTGTTAGTTATAATGGCTTTTTTCCCCCTCTGATTTAATCAGGGGTCTATTTGTTACTTTCTAAATTTGAGGCAAGTTACAGTGTTCATGTTTTATTAATGGTTTGGTTTATTGTGTGGTTTATTTTTGGTTTGTTTTGTTTACCACCCTAGAACAAGGAAGAAGTAATGGCTGTGAGACTCCGGGAAGCAGATAGCATAGCAGCTGTTGCTGAACTACAGCAGCACATTGCTGAGCTTGAAATCCAGGTACCATATGAAAATAGTAAAGTAAATGTAATAATAATGCTGTTATTTCCCCTTTCCTTTGCACCTGGATAGTGACTTATGTCTTCATCCTAATGACTATGTTCCTGTTTTCAACACTCCTTTCCAAGTCCAGTTTTTTAAAATTGCAATAAAAATACACTTACTGAGGTAAAATTTACTATTTTAATGTATACAGCCTGTTTCATTAAGTACATTCTCATTGTTGTGTGCAACCAATTTCCGAAACTCTTCACCTTGTAAAACTGAAACTTTGTGCCTGTTCAACAACTCCGCATTCCCTTCTTCCCTCAACTCCTGGAAACCACCCTTGTACTTTCTGTCTCTGAATTTGAGTCCTCTAATTAATCTCACGTAAGTAAAATCATAGAGTATTTGTTTTTCTGTGACTGGCTTATTTTACTAAGGGTAATGTCCTCGAGGTTCATTCATGTTGTAATGCTGTATTAGAATTTCCTTCCTTTTTTATGGCTGAATAATACACCATTGTGTGCATTCTACTTTTTGTTTATCTGTTTATTCATTGATGAACATTTAGATTGCTTGTGCCTTTTGGCTGTTATGAGTAATGCTGCTATGAATATGAGTGTACAAATGACTGTTTGAGCCCATGTTTCATTTGTGGGGGGTATATACCCAGAAGTGAAATTGCTTCATGTGATAATTCTGTGTTTAATATTTTGAGGAATTGCTATACTGTTTTCCGCATCAGCTGCACCATTTTACATTCTTAGCAACAATTCACAGGGGACTAGTTTTTCCACATCCTCATCAATACTTGTTAATTCTCTGTGTTGTCCTTTTTTTTTTAAAGTCATCATCCTAATGAGTGTGAAGTGGTATCTCATTGTGCTTTTGATTTGCATTTCCCTAGTGATTAAGAAAGGTCTTCGCTTGTAGCTCAGTTGGTAAAGAATCTGCCTGCAATGCAGGAGACCCAAGTTCAATTCCTGGATCCGGAAGATCCCTGGAGAAGGAAATGGCAACCCACTCCAGTATTCTTGCCTGGAAAATCCCATGGACAGAATAGCCTGGTGGGTTACAGTCTGTGGGGTCACAGGACTGGGACATGACCTAGCAACTAAACCACGACCAGTGATTAATAATGTTCACCATCTTTTCATGTGCTTATTTGCCATNGGATCCGGAAGATCCCTGGAGAAGGAAATGGCAACCCACTCCAGTATTCTTGCCTGGAAAATCCCATGGACAGAATAGCCTGGTGGGTTACAGTCTGTGGGGTCACAGGACTGGGACATGACCTAGCAACTAAACCACGACCAGTGATTAATAATGTTCACCATCTTTTCATGTGCTTATTTGCCATTATGCCTTCTTTAGGGAAATGGTAGGTTCAGTACTTTGCCCAATTTTAAATGGATTGTTAAGTTATGGAAGTTTCTTATATATTCTCAAGGTCAATCCATATCAGATAATATGCACATATTTTTGAAGGTATTTCCTCTCATTCTGTGGGCTTTCTTTTTGTTTTGTTGTTAATGTCCTCTGAAACACAGAAGTTTTTATTTTTGAAGTCCAACTTACCTGTTTTTCCTTTTGTTACCTGTATCATATTTCCTTATTGTCAAAGCTATTTTTGAAAGAAAATTCAAAACTTTGAAAATAAATGTTTTGTCATTTATTATGAACTATTTATTTTATAATATAAATACATTTGTTTTATAAATATATTTGCAATCTGGGCAAAGTATTATGTTTAAAAATCTTATTTTTAAAAATGTTTTATTACATTCTATTCCAACCCATAATACAGTTTTGGCTGCAACATCTAGAATTTTCTTCCCACCTGAAATGCCTTTTTGTCTGTAAATTTCAACTTAAGATCTGGGTCAAAAGTAATCACAACACATTATGATTTGCAGAAGTTTATAAAACAGTATCCTTTATGTTCTGTTGATAGTATTCCCAAGAAATTATTGCATATCCACAAAAACTTCAGGGCTTCCCTGATAGCTCAGTTGGTAAAAAATTCGCCTGCAATGCAGGAGACCCTGGTTCAATTCCTGGGTCGGGAAGATCCTCTGGAGAAAGGATAGGCTACCCACTCTTGTATTCTTGGGCTTCCTTTGTGGCTCAGCTGGTAAAGAATCCACCTGCAGTGCACGAGACCTGGGTTCAATCCCTGGGTTGGGAAGATCCCCCAGAAAAGGGAAAGTCTACCCACCCCAGTATTCTCTGGAAAATTTGATGGGGTAGCAAAGAGTCGGACATGGCTGAGTGATTTTCACTTTCAAAGTTCATACAAGAACCAACTGCATAAGATATTTGTAATCAGCTATTTAAGTCATGCTATCATATGCAATTCTAGTTTTAGTCATTACTTTTATATCATGAAAATTATAAAATTTTGCCACGTTTCTGTACATCTTAATCACAAAATAGCAAGATCTGAATTACTCTTTTTGTTGATTCTTAAATGCTAATTAAAATGAAGAACCTGGTATGCTGCATGTTTTGTTTAAAATGACATATAACACGTATTTCACCAGTTTTTTTAAAAACAAAAGGAGTGCATAAAATTTTACTATAAATTTTTTTTTTTTTTTTTTTTTTTTTTACTGTTAATAGGAGTACTTTTCACTTTCATGCATTGGAGAAGGAAATGGCAACCCACTCCAGTGTTCTTGCCTGGAGAATCCCAGGGACGGGGGAGCCTGGTGGGCTGCTGTCTCTGGGGTCACACAGAGTCAGACGTGACTGAAGCGACTTCACAGCAGCCGCAGCCTCTGGCTCATATGGCTCATACTACTGCTGCTGCTAAGTCACTTCAGTCATGTCCGACTCTGTGCGACCCCAGGGACGGCAGCCCACCAGGCTCCTCTATCCATGGGATTTTCCAGGCAAGAGTACTGGAGTGGGGTGCCATTGCCTTCTCTGAAATGGCTCATAAGTGAATCTTAATTGCTGGTTCATTGGTATTTTTCCAATGCTTAACTGGCTGGAGCTTATCTCATTTGTCATTGACCCCTTTGTCCTCTTAGCTTTTTTCCTCTCTTGGCTTTCCTAGCACCATCCATTTTTGACTCTTTGGTTGTTGAAGTTGTTTTCAATTCTGTGTGTTTGTATTCCTCTGAGAATGCAAGATTTTTAGGTTTTTAAAAACTATCAGTGTGCAATGAAGGACCTCACTTATATAGCTTCAAGAGCCATCTTTACAACAGTAAATTCTAAACTATCTCCATCCTAGCATGTTTTCTCCTGACTAACAACCTTATACTACCCTGTTAAAAAATTATTTATTTATTTGACTGTGCCAGGTCTTAGCTGGGGCAAGTAGGATCTTTAGTTGGGGCATGCGAACTCTTAGTTGCAGCACTTTGAATCTCTTCCCTGACCAGAGATTGATCCCAGGCCCCCTGCATTGGGAGCATGGAGTCTTACCAGGGAAGTCCCATAATCCTATATCTTTTAAAAAAATTATGAACATAGTATACAGAAAAGTTCATAAAACAAAGCTACATTGTATGTAAAAATGGTATCCATATAACTACTACTTGGGTCAAGATAGAATATTGTCTGTATTCTAGAAGTCTGCGGGATCACACCGTGCTCCCTTATCCTGAACTTTATAGCAGTGACTCGTCTGCTTTACCTTACAGTAGTGTCATCTTTGTATTCATCTCTCATCCATACAGTTTAGTTTTCTGTTTCTGAATTTCGTGTAGAGTCATGTTGAATATTTGTGTCTCTTCTTTCTTTGTTCACTGTTACTTTAGTGAGTCATCATTTTTCTCATTCCAACAGTTCCATTTTATAAATATATCGCGATGTGTATATCCATTTTAATTTTAGTGGTCATTTTTAAATTTCCAGATTGGGACTGTTACAAACAATGCTGTGATTATAAGCAATTTTATACACTATACTGACCACAAGTGCACAAGAGTTTCTTTAGCATGTATGGCAGGGTGTGAAATGACTGGGTCATAAGCATACAGATCTTCAGTTTTATTTTCCAAAGTGTTTGTGCCAGTTTTAACTNATAAGCAATTTTATACACTATACTGACCACAAGTGCACAAGAGTTTCTTTAGCATGTATGGCAGGGTGTGAAATGACTGGGTCATAAGCATACAGATCTTCAGTTTTATTTTCCAAAGTGTTTGTGCCAGTTTTAACTTCCAGCCACAGCATATGAAAGTTCTGTTGTTCCACAACACTTGATGGTGTCGGATGTTTTAATTTATGCCAGTCTGGTGGGTATGCAGTTATATTTCATCATGATTTTAATTTCCATTTGCTGTATTACTAATGAGGTTGGCAACTTGGATTTCATCTTTTATAGAATGCCTATTACAATCTTCTGTATTTTTTCGTGTGGGTTGTTTATCTTTTTCTTATGTATATTTAGTTCTTTTAAGTTTTATTTTATTTTTAATTGGAAGATAATTACTATACAAGATTGTGATGGTTTCTGTCATATGTTATGTTTTATAGATATCTACTTCCATTTTGTAACTTGTCTTTTGTTGTTGTTTTTAACATTTTATGCCTTTTGATCAGTAGACCAATGTTTTTAATGGACAGTAGAGAGTTCCTCCTGGAAGCTGTACAGGAACTCCAGATTCAACATGTTTAAAATCAAATGTGTTTCTATTCCATCCAAACTGTTTTTATACTTTTGTATCTCAAGTCTTATTTGGTAAGTTCATCTCTTACCAAATTACTCAGATTTAGTAGGAACTTCACTTATGCCTTTGTTAATGTTCTGCCGTATTTATCAAGGCTGAATATGTACATTTTCAACTTTATTTGAGAATATGAAGTTATTTTCATAAAGTGCTTGTACTAGTTATTCCTACTAGCATTTCAACTGCTCACCTACTCATGTAGATTTGCCTTCAGTGCAGTCAGTTCAGTTCACATCAGTTACTCAGTGTGTCTGACTCTGTGTCTGCATGCCAGGCTTCCCTTTTCGTCACCAGCTGCCAGAGCTTACTCAAGCTCATGTCCGTCAAGTCAGTGATGCCATCCAACCATCTCATCCTCTGTCGTCCCTTCTCCTCCTGCCTTCAGTCTTTCCCAGCATCAGGGTCTTTTCCAGTGACTCTGTTCTTCGCATCAGGTGGCCAAAGAATTGGAGCTTCAGCTTCAGTGTCAGTCCTTCGAATGAATTANCATCTCATCCTCTGTCGTCCCTTCTCCTCCTGCCTTCAGTCTTTCCCAGCATCAGGGTCTTTTCCAGTGACTCTGTTCTTCGCATCAGGTGGCCAAAGAATTGGAGCTTCAGCTTCAGTGTCAGTCCTTCGAATGAATTATCAGGACTGATTTCCTTTAGGATTGACTGATTTCATATATTTCTTAATAATTCATATACATTAAACATGTCCAGCTCTTCAGTTTCTTCAAAAGATAAAAGTCATGGGGTAAATATAAAAGTAAATCAAAGGTAATTTTACTCATTTCAGAAACTTAAAAAAAAAAATCTTTCAGGGCCTTTCTGTTCCTCCCTGCTACTCCCTAATGTTTCTGCATTCGTCCCTACCTGAACATCTTAAACTTCTTTTTCTCTGGCCTGAGCTTTCCCAAGGAGCCACCACAATTATCTTCCTGAGATAATTTATTGACTGCCTTTTACCTCTCAAATCATATGAAAACTCCTCGGCACAAACGCTAGCCTTTTCATCATTGTTGAAACTTTCACCTCCAGCCTCATCTTTGACCGTTACCACCCTGTCCTCTCTCCCTAGCACCTACACAGAAACACACACACTTTCACTCTTTAAAAGCTTTTATATTCTTTTAAAATTTTGCACCATTTACAAGCTATCATGTCTTCAGAAAATTGCTGTTTTCCTGTATCCCCTAGTCCTCACTTTTTACATCTTTCTGCTTACTGAGTTTTCCTTGACCAGTTTCCTGTTAATACATATGATATGTTTTCAGTAAACATCTTAATGACTCAACCTTCATTCATTTATTATATACAAGTTAAGATCCATAAATAGATCTTTTGTTAAAATCTTAAACTCTTTTTTTAATTACAAAAACAATACATTTTAGGTTATGTTTAATCATGGAAATATTTTAGATCATTTTCAGGTTCCACTAGGGGGAGAACTCAACTTAGTCAATTATTTTTATACTTCAAATCTCTTTAAGACCAACTTTTCCAATTACTATTGCTCGCTTGTAAATAAAAATTTTACCCACAAACCAAATTCTTTCAAACCCTTCATTTCATAAATTACATGACTATGTAATTAGTTATTGATAAAAATAAAGGCTGCCTTTTTAAAAAGTAGTTAAGAAAATTGTAATTTTTTGAATGTCTCATTTAGAGGAGGAAATACTAACTTATGTACATACTGTAGCATTCTATAGAAGATATGAGGTTGAAGTGTATTGTATTTATTTTCAAAGAATCTATAGTCAGCTTTAAACTTTCAGGTCTGGTTCATAATCACTACCCTGCTATGTTATTCTGAGTGAACTACATTTGTAATATGCTTAATGTTCTTTATAATAATGCCTTTTCCACAGTCTTTGGAGGAACTATTTTACATTAGTGTCTCATAGTGAATTTAAATTTTTTTTTAATGTGGCATCTTTCTAATTTTAGCCATTTTCCTGAGCTATTTATAAAAGTTATTGCTGAGGTTTCCTTCTCCTCAAGGAGAATGGCACTTATTAATGGATTTTAATCACTGTGTAATGCTTGTTTGAAGCAGATCATACCCTTATAGAATTAAGGGGTGAACTCTAAAGTGACATTAAATATAAAAAATATATCATGTATATCATTTTAATATTTTTCAGAGTAGTCATTATGAACTTTAAATACTATATAATCTCACTTCATTCAGGTCTCTATAGTTTTCTTAGATAAAGCTCCTGTTGCCAAATTTCTATCTAAAATAATATTCATAATCCTAATCACTGTACTCTTACGCTGTTTTATATTTCTGCAAAACAATTGTTTCTTGCCATAAATTATACATGTTTGATGTTGTCCACATTCTTCACTAGAATGGAAGCTCCATAAGAGAGCAATGTTTGCCTGTTTTATTCAGTCACTGTCTTTCTCAGTGTTGGTATATAATGCTTAGTATATAACCATCATTCAAAAATTTGTATTTGAAGAAGTTAAATTAACATAATTTGTTCACCTGTTGTTTCTACAGTAAATGGTTTTTATTGTATGTAATTTGAGTATTCAGAACTTTTTAAATTCAGCAGTTACCACTGTATTCACACATGTATGAATTTGTATTTTTTGATCGTTAGGTCACTACTGGCTAGGAAAGATAAAATGAATGCAGACTCTGCCTAAGTGTATTTGTCACTAGACAGAAGGAGTGATTGAGTCTGGGTCCCTTCTTTGCAATATCACTGAGTAGAATTTAAAGCTCTGAAAATGTATGTACATTATTGGTGTTAGTAATAACTAACATTTATTAGTTAATAATAAGTGTTTTATTAATAATAAATGTTTTAATTAATAATAAATGTTTAATATTCATTAACTAATAATATTAGTAATAGCTAACTAATATTATTAGTAATAATGTAATAATAAAAGAGTTGGACATGACTGAGAGACAGAACAGCAATTGTTAATGGCTTTAATTACATGTGAGATGATGCCATTGTTATCTTTTAGAGGAGAATTTTATTTTTTTCTTGCTATCTGCACATATACTTTACAAGCTAATTGAATGGCTCAGGTTAATGGAATTTTTGTAAGTAGCCTGCAAAAATAAATATGATATACCTTGATCAGAATTAAAAGGGTCAATAAACTTAGTTTTTATTGGAAATGAGAATTTTAAAATACTAAGTAACTCTGTGGTCACAATTTTTGTCTTTCTGTTTTCTTGTAATTGCTAGAGATTTTTTTGATTGGTTGACAGTATAGATTTTGAAGACAAACGACTTCTTAGCTGTCTTGTCTGACAAGTTATTTAACTTGATTTTGAATTTACTCACTCAAACCTAAAGTTTATCTGCTTTAGAGCTGGTATTAAATGAGAAAGTATGTATCAAGTTATCAGGTGTTCTTTCTTCCCTAACTAGTTTCCAGAAAATCAGCTTATCAATGACCTTATGTAAAAGATCACACTCAGCATTATAAGGGCTTCCAAAAATTACAACCAAATTTCAGAAAGTCTTCTGAGTTCCCTTTAAGATAATTTTTATCCACTCCAGATAATGAATTTATCCCTTTCCAAGAACTAGATATAGCTTCAAATTAAGAATTGCTTTGACTTTCTTGGGGGGAGGGTGAACTTATTTCTGTCCACTGTAAGTTACTCTTCTTTTTTGTGTATTTAAAGTATTAATAGCTAGCATCATTGAATACTTAACACTTGCCAGGCATTATTATTAGCAATCCTTACAACAGTCATATGATGCTAGTTATTGTTAATATTCCCATCTAATAGTGGAGGAAACTGAAGCATAAAGATTTTTAAATGAGATTTTATTGTAAGTTTAAGAACCCACTCTGTAGCTTAAATTTCTTCCAGAACTAAAATGAAATTTTTCTTTCTTTAGTTTTACAAGTACTGTCATGTTAATTATATGGAGGTTCTTGATAGACTCCCTCCTACAGCTTTGTTACTACTAGTTTCCTGTTCTTCACCTGCCTCTTTTGATAGCTCCCATGGCTTTCAGGATGAAATTCAAATTCTGGCTGTTCTCATGAGACCATTCCTGCTCTGATTCTTACCACCTTTTCTGACTTCATTTCCTGCTTTTCACAGATATACCTGTGCTTGAGCCACCATAAACTAGTTAAGGACTCTTTGAATCTGTCTTTGAGATTCACTGTTGTTATTCTCTCCTCCTTTGATCTTGCTTATCATTTCAAAAGTCTGATTAAGTTCGACATATTATGATCAGCCTTCCCTGATGATGCCAGTCCAGCCAATTTTGTTGTGTCTCTGCTCTTATAACCTGCTCTGTTATAGAGCTCTGTTATTTCATCTCATATTATATTACTCATTCTCATTTAAAAGCCCAGATTGTGGAGAACAGATTAAATTATTTAAGTGGAGTATTAGTTTCCATTCAGCAAATATTTATGGAATACCTGCTATGTACTAGTCACTACTCTAAACACTTTATAAGAATTAGTGAACAAAATGCATAAAAAAGATTCCTTTCCTCATCAGTCAAGCTTACTGGGAGAGGAAGAAATAGGATGAACAAAACAAATGAATCTTACAGTGTGTAATTCAGAAGATGATGAGTACAATAGAGAGAAAAATGTAGGAAAAGGAGAGTATTCGGGTGTTTAGGTAGGCTACCATTGCTATTTTAAGTAATGTGATCAGGAAAGGCTCATTAGAAGGGGTTTTTTTAAACAAAGATTTGCAATGCAGATTTGTGATAGGAATGCCCTGCTAAGGGAATCAGGAGAACAAAAGGCCTAATGCCAGGGGCACATCTCAGTCCCCGAGTGGAGTAAGAGGGGACCTTAGAGGAAGTCTGAGAGGTAAATAGGGCCAAATATGTATGGCCAAGGAACTTCTGCCCTTCTCTGAGTAAAGTAGAAAATCATGGAAGGGTTCTGAGCATAGGAGTCATCAGTTAAGTGACATTTAACCTTTTAAAAAGATTAATTTGAACTTCATTCAGAAAAAAATATGCTTGTAGGAATTCATAGTATTTAGATGGGAGGAAATGGTGGTTAAAAATTGTTTCCTTCTCTTCATGGAATTTTCCACCTTTATTTTATTGATCCAAGTGTTGCTTACTAGTTGAGGACTATATTTTTGTATTAATACTCTCTGCACTTTCCAAGTGGTAGAACAAAACACAGAAAAGTTAAGTTTTTGCTCAGTTTATTGAGGAAAACAGATGAGAATTGAACCCAAGCCTTCTGATATTTAACTGGAATTGAGTTTGTGTTTTGATTTTTATAAAGATAAACATATTAATTTGTCATAACCATATTAAAAGCTTCTGTGAGCTAAGCACATCTATAAAATTAATGCTGCTTTGTTATAAATAATGAAAACTTTAAAATTTAAAACAGTTCTATTCAAATCCAAATTTGTGTTCCTTTCCTGGTACCCAGTAACATTTACCCACTTTCGTTAGTTTGCCCAACAGATCACCTCTAGGGATGCCTCATATGGGCAATACCCCAACCACTCTTGGCTTAAAAACACCCACTCAGAATTCTGTTCTGACATAAAATGAGGGAGTTAGATTTAAATCAGTGTGCCCAGATCAGTAGGCAGTTTTGACAGAGATAGAGAGGAAGTGATAAAAATCTTTACCATTTAACTTAAGAAAGTATATCTTAATAATGTAAAATTACAATGACATTACTAAATGATGGAATTTATCATGAGGCTTTGTGATTAGTTTGTTTTTCCTAGTTTTCTGAGCGAATTTAACTTGTTAATAGTTTCATAGCAGGTGGTGGTTTATATGCCAACTCCTGACTAACAGACTTCTTTTTGGAGGATTTTTTTCCCCTTTAAGTACAATGGTTTCTGTTTTGAGCAACTTATTTAAATATTAAAATATTTTTCATTTTTCTTTCATGATCTTTCTTGAATTTTTAAACATTTTTAAGTTAGGAAAATAGCTATTTTGTAATTTTATCTGGTCTTCATACTAGTTCTCAACAAAGGGAGTTAATGTATACAGAATGTTTTATTCAGCTTGCTATCTTATCTGGTCTTTAGGTATTGTAAATTACATTAATTTTTTTTTTTTTTTTTTAACGAAAGTACTCAGAACTGGTTCTCTGGTCTCCAGCTTTATGCAATTAAATATAAAGTATGCAATTAAATATAAAGGGATTAAGTATCTAGAGGTTTTTAAGATATTGCTATATCTAGGAATGAAGGATGTCATTCACTTACCTGAGCCCAGCTCTTAATAGCATCTAAAGAATTAATGAAAGAATTAAGAATTAGACCCTCACTATCAGTGGTCATCTTGGTGTTATTAAAAAGTAGTTTAGGGAATTCCGTGGTGGTCCAGTGATTAGGACTTGGTGCTTTCACGCCATGGCCTGTGTATGTGTACTCGCTTGTGTCCAACTCTTTGCCATCCCATGAACTGTAGCCTGCCAGGTTCCTCTGGCTGTGGGATTTCCCAAGCAAGAATACTGGAGTGGGTTGCCGTTTCCTTTTCCAGGGGATCTTCCTGACCCAGGGATCAAATCTGCGTTTCTTGCCATCTAGTGCACTGGGATGGAGAAGGCAATGGCACCCCACTCCAGTACTCTTGCCTGGCAAATCCCATGGACAGAGGAGCCTGGTAGGCTGCAGTCCATGGGGTCTCTAGGAGTTGGACACGACTGAGCGACTTCACTTTCACGTTTCACTTTCATGCATTGGAGAAGGAAATGGCAACCCATTCCAGTGTTCTTGCCTGAAGAATCCTAGGGATGGGGGAGCCTGGTGGGCTGCCGTCTCTGGGATCGCACAGAGTCAGACACGACTGAAGCAACTTAGCAGCAGCAGCAGCAGTGCATTGGGAGGAGGATTCTTTACCATTGTGCCACCTGGGAAGCCCTACTAGGGGAACTAAGAGGCCATAAGTAGTTTAGTGTGGCCAAAAAAGATTTTTTTTTAATTAGTTTATGTACACTTAGCACATAGGTCTTGATTTCTAATACCATTCTCCAATAAAAGAAGCCAAGTCTCCTCAGAGAAATAGCTGATTCCAGGCCTGGAACATGAAATATATAAGATGAGCCTGGATATCTTACAATGTCAGAAAATAAGGAAGTGCTCCAAAACAAAATAAAATAAAACCCTATATTAATGGAACAGAGAGAGGCCAACGGGAAAAGCTCCCAATGGCCAAAGGTGGAACAATATTTAAAATAGGAAAAAATTATTAACATAGTAGTAGATTATAGATCAAGGTGCAGTGAGTTAATAAACTAAATGAGGAAGAAGAGATAAATCTCTATGCAGAAGAATTCCAAATAATTTTTGTAGATACTCTGCTTCTAAAAGGAAATCATAAATTTCTACCCTTTAACTGTAGGCTGTGCACAGTGACTTCCTTCCATGGAGTCTGGAATGGAAAGGATAAGGAAAAAAGACTTTAAAAAAAAATTTATTTATTTGGTTGAATTAGATCTTAGTTGTGGCACTCTGGCTCAGTAGCTCTGCAGCACCTGGGATCTTAGTTCCCTGACCAGGAACTGAACCTGCATCCTCTGCATTGGAAGGCAGATTCTTAACCACTGGACCACCGGGGAAGTCCCCAACACTCACTTTTTAAAAGAAACCTGACAAAACACTGCCTAACCCAGATAATCAAATCAGCATCAACAGTTGTAAATCACACTGATAGTATATAGTCTTAATAGGATGTGATGAAATGGCACTTTACCTCTGTGGTCTTCCAGTAACCCATAATCACATTCTTACTATGAGAAAAATATCAGACAAATTTCAGTAGTGGGGCATCTGACAGAACACCTGACCAGCATGCCTCAAACTGTAAAGGTTATGAAAAACATGGAAAGTCTGAGAGACTATCACAGCCAAGAGGAACCGAAGGAGACACAAAAACCAAATGTAATGTGGTATCCTGCATAGATCCTGGAACAGAGAAAGGACTTTGGGTTTAAAACAAAAAACAGAAACATCTAAGAAAATCTGAATAAACTTTAAATGTTAGTCACTAACAGTGTATCAGTGTTGATTCATTAATTGTAACAACACAGAAGATACTAATAATAGGGGAAACGCTGCAGAGGAGTATATGGTGCTCATCTCAGTTTTTTGTAAACTTAAAACTGTTTGAGAATCAAAGTCTATTATAAAAAATAATTTATGGGAATTCCCCAGAGCTCCAGTGCTCTCACTGCACGGGGCCTGGGTTCAATCCCTGATCAGGGAACTAAGATCCCACAAGACATGCAATGCAGGCGGGAAAAAAAAAAATTTTTTTTTTTGCAATTTTTTAAAAATTAGGGACTTCCCTGGTGGTCCAGTGGCTAAGACTCTGAGCTCCCAGTGCAGGGGGCCCAGGTTTGATCCCTGGTTAGGGAGCTAGATCCCACATGGTACAACTAAGACCCAGAGCAGCCAAATACATAAATAATTAATTAAAATAATTAATTATAAAAATTCCATGGTTTTTANTAAAAATTAGGGACTTCCCTGGTGGTCCAGTGGCTAAGACTCTGAGCTCCCAGTGCAGGGGGCCCAGGTTTGATCCCTGGTTAGGGAGCTAGATCCCACATGGTACAACTAAGACCCAGAGCAGCCAAATACATAAATAATTAATTAAAATAATTAATTATAAAAATTCCATGGTTTTTAGGAACCCCTGAAATTTGATAGAATTTTAAGCATAGGTCACAAAATTGATCAGTTTCTAATTAAATTGATTTATAAAAAATATTTTCTAGCTTTTGGACCTTGTGCAAATGCTTATTTTTTTCATGTGTATATTTAACTGATCTAGTAAGAAACATCACTTTAAAAATGTGTTTGTGTCAGTAGGGAAAGGAGACAGTGGAACGAATTGAGGGAATAGCATAGAAATATATATATTACCATATGGAAAATAGATAGCAAGTGAGAATTTGCTATGTGACACAGGGAACACAGCCCAGTGTTCTGTGACAACCTAGAAGGATGGGATGGGTGGGAGAAGGGAAGGGGGTCCAGGAGGGAGGGGACATATGTATACCTGTGGCTGATTCATGTTGATGTATGGCAGAGGCCAACACCATATTATAAAGCAATTATCCTCCAATTAAAAAAAGAAAATGCAATTAAATCAATAGTGAGAAAAAAAATTATTTTCCTTTCCATACTTTTCAACTTAGTTTATTATTTCTTAAAAAATCTGTATGTACTTTTTTTTTCTAGTTACTAAAACATAAAGAGTATTCAAACCTTTTTGTCTGTGACTTGAAATTACAGGAAATTGTTTTAGAAACTTACCAATAGTGCATGATATGAGTATGATTTGTTTTTAGATGTTTAAAATGAGTCACCTTGAAGTCATGGAGAGGCTACCATTTACCACATTTACTATTCTGAATAATTGTTCCTCAGGCAAAGTACAAATCAGTAAAAACCTACTAAAGCTTAGTGGTTGCTATTGATGTTTCAGTAAGGTTATGTTGATTAATCACAGTGATTGCTTATCAACTGCCACGGATTTATTCAAATCATTGTGTTTTTTGCTACTATCATAATTTCATATGTAGTTATAATTTACTTAATATATTTTGCTTTAACTGAAAAATATCACATTAGGACTTAGAAATTGTGCCGCTGCTTGTTGCAAGTTAATATGGTTGCCTCTGTGACCGTTGAACATAGTTTCATAATATAGCCTTTAAAAAAAGTATTATTTAACCTTTGAAACAGTCAAGATAGTGCCTTTTAATGGTCTCTAAAGTGGTTTAATTTTTACTGGGTAGAAAAAAAGCTCTTATATATCTTTATGTAGCATAATCTCTCTTTTTGTTATATTTTTTATCTGTGGGTATAATTTAGAATATTTTTTAATGTAAGCTTTACACTTGCATTTGAAACTAAGCAACCTGCATTGTGTCATGACCCTTCTAATACCACAAACCTTCTGTAATACTACTCCGAGCGAAAAACCCACATCCTATGTATAACCTTAGATTTATTTTGAAATCTCTATGAAGAGAGCATAGAGAGATTACTAATTGTTTCTGTTATTTCCTTTAAGGGTGTGATGTCTATTTGTAAACCATGTTTTAAGTTTTACTTTGTCAGGCTTAAAATGTTAAAGTATATCAAGTACTGATTTCCTATTCAAGAGTTCCTGTATAAAAGTTTAAAAACTAATGATGTTTCAGTTTAGAATTGGGTAGTATGTTAGATATCTGTAGGGCATTCAAGAAAGGAGAAAGCAGTGGAACTGACAGTAGCCAATATTTCTAATACCGTGGCCAGCACAATACTAGCAAACAATTGCCATTTAAACACTAAGCCACCCCCCACCCCGTTTTATTCCCGCTCTTTTATTACTTCCTATTTTAGGTTTGGTTTGTATTCTCTATGTAACTTCTTAAGATGGATGCATAAATCTAACATTTTTAGTATTTAAAAGCATGGTTAACTACTCATCATAAGGAGAATGGTTAAACCATAGTAGATGCATATTTATAAAAGTCTGTATCTTTAAGAATAAGGAAAGCTCTGCAAGATGTAATGAGAAAAATTATAGACACTGTTTGTGATAATTCCATTTGTATATGTTAAAAAGTATCCATGTGTGTGTGTAGGTACATTGGGATGTCTTCTCTGGTTTTAGTCTTTGAGTGGTCTGGCTCCTGCCTACTTCTGTGACTGAATCATAAACCACATTCCCCTTCACGTCATGCTCTAGCAGCACCAACTTTCTTTTTGTTTCTTGAACCAAGCTCATTCACTCCTACAGGTTTTTGCTCTTGCTCTTCCCTGTATTTGGAATGCTGTGCTCCCTGATCTTCCCATGGCTGATCCCTTCTCGTCATTTATATCTAAATGTAAAAGTCACCAACTCATAGAGATTTTTCCTGACTACCTTTGTCAAGTAAATCCCTAATGCTGTTACTCTCTATTTCATCATCATGTTTTATATTATTTGTAGCTCTTATGAGTGTCTGAAATTAACTTCACTTTAAAAATTAACTCACAGACACATGTAATATATTAGAACCTTGTTTGTCTTATTTACTGGTGTATACTGTGTGCCTGGCATATAATGGGTGATCAAAAAATAATTGTTGAATGAACCTTAGGGAGCAGGAAGCAGCCATAAGTATGAAAACTTAATATTCTTATGCCACAAGAGCAGATAGGTTCAAAGTACTGTTTTTCTTGAAATATAATTTATGTACTACAGTATTATATAAGTTTCAGGTGTGTAAATACTGAACAAAATTCATTTGTTTAAATACTGCCCCAGAGGTGAACTGAAACTGCTCTTATTATTTCCTACCCCAACCATCTAACAAAATAGTAATTTTTTTTTTAAGGCATATGCTTTCCCACTAAAAGGATCTTAGTCTTTCAAATAAACTTTCAAAGGAAAAGCTAAGGAAAGAAAGAAAACTGTTTTAGAGCACAAAGGCCTACTAGAGCTCAGCTTCTAACCTCAACTATCTTCCCCTCACCTTTGTCACCACGCTGTATAAGTAAGTCAGCAAAACCCTCAGAGCATTCAGTCATATCCCAAATGTGGCCAGAAGGAAAATAAGTATGTCTGACTGAGATGTTGTAGCAACTTTTAGAAGGAACCCAGTGAAAGAGATTAGAAAGTGAACATCTGAGTCTTAATTAAAGTGAAGGCCTTGGAACAACACATTCTATTTCGGAAATTTTCTGAATCCTGAAGCCCAGATTTTGGCCTGTATCCCCCCAGTTAGGTAATACGAAATATCCAAGAAAATCTAAGAAGAATAAACAGAGCACTTGTTTAGGTAGGTTCTTCCTTTCCCCATGCTATCCCTCAGACCATGGAGAAATGAAAATAAACTTGAGCTTGGAGGGCACAGAAAATGTATTTTAAATATGATAGAAAAAGACTTAATGAGTAACTCACACCATTAGAACATTTAGAATATGCTGGGAAAGAGTGAGGGGAGGAGGAGAAGGGGACGACAGAGGATGAGATTGTTGGATGTCATCACCCATTCAACGAACATGGGTTTGGGTGGGCTCTGGGAGTTGGTGATGGACAGGGAGGCCTGGTGTAAAAGGATAAGGAAAAAAGACTTTAAAAAAAAATTTATTTATTTGGTTGAATTAGATCTTAGTTGTGGCACTCTGGCTCAGTAGCTCTGCAGCACCTGGGATCTTAGTTCCCTGACCAGGAACTGAACCTGCATCCTCTGCATTGGAAGGCAGATTCTTAACCACTGGACCACCGGGGAAGTCCCCAACACTCACTTTTTAAAAGAAACCTGACAAAACACTGCCTAACCCAGATAATCAAATCAGCATCAACAGTTGTAAATCACACTGATAGTATATAGTCTTAATAGGATGTGATGAAATGGCACTTTACCTCTGTGGTCTTCCAGTAACCCATAATCACATTCTTACTATGAGAAAAATATCAGACAAATTTCAGTAGTGGGGCATCTGACAGAACACCTGACCAGCATGCCTCAAACTGTAAAGGTTATGAAAAACATGGAAAGTCTGAGAGACTATCACAGCCAAGAGGAACCGAAGGAGACACAAAAACCAAATGTAATGTGGTATCCTGCATAGATCCTGGAACAGAGAAAGGACTTTGGGTTTAAAACAAAAAACAGAAACATCTAAGAAAATCTGAATAAACTTTAAATGTTAGTCACTAACAGTGTATCAGTGTTGATTCATTAATTGTAACAACACAGAAGATACTAATAATAGGGGAAACGCTGCAGAGGAGTATATGGTGCTCATCTCAGTTTTTTGTAAACTTAAAACTGTTTGAGAATCAAAGTCTATTATAAAAAATAATTTATGGGAATTCCCCAGAGCTCCAGTGCTCTCACTGCACGGGGCCTGGGTTCAATCCCTGATCAGGGAACTAAGATCCCACAAGACATGCAATGCAGGCGGGAAAAAAAAAAATTTTTTTTTTTGCAATTTTTTAAAAATTAGGGACTTCCCTGGTGGTCCAGTGGCTAAGACTCTGAGCTCCCAGTGCAGGGGGCCCAGGTTTGATCCCTGGTTAGGGAGCTAGATCCCACATGGTACAACTAAGACCCAGAGCAGCCAAATACATAAATAATTAATTAAAATAATTAATTATAAAAATTCCATGGTTTTTAGGAACCCCTGAAATTTGATAGAATTTTAAGCATAGGTCACAAAATTGATCCGTTTCTAATTAAATTGATTTATAAAAAATATTTTCTAGCTTTTGGACCTTGTGCAAATGCTTATTTTTTTCATGTGTATATTTAACTGATCTAGTAAGAAACATCACTTTAAAAATGTGTTTGTGTCAGTAGGGAAAGGAGACAGTGGAACGAATTGAGGGAATAGCATAGAAATATATATATTACCATATGGAAAATAGATAGCAAGTGAGAATTTGCTATGTGACACAGGGAACACAGCCCAGTGTTCTGTGACAACCTAGAAGGATGGGATGGGTGGGAGAAGGGAAGGGGGTCCAGGAGGGAGGGGACATATGTATACCTGTGGCTGATTCATGTTGATGTATGGCAGAGGCCAACACCATATTATAAAGCAATTATCCTCCAATTAAAAAAAGAAAATGCAATTAAATCAATAGTGAGAAAAAAAATTATTTTCCTTTCCATACTTTTCAACTTAGTTTATTATTTCTTAAAAAATCTGTATGTACTTTTTTTTTCTAGTTACTAAAACATAAAGAGTATTCAAACCTTTTTGTCTGTGACTTGAAATTACAGGAAATTGTTTTAGAAACTTACCAATAGTGCATGATATGAGTATGATTTGTTTTTAGATGTTTAAAATGAGTCACCTTGAAGTCATGGAGAGGCTACCATTTACCACATTTACTATTCTGAATAATTGTTCCTCAGGCAAAGTACAAATCAGTAAAAACCTACTAAAGCTTAGTGGTTGCTATTGATGTTTCAGTAAGGTTATGTTGATTAATCACAGTGATTGCTTATCAACTGCCACGGATTTATTCAAATCATTGTGTTTTTTGCTACTATCATAATTTCATATGTAGTTATAATTTACTTAATATATTTTGCTTTAACTGAAAAATATCACATTAGGACTTAGAAATTGTGCCGCTGCTTGTTGCAAGTTAATATGGTTGCCTCTGTGACCGTTGAACATAGTTTCATAATATAGCCTTTAAAAAAAGTATTATTTAACCTTTGAAACAGTCAAGATAGTGCCTTTTAATGGTCTCTAAAGTGGTTTAATTTTTACTGGGTAGAAAAAAAGCTCTTATATATCTTTATGTAGCATAATCTCTCTTTTTGTTATATTTTTTATCTGTGGGTATAATTTAGAATATTTTTTAATGTAAGCTTTACACTTGCATTTGAAACTAAGCAACCTGCATTGTGTCATGACCCTTCTAATACCACAAACCTTCTGTAATACTACTCCGAGCGAAAAACCCACATCCTATGTATAACCTTAGATTTATTTTGAAATCTCTATGAAGAGAGCATAGAGAGATTACTAATTGTTTCTGTTATTTCCTTTAAGGGTGTGATGTCTATTTGTAAACCATGTTTTAAGTTTTACTTTGTCAGGCTTAAAATGTTAAAGTATATCAAGTACTGATTTCCTATTCAAGAGTTCCTGTATAAAAGTTTAAAAACTAATGATGTTTCAGTTTAGAATTGGGTAGTATGTTAGATATCTGTAGGGCATTCAAGAAAGGAGAAAGCAGTGGAACTGACAGTAGCCAATATTTCTAATACCGTGGCCAGCACAATACTAGCAAACAATTGCCATTTAAACACTAAGCCACCCCCCACCCCGTTTTATTCCCGCTCTTTTATTACTTCCTATTTTAGGTTTGGTTTGTATTCTCTATGTAACTTCTTAAGATGGATGCATAAATCTAACATTTTTAGTATTTAAAAGCATGGTTAACTACTCATCATAAGGAGAATGGTTAAACCATAGTAGATGCATATTTATAAAAGTCTGTATCTTTAAGAATAAGGAAAGCTCTGCAAGATGTAATGAGAAAAATTATAGACACTGTTTGTGATAATTCCATTTGTATATGTTAAAAAGTATCCATGTGTGTGTGTAGGTACATTGGGATGTCTTCTCTGGTTTTAGTCTTTGAGTGGTCTGGCTCCTGCCTACTTCTGTGACTGAATCATAAACCACATTCCCCTTCACGTCATGCTCTAGCAGCACCAACTTTCTTTTTGTTTCTTGAACCAAGCTCATTCACTCCTACAGGTTTTTGCTCTTGCTCTTCCCTGTATTTGGAATGCTGTGCTCCCTGATCTTCCCATGGCTGATCCCTTCTCGTCATTTATATCTAAATGTAAAAGTCACCAACTCATAGAGATTTTTCCTGACTACCTTTGTCAAGTAAATCCCTAATGCTGTTACTCTCTATTTCATCATCATGTTTTATATTATTTGTAGCTCTTATGAGTGTCTGAAATTAACTTCACTTTAAAAATTAACTCACAGACACATGTAATATATTAGAACCTTGTTTGTCTTATTTACTGGTGTATACTGTGTGCCTGGCATATAATGGGTGATCAAAAAATAATTGTTGAATGAACCTTAGGGAGCAGGAAGCAGCCATAAGTATGAAAACTTAATATTCTTATGCCACAAGAGCAGATAGGTTCAAAGTACTGTTTTTCTTGAAATATAATTTATGTACTACAGTATTATATAAGTTTCAGGTGTGTAAATACTGAACAAAATTCATTTGTTTAAATACTGCCCCAGAGGTGAACTGAAACTGCTCTTATTATTTCCTACCCCAACCATCTAACAAAATAGTAATTTTTTTTTTAAGGCATATGCTTTCCCACTAAAAGGATCTTAGTCTTTCAAATAAACTTTCAAAGGAAAAGCTAAGGAAAGAAAGAAAACTGTTTTAGAGCACAAAGGCCTACTAGAGCTCAGCTTCTAACCTCAACTATCTTCCCCTCACCTTTGTCACCACGCTGTATAAGTAAGTCAGCAAAACCCTCAGAGCATTCAGTCATATCCCAAATGTGGCCAGAAGGAAAATAAGTATGTCTGACTGAGATGTTGTAGCAACTTTTAGAAGGAACCCAGTGAAAGAGATTAGAAAGTGAACATCTGAGTCTTAATTAAAGTGAAGGCCTTGGAACAACACATTCTATTTCGGAAATTTTCTGAATCCTGAAGCCCAGATTTTGGCCTGTATCCCCCCAGTTAGGTAATACGAAATATCCAAGAAAATCTAAGAAGAATAAACAGAGCACTTGTTTAGGTAGGTTCTTCCTTTCCCCATGCTATCCCTCAGACCATGGAGAAATGAAAATAAACTTGAGCTTGGAGGGCACAGAAAATGTATTTTAAATATGATAGAAAAAGACTTAATGAGTAACTCACACCATTAGAACATTTAGAATATGCTGGGAGAGAGTGAGGGGAGGAGGAGAAGGGGACGACAGAGGATGAGATTGTTGGATGTCATCACCCATTCAACGAACATGGGTTTGGGTGGGCTCTGGGAGTTGGTGATGGACAGGGAGGCCTGGTGTCCTGCGATTCATGGGGTCGCAAAAAGTTGGACACAACTGAGCGACTGAACTGAACTGAACACCATTACAGAAATCACAAAAGAATCACCTATTCAATGGACCATGCTGAAAATTGGATTATTGGCATAGAAGAAAAGCTTGAGAAAATAGTCACAGTGAATGTAGAGGCTAAGAAGGTAAAGCATATTAGTTAATCTGACAGATACTCTAACACTGAGGATAATTGGTATCCCACCACAAATGGAAAGAAGATATGTGCAAAAATAAGCAAGAAGAGGTCCTTGAAATTAATGAAGATACAAATATGCAAATTAAAAGAATACCCCCTGTTCTAGGAAAATTTGACACAATGCTCCATAAACACTTAAAGCAAATTATGTACAAAGTTATATGCGAAGAGTAAAGACTTGTCCTCCAAGTTGCTCACAGCATATTCAGTGCCAGAAATCGACAGAGCAATGCTGTGGTCTTCAGTCAGATAGCCACTAGCCAGTCTCTTGTGGGTGTAGCCTCATGTTGCACAGTAGCTACTAGCTACCATATTAGACAGTGCAGATGGAGAACATTTCCATCACTGCAGAAAGTTATCTTAGTGCTAGTCTACAACATTCTGAGTTTGGCTGACCCATAAATATTAAAGTATAGTCAAACAATGTGTAAACCAGACAAACAGGTTGACATTTTCCAGTGTGAAAAGGTTGGTAGATTACTACTCTCATAATCTTGAAAAAAGTTACTAGATAGTGAAATCCAACTTAAAACAAGTTAAAATAAAGAATGATGAAATACAGGCACTATTTGGGAAAACGGAAAAATACTGAATCTGTTTAAATATAGAACCAACACTTAAAAAATATGAGAATAATGGTTCCAAGTGAGAGAGTTTTTATTTTTTTAATAAACTTTGACAATATAAAAATAACATAGCTAATAAAAATCTAAAAATGGAAGGAAAGAGGACTTGAAAGCAGGTATAAATGCACTCATATCCAAGCAAGATAGTCGATCAATACCACACGCATTTAAAACATTAATAAACTATAGACTCTAACATCTTAATGATTTTTGTAATCTCTTTTATTTTGAGGTTTCTAAAAAAGGAAATTATCTCTCATACTAAAGACATGCTTTGCATTCACTGTATTTTGTTTTCCTGTTAATTTCAGCTAATGTTTAATTTTCACTTTTGTATTTTTAGCTTTTCTTAAATTGCTTAAAGAGAACATGTAAATTTTACAGAAGCAATTATTTTTCTTAAAGTCTTGGTGCACATATTACGTATTCCAAGATGTTAACATTGATCAATTCTGAGGAGTGTGAATAGAAACAGTTATTACTGTCTTTGTTTTTTTAATTAAAATTATTTTCCTGCATTTTCCTCCTCAAGTATTTAAGTTCCAGTGTACAAAAGGTGAACTCCACATCCTAAGCTAAAGTTGATTAATGTTTGATGGAGGAATATATGCAGAGGAAAAATGACTCTGGAAAAACATAACTGTATTATTCACAGCCAAGCCAAACCACCTCACTGAAATTGTTGAGAAAGGAAATTAATTTTATAGTTCAGTTCACTCACGCAGTCGTGTCTGACTCTTTGCAACTCCGTGGACTGCAGCACGCCAGGCTTCCCTGTCCTTCACCAGCTCCCAGAGCTTACTCAAACTTGTGTCCATTGAGTCAGTGATGCCATCCAACCATCTCATCCTCCGTCATCTCTTCTCCACCCATCTTCAGTCTTTCCCAGCATCAGGATCTTTTCAAATGAGTCAGTTCTTCACATCAGGTGGCCAAAGTATTGAAGTTTCAGCTTTAGCATTAGTCCTTCCAGTGAGTATTCAGGACTGATTTCCTTTAGGATGGACTGGTTGAATCTCCTTGCTGTCCAAGGGACTCTTAGGAGTGCTAATTTGAAATTTATAAACTATTATTGACATTATGTGGCTGTCTTTGGTTTATCTTTGTTTTTTTGTACTTGGTCTCCCTTGACTTCACATGGGATGGGATTACTGAATTTGTAAGTAAATTTTAATATTTTCACACTGACTTTCTATACTTAAAATGTCTGGTTCCATGTCAAGTTCTTTCAGGAGTGGGGAGGAGGTGCCGTACCACGTGGTTTGCAGGATCTTAGTTCCCCAACCAGGGATTGAACCAATGCTGCCTACAGCGGAAGTGCAGAGTCCTAGCCACCCGACTGCCAGGGAAGTGCCCCTATCAAGACCTAATGGGTTGATAAAGATGCTTTTTGGCAAAATTACCTGTACGTGTATCCTTTAAACAGGCCACAGAAAGGCATGTCTTATCCTTGAGATGAATATATAGGAATCATAATATATGGTCATCTGATGCTAAGGAAGGTACATGAGAAAATTTGACAGCTAAGGACTGAACTCCCCAACTTTTGGCTTACTAATACTCTTTACAGGGGGTCCAGAAAAAGATAAACGAGTAACATAAGCAATGTCATTTTTGGAAAAAAACAGTTCTAGCACATTTCCTGTTGTGATTTGTCTTAGAACTAAGGTAAGATGTGTATAAGAGACAGCTACAGTATTATATAAGTTTCAGGTGTGTAAATACTGAACAAAATTCATTTGTTTAAATACTGCCCCAGAGGTGAACTGAAACTGCTCTTATTATTTCCTACCCCAACCATCTAACAAAATAGTAATTTTTTTTTTAAGGCATATGCTTTCCCACTAAAAGGATCTTAGTCTTTCAAATAAACTTTCAAAGGAAAAGCTAAGGAAAGAAAGAAAACTGTTTTAGAGCACAAAGGCCTACTAGAGCTCAGCTTCTAACCTCAACTATCTTCCCCTCACCTTTGTCACCACGCTGTATAAGTAAGTCAGCAAAACCCTCAGAGCATTCAGTCATATCCCAAATGTGGCCAGAAGGAAAATAAGTATGTCTGACTGAGATGTTGTAGCAACTTTTAGAAGGAACCCAGTGAAAGAGATTAGAAAGTGAACATCTGAGTCTTAATTAAAGTGAAGGCCTTGGAACAACACATTCTATTTCGGAAATTTTCTGAATCCTGAAGCCCAGATTTTGGCCTGTATCCCCCCAGTTAGGTAATACGAAATATCCAAGAAAATCTAAGAAGAATAAACAGAGCACTTGTTTAGGTAGGTTCTTCCTTTCCCCATGCTATCCCTCAGACCATGGAGAAATGAAAATAAACTTGAGCTTGGAGGGCACAGAAAATGTATTTTAAATATGATAGAAAAAGACTTAATGAGTAACTCACACCATTAGAACATTTAGAATATGCTGGGAGAGAGTGAGGGGAGGAGGAGAAGGGGACGACAGAGGATGAGATTGTTGGATGTCATCACCCATTCAACGAACATGGGTTTGGGTGGGCTCTGGGAGTTGGTGATGGACAGGGAGGCCTGGTGTCCTGCGATTCATGGGGTCGCAAAAAGTTGGACACAACTGAGCGACTGAACTGAACTGAACACCATTACAGAAATCACAAAAGAATCACCTATTCAATGGACCATGCTGAAAATTGGATTATTGGCATAGAAGAAAAGCTTGAGAAAATAGTCACAGTGAATGTAGAGGCTAAGAAGGTAAAGCATATTAGTTAATCTGACAGATACTCTAACACTGAGGATAATTGGTATCCCACCACAAATGGAAAGAAGATATGTGCAAAAATAAGCAAGAAGAGGTCCTTGAAATTAATGAAGATACAAATATGCAAATTAAAAGAATACCCCCTGTTCTAGGAAAATTTGACACAATGCTCCATAAACACTTAAAGCAAATTATGTACAAAGTTATATGCGAAGAGTAAAGACTTGTCCTCCAAGTTGCTCACAGCATATTCAGTGCCAGAAATCGACAGAGCAATGCTGTGGTCTTCAGTCAGATAGCCACTAGCCAGTCTCTTGTGGGTGTAGCCTCATGTTGCACAGTAGCTACTAGCTACCATATTAGACAGTGCAGATGGAGAACATTTCCATCACTGCAGAAAGTTATCTTAGTGCTAGTCTACAACATTCTGAGTTTGGCTGACCCATAAATATTAAAGTATAGTCAAACAATGTGTAAACCAGACAAACAGGTTGACATTTTCCAGTGTGAAAAGGTTGGTAGATTACTACTCTCATAATCTTGAAAAAAGTTACTAGATAGTGAAATCCAACTTAAAACAAGTTAAAATAAAGAATGATGAAATACAGGCACTATTTGGGAAAACGGAAAAATACTGAATCTGTTTAAATATAGAACCAACACTTTAAAAATATGAGAATAATGGTTCCAAGTGAGAGAGTTTTTATTTTTTTAATAAACTTTGACAATATAAAAATAACATAGCTAATAAAAATCTAAAAATGGAAGGAAAGAGGACTTGAAAGCAGGTATAAATGCACTCATATCCAAGCAAGATAGTCGATCAATACCACACGCATTTAAAACATTAATAAACTATAGACTCTAACATCTTAATGATTTTTGTAATCTCTTTTATTTTGAGGTTTCTAAAAAAGGAAATTATCTCTCATACTAAAGACATGCTTTGCATTCACTGTATTTTGTTTTCCTGTTAATTTCAGCTAATGTTTAATTTTCACTTTTGTATTTTTAGCTTTTCTTAAATTGCTTAAAGAGAACATGTAAATTTTACAGAAGCAATTATTTTTCTTAAAGTCTTGGCGCACATATTACGTATTCCAAGATGTTAACATTGATCAATTCTGAGGAGTGTGAATAGAAACAGTTATTACTGTCTTTGTTTTTTTAATTAAAATTATTTTCCTGCATTTTCCTCCTCAAGTATTTAAGTTCCAGTGTACAAAAGGTGAACTCCACATCCTAAGCTAAAGTTGATTAATGTTTGATGGAGGAATATATGCAGAGGAAAAATGACTCTGGAAAAACATAACTGTATTATTCACAGCCAAGCCAAACCACCTCACTGAAATTGTTGAGAAAGGAAATTAATTTTATAGTTCAGTTCACTCACGCAGTCGTGTCTGACTCTTTGCAACTCCATGGACTGCAGCACGCCAGGCTTCCCTGTCCTTCACCAGCTCCCAGAGCTTACTCAAACTTGTGTCCATTGAGTCAGTGATGCCATCCAACCATCTCATCCTCCGTCATCTCTTCTCCACCCATCTTCAGTCTTTCCCAGCATCAGGATCTTTTCCAATGAGTCAGTTCTTCACATCAGGTGGCCAAAGTATTGAAGTTTCAGCTTTAGCATTAGTCCTTCCAGTGAGTATTCAGGACTGATTTCCTTTAGGATGGACTGGTTGAATCTCCTTGCTGTCCAAGGGACTCTTAGGAGTGCTAATTTGAAATTTATAAACTATTATTGACATTATGTGGCTGTCTTTGGTTTATCTTTGTTTTTTTGTACTTGGTCTCCCTTGACTTCACATGGGATGGGATTACTGAATTTGTAAGTAAATTTTAATTTTTTCACACTGACTTTCTATACTTAAAATGTCTGGTTCCATGTCAAGTTCTTTCAGGAGTGGGGAGGAGGTGCCGTACCACGTGGTTTGCAGGATCTTAGTTCCCCAACCAGGGATTGAACCAATGCTGCCTACAGCGGAAGTGCAGAGTCCTAGCCACCCGACTGCCAGGGAAGTGCCCCTATCAAGACCTAATGGGTTGATAAAGATGCTTTTTGGCAAAATTACCTGTACGTGTATCCTTTAAACAGGCCACAGAAAGGCATGTCTTATCCTTGAGATGAATATATAGGAATCATAATATATGGTCATCTGATGCTAAGGAAGGTACATGAGAAAATTTGACAGCTAAGGACTGAACTCCCCAACTTTTGGCTTACTAATACTCTTTACAGGGGGTCCAGAAAAAGATAAACGAGTAACATAAGCAATGTCATTTTTGGAAAAAAACAGTTCTAGCACATTTCCTGTTGTGATTTGTCTTAGAACTAAGGTACTAGTAATGAAGTGTGATTTCTATTCTTGGCTAGCCATGTGACCCTTGATGGGTTAGCCATGAGTCTGTTTAGTCTTCTAGTGCTGTTGTCACCAGGCTGTGCTTAGATCAATTCATCTATGAGGATAATATTCTAGGAAAGCACCTTACCAAAAAAAGAACACGTATTATGAGTCTTATCAGTCTAGAGAAAATCTGGTTAAGAGAAAGAAGTGCTGATATAAGAATCCAGAGGATGGGGAAAATAGATCTAGATCATAATTGTCATCAAGCTGGGAAAGGGCAATCTAGAGAAATAAAAGTAATGGATAGTAAAATGACAGAGTGATGAAATGATGTTTGCATAGATCTGGAAAGGCTTTTTGTAACTAATTCTTCAGAAGTCTTGGTTTCTTAGACAGTACTCCCCAAAGGGTTTGTCCAGTATTAACTCAGCCTAGCATAACAGTGTTTATCGTTAGAAAATGGATACATCATCATATATCCTTTCCTCATAGGGGAAACGTGAGACAAAAGCTGCTCTACCATGCATAAAAGTACATATTTGGAGTTAAGTTTGCGGTATCAAAAACAAACCAAGAAACAAAACAGAGATAAATCTTTCGCTGAGATGATAACCTCCATGACATGAAATTTAAAGAAAATTAAAATCTGACAGTTTCAACTATCCAGAAGATGAATCACGTTTTCTTCAGTTACAGTTTTCTGACAATGAGCACTCTCTCAGTAAGCAAGATGAAGCTTAATGAGTGGTTGTTTTATGCTTTTTTTTTTTTTTTTTAAGGTTAGGTAGGACAGTTACTAACTCCTAGAGGGTGCATGCTGGAATATATAGTAGTAAAATGTCGTACCTGCAGTTAGCATTCAGATGGTTCAAACAATACATATAAGTAGAACAAAAGCAGATGTGGCAAAACAGTCATTGGTGAATTTAAGGGGTATATGGATATTGTACTGTAATTTCAGCTCTTCTGTAGATTTAAAACTTTCAAAAACTAAAAAGCTAGAGAAAATTTTTGCAAGAAGTTAATGATAGACTACATGCTTTTGTATTTGATCTAGGGTGCTTTCTACTACCTCATTGACACATCTAGTATATTAAGTAGGTGTTAACTGGTTAAATTATTAAAAAATCTTCTAAGTAAATTATCTGGTTGTAAAGAGTATGAAAAAACCTATGACTTGAAACATAGCTTTTAAAATCTGCTATCTTCCTGTCTAAGGAAGTGTCCTTCCTGTGGCAATATAGGGTAAGTTATAACCAGCATTAAAAACATAGATAAAGAAACAAACAAGAATGGACTCTTAGGGTTGGCTATTACAATTTCTCTTTAAAAATGAGACTTAATTCATGAATTTAAACAAACCTGGACCCCTGCCTCTTTTCTCACTGCCACAATACTTTTTAATGTAAAAAAACCCACACTTTTCTTCCAGACACTTGTTCAAAGCAACTTAACAACATATTTATCTCAGTTTTGTTGCAGCGTAACATGCAAAATCATGCTCCTTAGAGCTATAGAGCATACACTTCACGTTTTCTCTTCCATCTTTTAGCTTGATATGCATCACCATACTTAAATGTTCAACCTTTTAAATAGTATATTGGAGTATAGTAGATATAGGTGAAGATATTTTTCATTAAAATGTCTACTTTCTGCTGTGGCTTGCACAAATACATAATTCATTTTTTCCCCTGCTGACCACAGCATTTATGATTTTTCAATCAATAGGTTGAATATATTCCAGTAACAAAATATTGTCACATCCTGACCACAGTCCATCTCTACCTCATTCTTTCTATGATTAAAGCTCCCAAAAGCTGCAGGAACAAAACAGGTGAAAACATATGCCTAAGGTTGTTAATCAACAATCTAGGTGGTTGAATACCAGAATCACTACTCTAAGTAAAAGATTTCTCTATACACATTCATGGGTTGTATTAAAGAACATAACTCTGGGGCTATTAACAATCTGTTACCTGATTTAAAATTTACAGAATTGGATTCCATTTTCTCTAATTTATTGCCGTATCTCCTCATAAATATATATATATATATATTTTTTTTTTTTTTAAGTTTTAAAAGAATTGTTTTCTTGGTACCCAGATCTTTGGCTTTTTTTTTCATTCTTTAGAACAATTAGTTTTCAGTCTTACAGGTCATATGTGTAGAATTTTCTCAGATCCTAAACATTTTATTTAGTTCCTCATCATACATTACCAAACTTTAAAATTATGTTTTCTGTTTGNATTTTTTTTTTTTTTTTTTTTTTTTAAGTTTTAAAAGAATTGTTTTCTTGGTACCCAGATCTTTGGCTTTTTTTTTCATTCTTTAGAACAATTAGTTTTCAGTCTTACAGGTCATATGTGTAGAATTTTCTCAGATCCTAAACATTTTATTTAGTTCCTCATCATACATTACCAAACTTTAAAATTATGTTTTCTGTTTGAGAGCTAGGTTAACCAAGAAAGGGATTTGAGTTCAAAATTGAACCAACCTCTGTAGACAGGGAACTGACCAGCTGAAACTATCACGGAAATAACATGAAGTGAAACTGATAGCAGAATTGAAAGAAATTAAAGAACCCTTGACAGCTCTCTTCTATTTTTGTTTTTAAATATGTTTGTTCTGGAAACATAGAGACTATTTGTAAATTTTGAGTCTTGGTCACTTACTTGAACATTCACTGTTGTTGTAGTTTAAAAAATATCTCCTTTTTTTTAATATATAATATTAGACTAAATTCTGTAGTGAGTATCAACTCATAAAATATTGAGATTTTTTTAAGAAATAAACATTTTATACTTGGCATATGAATTTTAGATTTGTGTTTTTAAGAAATAGTTAATTTTCAAAGATAATTCAAACCAGTGCGATTCAGTGTAGTTTTGTCACACTGGTTATGTCAGAACCACCTGTTGTTTAGAGATTTCAACCTCCATTCCCAGACATTTAGAATTCAGTAGATCAGAAATAAATTATCTTAATCTATAAGTTTACAAAACTCCAAAGTAATTTTTTTTCATAATCATCTTTGGGAATCATTGTTTTAAGCATTTCATAGGTTATGTTGCTTACATTGTGGTGTTTGTTTCCTTGGGCTTCCCAGGTGACACTAGTGGTAAAGAACCTGCCTGCCAATGAGACATAAGAGACCTGTGTTCAATCCCTGGGTTGGGAAGATCCCTGGAGGAGGGTATGGCAACCCACTCCAGTGTTCTTACCTGGAGAATCCCATGGACAGAGGAACTTGACGGGCTACAATCCATAGGGTCTCAAAAAGTCGAACTTGACTAAAGTAGCACATGTGCATTTACTTAGACATATTTTTAGAAATATTTATTAGTTAGGATGTTTTATTGCAGGTAACAGAAAATCCATTTCTGGTTTTGTTTATGGCATAAATAATATGGCTTAAATAAATACTAAATGGTATTTATTGGCTTATGTGCCTGAAAAGTCCAGAAGTTATGCTTCAGGAAAAGTTTAGCTTGAGCTCCATCTTGTATTTAACCATGAATCTTAAGGCTCTACCCTCCTGATCATTTTTATCTTCTGGAAGTTTTCCTTATTGTGTTAAAATGGCTAACAAGTGAGCTTTATACCCACGTGTCATAATATCCAGAATAAGAAACTATACACCATACTTTGTGGCAAAAGTTTTGAGTGTCACACTTTGAGAAACTCCTAAACCAATCACTGTGTAAAATAGATGTGTTTATCTTGTTTGGGTTAAATTCCACCAATCAAGGCCTACCTATGGAGCTGAGGATCAGGATAATTCCAATCCTATTACCACTACATAATGAAGGAGAGAGAATGGATCTTGAGGTAACAACCATAAAATCTACTGTATGTTATTATAGAGATGAACTATAACTTAGCCTGCTCCAAAATTATATTCTGTTTAATGAAGTACTAATTGTATGGCTTAATCATATTCCTTTTTCATTTCTTGAGTTTTCAGTACAATGTAAAGAAAGCAGTGTCCGTTCTAGAGCAAAACATGGATTTCTATTTTGCTTGTTCTACTTTTTGTCCCCACTGCTTGGCATGTGGAATCTTAGTGTCCTGACCAGGAGTTGAACCCACATTCCCTGCAGTAGAAACATGGGGTCTTAACCACTGGACTGCCAGGAAGGTCCCAAAACATGGATTTTTAAGTGAAGAATCATTAACTTTGGGAGATAAGAACAGATTGGACCAAGTGCTGCTTACTTTTTAGCAGACTGGGAAGGGAGAGGAAATTAGTTGTTTTTTATTGATGACTTCTTCCAGTACTTTATTATGAAAAATTTCAAAAACACGGAAGTTGAAAGAATTGTATAGTAAACACCATAAATTCACCACCTCCATTCTAAAATTAATATTTTGATATATTTGTTTTATCTCTTGTTTCATCAGATACTCACCTATCCACCATTCTAGCGAATTTATTTTTTCAATGCATGTCAGAGTAAGTTAAAGTTGAAATACTTTACCCCAGTCACTTAAGCTTGCATATTACTAACTATAATTATTAATGACCTTTTGACTAAGAGGTTCATATATAAAGTTCAGTGACTTGAGGCCTTAATATGAATTAGATTATTTTAGACATCATAATGATAATTACTAAAATTATTTTTCAAAAGTAGATCCAAGTGAAATGTACGTTTAAAGCTTTTATAAATGTTTCTTTATGCTATCTTGATGTAAAGTTTCTTTTGCTGTGTGTGACAGAGTATTTAAGGTCTGTTCATTGAAATTGCTGAATGCCAAAATTGTTGACACGTTGGCTCTCTCTTCCTTTAAGTTTGTTACTTACCTTATTGTTTTGCTTAGGAAACCAGTTAACTGGCAATCTGTTGTTATCAGCTGAACCAAAACAAAACCTCAAGAAAATTCAGGTTCCTGGTAAATTTACCACTGTAGCTGACATTTTCCCACCATCTTATCAGAAAGAACCATGTGGACATTTCTTGAAAATAGAAAGGTGTAAAAATACTTTCAAAAAAACTCCTTCAGTTCAGTTTAGTCGCTCAGTCATGTCCAATTCTTTGCGACCCCATGAACTGCAGCACGCCAGGCTTCCGTGTCCATCACCAACTCCCAGAGTTCACGCAGACTCACGTCCATCGAGTCAGTGATGCTATCCAGCCATCTCATCCTCTGTTGTCCCCTTCTCCTCCTGCCCCCAATCCCTCCCACCATCAGAGTCTTTTCCAGTGAGTCAACTCTTCACATGAGGTGGCCAAAGTACTGGAGTTTCAGCTTTAGCATAAACATTAGATAATTGAATGAACTGCCACAGAAGTGAAATTAAATTGATACCTACTCATTAGCCTATAGTAGTTATATATGTTTTTTGGTATTGTAAGCATACAGTTATTCAATTTTTACATTTTAAAAGAATCTTTGAAAGACTTTATATTAACATATTTAAGTGAGACCCTATTTGTAGAATATGAAATCATAGACTTACAGATAAAACGTCATTTTTATACATTTCAGTTCATTATATAGCATTCAGGACATCTCTTACTTTTTATCTCTGTTATTGAATATCAGCTATATTCCCTTAAAGCAGGCTATTGAATCAAAATACCCCAAGCGGAGCTTTCCGCTTGTATCTGTCGCCCTGGTGTGCTCCTCATGTGTGATGGTGTGCCTGGATGGTAATTGTCTTCTCCTGGGGTCACTGCTAAAGCCTGGAGCCGCTTATTCACTCTTCCTCTTTCTTCAGTTTAGCCAGTGCCTTACAGGTTGTTTACTGGGGTATCTGTCCACAGAAACAGTGATTTAATAGGCATCAGAGTGTTCTTATTTGTAGAAGTTTTTTTAAAAAACTAACAGTAATCTTCATATTTAAATTAAAAAGAATAACTATATGCAGTTAGAGTTCATCAAATATATAGTGTTTCTCTTTGAAATTCTGCCTTTTTTCCTACAGTTAATAGACATTGAAAGGACACCTATTTTTAACTATAAAATCTAAAAGGACTTCTTTGATTTTCACAAGTGTCTTTCAGGAGTCTTTTTTTAAGTTAAAAGCTTTCCATTTTTTATTGTAAAATTTCTTAACTGCTCTGTTTTTTCATTAAATACTACCTTCCCTCCGAAGAAATCAAAGTGCTATAGCAAACTTTTTAGCCAAACTCTACAATGACCCACTTTTGGAAGAAACAAATCTTTGGAGTCATTTAATCATTTTTTGTAAAACAGACTTAATCATTTCTGTCTTACCAAGCCTTTTTCCTAGTGGTCTTAATTATTATTACTGGTCATTCTGCAGCCATTCAGATCTGAAGCACTTCTACATTCTTACAGCTTTTGCGCTTACCTTGGGCTGTGTCTTTTTTTGTTGTTTAGTTGCTAAGTCGTGTCCAACTCTTATGACCCCATGGACTATGGCCTGCCAGGCTCCTCTCTCCATGGGGTTTTCTAGGCAAGAACACTGGAGTGGCTTTGCCGTTTTATTTACCCTGAAAATTTACGTTATCCCACATGATAACATTGCTCTATGATGATCAAAATCCTCGAGACTTTTAACTTTATTGAGGACCTAATTTAAAATCACCTTTATCCAAGTATGATTCCAAACCATAAACATTTAGCTTATTTCATTCAGAAGGATATCTCCCAAGTAGTAGATTGCGCTTACCATTTAATCACCTATTTCAAGAGAATTAATATGACATAGTAATAAAATTAGACTAAAATAAAAAGCCAGCTGAACACACATATTAAAATGGATAATTCTTATCACATTTCCTGGCTTTGGAAATATAGTTACTTACTAAAAATATGCTACCCTTTCTCATGTCACATAGGATTTAGAAAGTACATTCTGTAAGAATAATGGCTTTATTTTATTTATATTAATGAATATTCTCCTTCCAAAATTTTTTTTCTACATTCTTCCTTGTCTTCCTTCTTCTTTCAGTTATTCACTACTTAATCCTTTCTACCTGACATCATCTTTTCCATCTCTGAGATATACAGGACTAAAGGTGGAGTAAGTCTAGAGCCAAGGAAAATCTTAGAATGAGGTATAGTCATGCAGCAGACTGAATATAGGTGGTGGGTTCATTAGTCTTTATTTTATTACACTTTTGTTCTTATTCTTCCTTTGAAATATTTCATTTAAAAAGTGGATGATTAAAAATAAGATGCAGGCATAAGAACATGTGGGACTTCCCTGGTGGCTCAGACAGTTAAGGGTCTGTCTACAGTGTGGGGTTCAATCCCTGGGTCAGGAAGGTCCCTGGAGAAGGAAATGGCAATCTACTCCAGTACTATTGCCTGGAAAATCCCATGGACAGAGGAACCTGGTAGGCTACAGTCCATGGGGTTGCAAAGAGTCGGACACGACTGGGCAATCTTCACCGTATAAGAACATGTGAGTCGTATTGGACAACTGTAAATTGATAATATGGATCATATTAGCTTCGGGCCATAGAGGCAAGTAGCTATAGCATGTTAAATTCTTTTGGTATTGCAATTCCTGTTTAAATCAGCAGGAAAAGTGCAAGTGTTAGTCATTCAGTCAGGTTCTACTCTTTGCAGCCCCATGTAGGCCGACAGGCTCTTCTGTCTGTGGAATTTTCCAGGCAACAATACTGGAGTGGGTTGCCATTTCCTTCTTGAGGGCATCTTCCTGACCAAGGACTGAACCTGTGTCTCCTCCATTGCAGGCAGATTCTTTACCCACTGACTCACTGGGGAAGCCTGTGGGGGAACCTCAATTGTGAAGGCCTAATAAGTGCTCAAGATACGTTAGCTTTTATTTTTTTGGTTGTAAGTGACAGATTCATATTCAAACTGGCTTAAATAATCAAGAGATTTTATTGGTTTATATAAATGAAAAAATCAGTAAGGAAAGCTTCAGAGATGGTTTGATTAGGATTTTGTTTTGGTATCCTTCTGTTCTATTGGTTCTGCTATCATTTCTCTGGCCATCGTATTAATATTTCTAACTAAGTTTTCAAAAGAATTTTTTATCTTCAATATGGGAATATGGCTAAAAACCATAAGGTGTCTTATGTATTTTGAAGGCCCTGTATGTTTGAAATATAGTAATTGTTAAATTAATTCTTTTTTTAGATGATTATATGTGATATCCATGTGTTTAAATGTATAAGAAAAGTTTTAAAGCCTATGGAATAGGGAATGGCAATCCACTCCCATATTCTTGCCTGGAGAATCCCATGAACAGAGGAGCCTGGTGGGCTACAGTCTATGGGGTCGCAAAGTGCAGACATGACTAAGCGTTAACACTGATTAGACAGAAACAGTAGTAGTTCTTTTGTTGTTGTTTAGTTGCTAAGTCATTTCCAACTCTTTTGTGACCCCATGGACTGTAGCCTGCCAGTCTCCTCTTGCCAGGACATTTCCATGGAATTTCCCAGGCAAGAATCCTGGAGTAGATTGCCATTTTCTTTTCCAGGGTATCTTCCCAACCCAGGGATCAAACCCACATCTGCATTGCAGGCGGCTTCATACCACTGAGCCACCAGGGAAACTCAATTGTTTTTTTACCTCTCTACAAATATTAGTTACATCAAACTTCTTCAGCAGGCCACATTCCAATAAAAGGTTTTTTAGTCAAATCACCATAAGAAAAAAAGAGAGGGAAGGATCATATAGGAATAACTTGATGAAAGGATTGCAGAACAGACTAAAGGGTACATAAGAATGAAATGAAGGTGGCAGGAATAGAGTAACACAGAAGAGNTAAAAGGTTTTTAAGTCAAATCACCATAAGAAAAAAAGAGAGGGAAGGATCATATAGGAATAACTTGATGAAAGGATTGCAGAACAGACTAAAGGGTACATAAGAATGAAATGAAGGTGGCAGGAATAGAGTAACACAGAAGAGCAGTCTTGTTGGGGTGGTTGCCAGTACTCTGCAGAGGAGCTGCCCATCCTGTTGCCGAGGCAGTTCTGGCTAGTTCTTTTTGCCAAGGATATTAGTGGAGGACGTGTGGAAGCAAAGTAGAGGCTGCATGTGATTGCAGTCAGAGTTCCAAACCAGATTATGTCCAAGGTCCCTTCTTACTGTGAGTGGAAAGACACATTTTACATGTTGGAAAATGCTCTTCACTACAACCGATTACTCTCGAGGTAATTGTACAGAACCTAAGGCACCTTTTACAACTTTTAAGTAACTGATAAATGTTTAGATACCACTAAGATAACTTTTACAGGAACTCCAGAATTCTCTCAAATCACAATATACTATCCTTCTGCTGCATGCTGATATTGAATGATCTTCAAGTACTATTCTTGAGATAATAGCAAATGTAGAACAGCTTGTACGGTGTCTGTAGTATGAGTAAAAATATGTGTGTATACATGTGAGTTTACACATGTCTGTACAAAATACCATGGGAAGACTACATGAAGAAAACTGTTAACAGTGGTTGTCTCCATGAAAAGAAACTGAGTGGTGACTATTGAAGGTAAATTGGTACTTTTCTGGCATCAGGAGTTGCTCAGTAGTTTTCAGTAGATGTTTCTGGATCAGAGCTTCTTAACATTTTAAACATCAGACATGGCCTCCTAAACAAATAATCTGAGGACACCAAAAACAATCCTGTTTTTTTCCCTTTACCTTAAAAGTTCCATTTGTTTTCAGGTAGTGTAAGAAAAAGGCAGTTCCTTCTCTTTCCAGTCTGTCTCCCTGGAAAATGATTCAAGCATGATTCTGTAACTAATTCTCAAGATTGGAACACCTTTTAATCACATTCCTGAGCTAATTAAACAATTTATTCAGAACCATCTTCCCCTTATAAGAGGGTTTTGAAGAACTTTTTCTCTTTTTTTTTTTTTCCCTTTCTGTTCCCCAGCAAAAGCAACTTCCTACTATAATTGTAGGAGGCTTACCACTTTCCCAATTAAGCACTGAATCTCTTATGGAATGGATAGAAAAGCATTTACCCTCCAAATGACTAAATAAATGGCTTTTAAATTCTAGGGTAATTTTTTTTCACTAGTAGACCCTTTCAATTATTGATTTCTAAGAGTCTCTCAAAAGATACAGTTTATAAGTTGTATTAATTATATTAATACAGTTAATCAGCATTATTTAGAAATAGTATAGTTTTCTATTAATTTTACAGAAATAGCTTGAGAATATATTTGTTCAGAATTTAGCCAGTTAAAGGATATGCCTTTATGCTGTCCTGTATCTTCAAATACTTGAGTACAGGCTGTGAAAATTGTCTCTTGATTTTGCTTTATTATATTGTCACAAAACAGAAAGAAGAAGGAAAGCTTCAAGGACAGCTTAACAAGTCTGATTCTAACCAGTACATTAGGGAACTGAAAGATCAGATAGCAGAGCTGAATCATGAGGTAAGTGATAAATTTTGATCATCACGTATTTCTTTCTTCCTTCCTCTGTATTGTGACAACACTTTATTATTGCCTATGATTGAATCTTTCATGGTAGATATTTTTGTGAATCTTTGATTATTATAAATAATAGTATTTTAGAAGAGTATCTTCTTTTTAACACAGATTTTTCTGTTCTAGTATTAAGGATTTGTTTTCCTTAAACCTCTTTAATCATATCTGAAATGATCAATTAATGTTTGTATGGCAAATATTTTACTTTTTTATTGAGATCTGAAAACACTTGATAGTTTGCCTGGGTTTCAGAGTTACTTCAATTAAACTAAAATTTTCTTTTTATCTCTATAGTAGATTTGTGGTATTACCGTTGTGACTAAAGGGAAGTCTTTTTTACTCTTGTCTTCTTTTTCACTTCATAGCAGTATTACTGAGATTGCAAAAAAGGATACTTGCCTAATATCAGTTAACAGATTTCTTAGTATCTGACTACTTTTTAAACTGGCACTAACTTGAATCTGTGAGAGTCAACTCATGAAATTTTCAAGTAGTTTTTACTAGTTTTATTATCCTAGGTAATTTAAATTATTTAAAATAATGTGTTTTGGTAGAGAGACACTTTTTAGTTAATGTGATTCTAGGTCAGTTTCCTTGGGTTTTTTCCTAATGATAACTATCTAACTAAACATAAATGGAAAAGTATGCCTCTTATATTGAACTGTTCATTCACAGTTATTTGAAGGGGTAACATAAACCTCACTTCTTAAGAAAGAAACTCATTTTCTTCACTAAATTAATTTAACCTCAAAGGAAAAAGTTTGGACATTACCCTTTCCTGGTATTACACTCTTCAGTTAAAGTCTGTATTTTGGGTAATCCCTCCTGGAGGCAGTCAATCTAAGTAAATTCTGAATGAAAAGAAAAAAAAGCTAACAAAAATGATAAATCTTAGATGGGGTTTAATTTAAGTTGCCTCGAAGTTTTGTAGGTCTTTCCTATAAATACTGCTTTTTCAGCTGTGATAGCCTTTGAGGGATCCAAGATCATGTGTAATCTTATTCATGTGAATTTTTTTATAATCTGATCTGATAGTCATACATGAAAGAACAAGTTACAAATAAGCATGTTCTAGAGATTCTTGTTGAGAACCCTAGGGATTATTCCTTACATTCAAAAGATTTTCTCAAAGAAAATTATGGCTGAAATAAATCAATCTCCCATTTATAATTTTGACATCTAGTAATAAGGGAACGTATCTTAACTAAACATAATGATACTCTCTCCTCATCAGGAATGGCAGAAAATAGTTAACATGAGGTTTAACTTTAATGTCAGATTTTTAGGTGTGGCTTGTGAAAACAATCTTTAATTTTAGAACAGTTTGTGATAAGATGCTACTTGGGTGATTCAGAATAGGCCAGAGTTGTGGGCTTAAACAAGTCCCAGGTAGAAAACAGTAGAGAGGAGAATGAGTATAGTTGGGGACCACAGTCCCAACCCACTCCAGTATTCTTGCCTGGGAAATCCCATGGACAGAGGAGGCTGGCAGGCTATGGTCCATGGGTTGCAAAGAGTGGGACACAGCTTAGCAGCTAAACAGCAGCAGCAGCAGCAGGAAACCCCACAGGCACACAGAGGTGAGAGTGAGTATAGGGCTGGGAGTTTAGAGGAGGCCAGGTTTGATTCAGAAGCAACGTGACTGAGTTGTGGAAATAAAGTTAGATTGAATAGAAGCAGTTTATGGTGAATCTTCAAAGCTAGAAGAGATTAAGTTTGCTAGATATTGTGAAACCACTATAGGTCTTTAGTTGGAGACTTATTTTCATTATGTTTTTGGAGTAAATTTAAACAGTATTCACTTGTTCAAAGTTTTACAACTAAAGAAAGCATAAAGGAAAACAAGTGAAAGTTTAAACTGAGATACTGGCTGTAGTTGACTTGGTACAAAAATTACTATTTATTAGCCAGCTTCTTGAGAGATCTAAACAAATTTCACCTTTTTATTCTATTGATTTTGTTTTTTTCTTCATTCTTGTGTATAGCACTTCACAGTGGGGGGAAAAAAAACAGATAAACTGAAGTCAGCCTAATTGCTCCACCTTAACTTTTGTTTGTGTGCTAGAATTTGCTGGAATCTTTGACTTTCAACGTAAGAATTGACTTTTAAGTATTATTGTTGTATTTGAGCATGTGACTAGTTACTGTGTTAGCTGATTTTTGTACTTCTCTAAATGTTGAAGGAAATATTGAAACAGCTTTGCAGATTCATCTTCCTGAAGATATAGCAATGTTGTGCATGTTCTAACAGCTATGACCACTTAGCATAGTTGTCTGTATGAAATGGTAAAGAGGATTACAGAAGTTATTTTTCATGAATGGCTGAATATATTGTTAATCTATAAAGTAGCAATAATATATACTGTTTATTGGTCTGTCACTCAAGCATGGTGTCAGACACTAGTATAAATAATAATGATTAGAAGTATTATTAGAGTATACTACCATCATAGGTGTCAACTTATCTACACCTTTGTCTGAGTCTTATTAATTCATTGAAAAGGGTTCTACTCTTTTATCATTTGCTAACTCGGTCCTAAAGTAGGTCTCACCGGATAGAAAAGACAAGATGAATGTCTCTCAAATCTAATCTTTTGTTATAAATTTTAGCATTCTTATAGGTAATTACTGGTATAAAATTGGCACAATAGGAGGAACTGTGTACTTAAACGTACATAGGACATTCATTTAAGACGTCAACTGGATCAGTGTTCTCGAGGGAGAGAAAGACAATCGTAATATTAATCTCTAAATATAAGTACAAGACGTCGAATGATAGTAGGTAGGTGTGTGGAAGAGACTGAGGGTTAGGGACACTAAGAATGGGAATGGTGGATTGATTAAAACGAGGATCATAATGGATGGATGGTATCTTTAGAAAATTAAACTTCGGAGAATGCACTCAGACTCCCAAAGGGACCACCGAGTCTCCAATTTCGCAGACGGACCTTACACCCTCTGGGTCCAAGCTAGGGACCCAGCCCTTCTAGGGGACCTCTTCCTTTACCGTTGGGTGAGGTTATGAGAACGGACCTCTTAGGGTACCTCCCTCCTCGGACCATCCGATGTCAGGTACCCCAGTGTTTCTCAGCCTGTGTTGACTCACTGAAGTGAAAGTGAAAGTGTACTCAGACTCACTTGAGACCCTCAACCACTACCTGTCCCTCCGGACCGCACGACGCTAAGTACCCCAGTGTTTCTCAACCTGTGTTGACTCGTTGACTTGACTTGACTTGGATTGGGACGGTTCTCGAAGTGTCTTCGGTGACACCTTCGAGAACGACGAGGTCTGGACCTTCCCCGACACTAATTTAGGAGGGGATTGGGATGCAAGACAGGAATACCGTCTGTATCTTTTCTGGGTTCCAGGGTTAAATTCACGAAAGGAAAAGGACAGAAGGGTGGAAGACAGGAAACTAGGTAGATAGTAGTGTCGTCCTACTCTGTACTAGGCACTAGGTTTAGAACTGAATATAGAGGAGATTGAAATACAATTCATAGCCTCAAGGGACTCACAGTCTAACAAAGGAGATTGTTGTTGTTCAGTTGTTCAGTCCTGTCTGACTCTTTGAAACCCCATGGACTATAGCATGCCAGGCTTCTCTGTCCTTTACTGTCTCCCTTCACTCTCTCCTTCATTGTTTGCTCAAACTCCTGTCCATTGAGTCAGTGATGCCATCTAACCATCTCATCCTCTTGTCACTCCCTTCTCCTCCTGCCCTCAATCTTTTCAGGCATCAGGGTCTTTTCCAGTGAGTCAGCTCTTTGCATCAGATGGCTAAGGTATTAGAGCTTCAGCATCAGTCCTTTCAATGAATATTCAGGACTGATTTTCTTTAGAATTAACTGGTTTGATCTTGCAGTCCAAGAGATTCAGGAGTCTTCTCTAGCACCACAGTTCGAAAGCATTAATTCTGCTGCGATCAGCCTTCTTTATGGTCCAGCTATGACATCATACATGACTACTGGTGAAACCGTAGCTTTGACTAGACGGACTTTTGTCGGCAAGGTGATGTCTCTGCTTTTTCATATGCTCTCTGAGTTTGACATAGCTTTTCTTCCAAGGAGCAAGCGTCTTTTAATTTCATGACTGCAGTCACTGTCCACAGTGATTTTGGAGCACAAAAAAATAAAGTCTCATTGTTTCCATTTTTTTCCCCAACTGTTTTCCACGAAGTGATGAGACCAGATGCCACTATCTTANTATGCTCTCTGAGTTTGACATAGCTTTTCTTCCAAGGAGCAAGCGTCTTTTAATTTCATGACTGCAGTCACTGTCCACAGTGATTTTGGAGCACAAAAAAATAAAGTCTCATTGTTTCCATTTTTTTCCCCAACTGTTTTCCACGAAGTGATGAGACCAGATGCCACTATCTTAGTTTTTGGAATTCTTTAGCCTTCATCATGAGACTCTTTAGTTCCTCTTCACTTTCTACCATTAGGGTGGTTTCATCTGCATATCTGAGGTTATTGATATTTTTCCCAGCAATCTTGTGGGATTCCAGCTTGTGCTTCATCCAGCCCAGCATTTCTCAAGATGTACTCTGCATATACGTTAAATAAGCAGGGTGACAATATACAGCCTTGACGTACTCCTTTCCCGATTTGGAACCAGTCCATTGTTCCATGTCAAGTTCTAACTGTTGCTTCTTGACCTACATACAGTTTTCTCAGGAGGCAGATAAGGTGGTCTGGTATTCCCATCTCTCTCAGAATTTTCCACAGTTTATTGTGATCCACACAGTCAAAGGCTTTAGCATAGTCAATGAAGCAGATGTATACTTTCCTGGAATTCTCTTGCTTTTTCTGTGATTCAACAGGTGTTGGNATTCCCATCTCTCTCAGAATTTTCCACAGTTTATTGTGATCCACACAGTCAAAGGCTTTAGCATAGTCAATGAAGCAGATGTATACTTTCCTGGAATTCTCTTGCTTTTTCTGTGATTCAACAGGTGTTGGCAATTTGGTCTCTGGTTCCTCTGCTTTTTCTAAATCCAGTTTATACATCTGGAAGTTCTTGGTTCAAGTACTGGTGAAGCCTAACTTGTAGGGTTTTAAGCATTACCTTGTTAGCATGTGAATAAAACACAATTGTGCAGTACTTAGAACATTCTTTCGCATTGCCTTTCTTTGTGATTGGAATGAAAACTGACGTCTTCCAGTCCTGTGGCCACTGCTGCGTTTTCCAAATTTGCCGATGTGTTGAGTGCAGCACATTAACAGCACCATATTTTAGGATTTTAAATAGCTCAGCTAGAATTCGATCACCTCCACTAGCTTTGTTTGTTGTAATGCTTCCTAAGGCCCACTTGACTTTACATTCCAGAATGTCTGACTGTAGTGATCACACCATCGTGGTTATCTGGGTCATTAAGACCCATTTTGTACAATTCTTCTGTGTATTCTAGCCACCTCTTTTTAGGCTCTTTTGCTTCTGTTAGGTCCTTACCGTTTCTATCCTTTATTGTGCCCATCTTTGCATGAAATGTTCCTTTGGTATTTCCAGTTTTCTTGAGATCTAGTCTTGCCCTTCTGTTGTTTTCCTCTATTTCTTTGCATTGTTCTCCTAAGAAGGCTTCCTTATCTCTCCTTGCTATTCTTTGGAACTCTGCATTCAGATCAGTATATCTTTCCCGTTCTCCTTTGCCTTTCCCTTCTCTTCTTTTCTCAGCTATTTGTAAGGAAATAGGCATACAAATAAACAAATTGTAATACATAATGAAAAGTGTACATTATGGTCGATACCGTTTGTTCAATAGTCATTCTGTGTCAGACACTGTGCTAAGTGTTAAACTTCCTTTGTTTCTTTTAATCTTCACAGCAAACTTCTGAAGTAGGTAGCATCATTCTCATTCATGCCTTACATGCCATAAGGACTTCTCTGGTGGCTCAGAGGGTAAAGCGTCTGCCTGCAATGCAGGAGACCCAGGTTCAATCCCTGGGTCGGGAAGATCCTCTGGAGAAGGAGATGGCAACCCACTCCAGTACTCTTGCCTGGAAAATCCCATGGATGGAGGAGTGTGGTAGGCTACAGTCCATGGGATCACAAAGAGTCAGACATGACTGAGTGACTTCACTTTCTACATGTCATAAAACTGAGGTTCTTGGGTATTAAATAACTCCCATGGTCATACTAGTCAGTGATAGAGGCAGGAGATTAGACTACTGACTTTAAGTCCACCAATGCACTTAATTCCCGTATGCTACATAGCCTCCTTTGAAACATAGTGGGCTAAGATGGCAACAGCATCTGGGCTAGGTTTTGAAAAATAAAACTTTTTCAGGAGGTTTGGACATCAGGAACATTTAAATCAGAAGACATAAAGCTGTAAGTTCCAGAAATGAATGAGCCGTCTGCTTCAGCATTTGATTGATCTTCTTAGAGCTGCCAACCATTAAAGACAAAGAATATCTTCTAACTGCCTGGAAAGGAAGATAGAAGGAAGTAGAAAGTTAATCTCATTTAGAAGCCAAAAGAAATGTACTCAGAAGTCATTTAGGTATTGACATATTGAGAAGTATAATCATACAGTTCAGCCACAGTATCAATTGACGAAGCTTCTCTGGGTTCCTTTAAGCCTTGCTGTCATTTACAGTATTTTTTTCATGTGAAAATGCTCACCGAACAGCTGATCTGAAAATGTGTTTGAAATACAGATTTTATGCTTTAACTTGTTCTTGGTGCTGATGTGTTCTGGTAGATCTAGGAATAGGTAGATTTATTCCAGACTGAAGATAGTCCACTTATACTAAAAATTAAATATTTCCCCATTATACAGCTTTGCTGAATTTTTATGATGTCTTAATAAAGTAGTTTTAATGTACTTTATATCCTTAAAATCCCACAAAAGTAATTCTAGTCTAATCACTTAGTAGCTTTTCTTTTTTATTTTTTTAGTAGCTTTTCTATATAAAGTAGATATTCCCTGTTTTTATTAAACTTTCTGCATGGTAGTTGTTAAACCAGATATAGATCTTTTGGATAACTCTTTTAATCTTCATAGTTATCCTGTGAAAATTGTTAATATTTCCACTTTATAGGCTCAGTGAGGCTAAATAATTCATCTAAAGTTACATAACCAGTAAGTGGTAGAAGCTGGAATTTAGGGTCAGGACTTCTAGTCAGATTACAGTGCATTAAACAAGAATGAAGTAAAACCAAACATATTGAAGTAAAACCAAACCACATATTTTTTAAAAGAAAGAAAAGAATTAGAGCAATTTTTGTTCACTGATACCATGCCTTGTTCCAGATGGGATAAAGGAAGTTTGCAAATGATTTTAAAAAAAAAAAAAAAGGCAAAGCGTAATTTTGTGAGAAAAAGTCAGGAACACTAGGAATGAAACATGGAACCTTGAATAAGACCAATACAAAACAGCATACCACAAAAGTATCTTATACATTTTTATCATGGGCCTTAAGCTTAGCTTGAAGAATAAGGTTTTCAGCAATCAGCAGAAAGGGGAAATCTGGTCACTTTAAACTTTTCATAGTGTCTTTGTGATAAAACAGACCAGTTGGTTAGAAGAGCCACACCTGTTCCTGACAGGAACAGTTTCTTCATTGCTCTTTCTATGATGGAGACCTTCTAGAATGAGTCCACCAGCTATTATCCTTAACATTCTGCAGTCGTATGGGTTCGTAGTCATAAAATTGAAAAATCTAAAGAACACAAACTTCTAAATCTTGTCTATAGAAGTATTACTTACAGAAAAGTGCCCAAGTGACAAGTTTATAGCTCAGTAAGTTATCACATGGAGAAGGCAATGACAACCCACTCCAGTACTCTTGCCTGGAAAATCCCATGGGCAGAAGAGCCTGGTAGGCTGCAGTCCATGGGGTCTCGAAGAGTCGGACACGACTGAGCAACTTCACTTTCACTTTTCACGTTCATGCATTGGAGAAGGAAATGTAAACCCACTCCAGTGTTCTTGCCTGGAGAATCCCAAGGACACGGAGCCTGGTAGGCTGCCGTCTGTGGGGTCGCACAGAGTCGGACACGACTGAAGCTTAGTAGTAGTAGTAGTAGTAGTAGTAGTAGTAGTAGTAGTAAGTTATCACAGAGATCACATCCATGTAATCACTAGCCAGGTCCAAGAGATAGACTGCAAAGCTCCATTCATACTCTCTCCCATTCATACTCTATCTTCAGTCATACCCTCCTCCTCAGAAATAACTATGATCTCAACTTCTAATACGGTGGTTTAAGTTTTTAAATGTTCTATAAATAACTTCTTATAATACATCTTCTTTTGTGCCGTGCTTCTTTTAATCAGAGTTGCTAGTGAAATTTAACTGACTCTCTACGACCCCATGAGTCGCAGCATGCCAGGCCTCCCTGTCCATCACCAACTCCCAGAGTTCACTCAAACTCATGTCCATCCAGTTAGTGATTCCATCCAGCCATCTGACCCTCTATCGTCCCCTTATACTCTACCCCCAATCCCTCCCAGCATCAGGGTCTTTTCCAGTGAGTCATCTCTTTGCATGAAGTAGCCAAAGTATTGGAGTTTCAGCTTCAGCATCAGTCCTTCCAATGAACACCCAGGACTGATCTCCTTTAGAATGGACTGGTTGGATCTCCTTGCAGTCCAAGGGACTCTCAAGAGTTTTCAACACCACAGTACAAAA
>SJYX01007227.1:168578-210668 GCA_006410675.1 Oreotragus oreotragus | reverse complement strand
CATCTTTCTAAATTCCATATATATGTGTTAGTATACTGTATTGGTGTTTTTCTTTCTGGCTTACTTCACTCTGTATAATCGGTTCCAGTTTCATCCATCTTATTAGAACTGATTCAAATGTATTCTTTTTAATGGCTGAGTAATACTCCATTGTGTATATGTACCACAGCTTTCTTATCCATTCATCTGCTGATGGACATCTAGGTTGTTTCCATGTCCTGGCTATTATAAACAGTGCTGTGATGAACATTGGGGTACATGTGTCTCTTTCTATTCTGGTTTCCTCGGTGTGTATGCCCAGCAGTGGGATTGCTGGGTCATAAGGCAGTTCTATTTGCAATTTCTTAAGGAATCTCCACACTGTTCTCCATAGTGGCCGTACTAATTTGCATTTTTGCTGTCTGTCTTACTACAGGTGGTTGAGAAATGGTCATCCTGGATTGTAGGGCTAGTTCTACCACTGATTAACTGTGTGGCCTTAGGATGCCTATTCATACATTCATTCAGTCAGTGAATATTTGGACATCTTTTAACTCTCAGGCATACTTCAGGCCGTGCCTCAATTTCTGCATCCCAAAACAGTTATTTAAATGATCATTATAAAGTCCTTTCCATCCCAGTCCTGTGCTAGGTGTATAAAAATTATAGTCCCAATTGTGAAGGAATTCAGACTGGTAGAGAGAGCCAGTCAGTATGGGCAATGCTGTGGTAGAACCATATGGTGCCACAGCCTAGAAATATGAAAAGATTTCTGGGCGTGGGGGTGCCTAAGCTCTTTATTGAAGGACGAATAGAAATTAGCCAAGAAAAGGAGATTAGAAAGCTCTTTCAGGCAGAGAAACCATCATATGCAAAGGTTCAGAGATGTGTAAAGAGCTCAAGAAGAAATAACTAGAAATCAGTAAAGAGGGGCACCTCTAAAACCAGAGTGCCTTCTGATTAGTCTGTTTTTAGTGTGTGGTAGTAAAGAAAAGCACTTACAGAGATTTAGCTGATGGCTGAGGGTAAACTTTCTTGAACAAGAGGAAGTGCATTAAATAAAATCTTCTTCCTTAATTATGTTTTAAGTTATATTCTTTTTAAGGCCTTGGTTTAAATGATGCATTTCAAAGCCAATTTGGATTTTTTTCAATCTAATTTAGATATTCTTGTGCTATTTTTTACCAAGCTACCCAATACTTCACACTTGTTTGTAAATGCTATCTATTCTTAAATATTAATCCAGTTTCTTCAACTACACTAAGATTTGGAAATATGATCAGTTATTTTAGAACTCTGGGGTATTTTTTTGCATCTTGTAATTCAGTTTTAAAGAAACAATAGTATAGTTTTGATAGTGTTTCAAACTAGGAACCTTAGAAAATGTGCTCTACAAATTTACTGTCGATTAAAGGAAAACTGATACAAGATGAATAGCTAGCTCTCTCAGATTTACAAAAACTAAAACTTTTACATTGTGGTTGGAAGTTTTAGTGCAGTAAGTCATGTGCTTTTCATGGGCCATATCTCGCAGATGCAGTTGGACATGAGATAATCAGATTTTCACTCCCCGCAAGTGGACAGCTGAAAATGTCATACCAATAATACGTGTCAAAAACTCAGTGCTACTTTCCTGACTGTCTGATTTAAGTTGTTGTGGTCAGTGTGAGGAACCTGTGATATGATAAGATAGCATTCATGAGGTCATGTGGTTTGCAAGTACCCAATCTTAACTAAGCAGCCTGTGAGTACCTCCAAATGAGGAAGAGAGGATACTAACCTTGTCTGTTTGAAAGCTTATTTTGTGTTCAGTGATAAAACAGCATGGGTTTGTGGCTATGTATGTATATTGTATATTTTTAAAATTATTTTTCCATCAGAAGTTTTAGTTTCTGAAAAAAAGTAAATACTATAAATGAATTCATCTCCTTTAACTTCAGTCTAAAGAAATAAACATTTTGTTGTGAATATTTTCTGCCTGTTTAAAATGAAGCTGTAGAAGGTAGCCATCATTTCTTTTTATGTTGAGGAAAAAGCTAAATGTTGAAGGTTAACATTGTTGGTGATTTTTTTTTAATCAATTAAGTTTTCTTCATTTCCTAAATAGAAAATTATTTCTTTTCAGTCTGGCAATATCTCTGTTGAAAATATATCCACAGAATGGCTATCTGACGTATATGTTCAGTTCAGTTCAGTCGCTCAGTTGTGTCTGACTCTCTTCGACCCCATGAATCGCAGCACGCCAGGCCTCCCTGTTCATCACCATCTCCCAGAGTTTTATTGAGCTTTAATTCATGTCTAATACACTTCACCCACCTAAAGTGAACAATTCAGTAGTTTTTGGTGTATTCACTGAGTTGTGCAACCATCATCACAATAAATTGTAGAACATTTTTATCATTCAAAAGTTAGTCACATTCCCATTAGCAGTCACTCCTCATTTCCCCTCAAGGTTCCCTTCTGCTAGTTCTAAGCAAACACTAATATGTTGATAATTTCTGTCTCTGTTGATTTCTCCCTGGATATTTCATTTAAATGGAATTATACAATATATGGTCACCTGTGATTGGTTTCTTGTACTTAGTGTAATCTTGTCAGAGTTCATCCTTGTAGTAGCATGTATCAGTACTTCTTCAATCATAATGCCTAATAATATTCCTTCATATGGATATACCATAATTTATATATCCATGCATCAGTTGATAGACATTTGGGATGTTTTCACTTTGGGACTACTTTAAATAATGCTGCTGCAAGCATCTATTAATACAGGTTTCTTTGTGAATATTTTCATTTGTCTTGAATGTGTACTTATTAATGATATTGCTGAGTTATATGATAACGCTGTTTTTAACCATTTGAGGAACTGCTGTACTATTTTCCAAAGAAGCGGTACCGTTGTATATTCCCACCAGCTATTTATGAGGGTTCTGGTTTCTTCACATTCTTGGCAGTACTTGTTATTCTCTATTTTTGGGTGAGGGGGATCAATAGCTATCCTAGTAAGTGTAAATGTTATCTCATTTTGATTTTTTGGTTTGTATTCTCTCTATAGTTAATGACAATTGAGCATCTTTCCCTATGCTTATTAGCCATTTGTATCTTTAGAGACATTTCTACTCAGACCTTTTGCCCATTTCAAATTGGGTTATCTTTTTATAATTTAGTTGTAAGAATTCTTTATATAGTCTAGACACAAATCCTTTATCAAATAAATGATTTAAAATTTGGTTGATTGGATGGGCTGATAAAACCTATGATTCAGCTTAAGAGAAGAAAAATTCCTCCTAGAAATTCAATCCAAATAGAAAAAAAATACCTTGTTTTTATGAGGATGTTTTGCTGAAGGTTTGAATATTTTTTTCAGTGCTCCAGCTAAAGGTTAAATCATATGAAATGTATGTGGTACTTTGATGTAGCTTTAAAAGTTCAGAGTGAAACAAGTGTGAAGTGATTTATTTCCTGTAATTGGTCATAAATTTACATAGAACCTCATATATTCCTAACCTCATCACCATTGACATTAGAATACCTTCTAAATAATGTTAATGGTTTCAATTTTATCAAGATGTGTCAGCTGCCAGGAAGAGAGCAATGGCAGTTTCATTTTGTTTGCCTCAGTGTACTGGATAAATCTAAGTATGCACTAGAGAAAAACTAACAGTTCTTTGTAAATGGCTTTTGTTTCTTCCCCCTCTCTCCTTCTCTCGTAACATGCACAGTATAGGCTTCTTCAGTTCCAAACTTTACTTTCCTTCTTTTTCACTTATTAATGTGTATACATATTTTTTCTTTGCTTCTAACAGTATGAGTTTTAACTGTTGCATTTTATACATTTAACATACACTTTATATATTTTTTTAATTTTAAGAGTTTCATCTGGTTTTAAAGAGATTTATATAGATTAATGCCAAAAACATTGTCAGCATTGTCTATTTTATATTATTTCAATAAAATTCTTGAATTTTTCAACTTAATCTGAATTTTAATTACTGTAAGTCTGAATTTTGGCTGTTGTCTATGTAATGCAATGATCAGCAGGTCATGACCTCTGATTGATCACTCTTATTGGTTTCCGGTTCTGATTCACTGGAAATCTTTTGGTTTGTATGCTTGTCACTAGTTTTAATCTTTGTCATGTGTGAATTCAGTTTTTAAAGCTAATAATTGAGAATAAATATACTGTATCATTTCTCATTTACATGTATTTAAAATTTTGAAAACTATTAAAATTATTTTGTAAGGAATCCAACAAAATCACTGATTAAACTTTGGGGGAAAAAAAGAGTAAAGCCTTTATAAATTAGAAATACTTTACATCTGCTCATGTAAGATAATGTATAGTTATTTTTATATATTATAGATCACTTATAGAAGTGTTACATTTAGCTTTAAAAGCTATGGCCCTGTGTTTTACAAAGATTGATTATAGAGACCCAAATGTACAAATAGGAGCTTTTATAATCTGATATGACTCAGTCTTGGAAACTTACTGCAACTGTTTTGCAGTTCACTTGGTATCACATGACTCACTTCAATGGTTTAAACCCTGTCTAGTAGTGATCAAAGTTCATTTGGTTAGGGGTTTTTTTGGTGTGTGGATGACTTTTTTCCACTTTGTTGTGGATTGATTGTCTTTCAAAATACTCAGTGCAGTCCTTCTTATTCTTTTGAATCTCAGAAAGTAGTAGTTGCCTGTACAATTCAACCTCCAAGCAGACACATGGGGAAAAAATTTTTAATTTAAAATTTTAAATCTTGAAATAATATACACAGAACTTTAAAGCATCATATCAATATAAGTGTTCATTATTAATTCTGTTACCTCTCCATGTTGAAAACGGCAGATTAACCTGTTTTGTCACTTTAAAAATCAACTGTAAAGTTAACCCTAACTTTTTCAAGGTGCCACTGTTCTGTAATGTGCAGAAAGAAAGCAAATACATACAGAACATGTTGTGTCCTCTGTCTACATGGTCAGCAGCCCAGATGAACAAGTTTTCTTAGAACAAATTTCCGTGTTACTTATTAAGTTCTATTAAAAGCTGTATATCTGTAAAACATATCACATTTTTCTGTTTTACGAAAGAAACTTCTGTCTTAACCTTTAGTTATTTAGTGAATGAAGTAGACCAAGGGAAAAATTACAAAAAATACTTCTATATCCTTCATGATTATGAAGTCCTTTGAGGCTTCAGAATATTTACCCCTGAAGATTTTCCTTGCTTTAAAATGTTAATATAATTTTTATGTGAAATAATTGTGATAGTTTTAATACTCTTTTTTTAGTGTCTGAATTTTTACTGTCTTGTAGTTAGAAACACTGCTGTTTCCTGTCAAAACCTGTGTTCATCAGACTGAACATGACAGTTTCCTGTTTTCTTATTAACTATACTGCTTTTTGTTTTATTCTTTATAAGTTGTATGTCTTCACTTATCACTTTCCTTTTTAATTACTAAATGCCTTCTTTGGTAAGCATTGCTTAATATGTGCAAAGAAATCCTTAAATCCAATCTGTTGATAGTGAAAGTTTAAGATTTTGTTAACTTTTTATAAAGTTGTGTATATCAGAATGTCTTAAGTATTATTTAAATAAATTCTATGTATTTTTACTTTTTTTACTTTGTCTCTTAATGCATAACATGATGAAGCAGTCCACATCAGGTAAGAAATAGTTCATTATTTGGGTCTTGTATATTAGTAGCCCCATCTATATGCTTACTAGTTTTCTCTTTCAGCATTTAAAAGGACTGGATGGATAATCAATGTCCGAGAATTTTTCCAAGAATCCTGCTGTTTTAGTGTAGCTCATCAACATTCTCATGTGCCTCCTCTGGTCAAGCCAGAAAGCTCAGTTCTAGGATACACAAATGATTAAGAACTAATCCTCATCATTGGGGGCTGACAGAAGAGGCAAAGTGTATGCACAGCAACCAATCATGCCATGTTTTCCCAGACAGTACTGACTTGGGGGAAAAAATCTATAAATAAAAACTCAGGGACTTCCCTGGCTGTCCAGTGGTAAAGACTCTATCCTTCCTCTGCAAGGGACACATGTTCGATCCCTGGTCAGGAAGCTAAGATCCCTCATGTCGTGCAGCATGGCCAATAATAATAAAAGTGCAAATATGCATATATGTGTGTGTGAATCACTACAGTATTAAAGTATTTATGCCTGTTGATTTATTTAAAATGCTATAAAAGTTATAAAAATGGTTTATAAAGTGCTAATATTTTAAACTTAGTATCAAAATACTGGAAAACAAAATATTTTTTAAAATAAAGGAAGCAGTTCTTATTTTTTTGTCTTTATTATTATTGGATTATTTGGGAATTTTGTTCTGGTGAATATAACTACTTTATTATCAAAATGGTCAAGTTACAGATAAATTTGGAAGCATATTTAAGAGGTTTTATTCATCACTTAGTCTTGGGATACAACTAAACAAATAATTGAAACTAAAAAATTTAATATGCATGATGGGAAATGTTTGTTTTTAGATTTATACTCCTCCTTGTTCCCTAAAGATTTTGAGGCAGTTTGCATGAATGTATATAATACAAAAATAACCAAAAATTAGGTTAATTAAATATAATTATTTAAAAATATGTAAATCGACACAGTCATGTCTGACTCTTTGTGACCCATGGACTGAATACTGGAGTGGGTAGCCTTTCCCCTCTCCAGGGGACCTTTCCAACCCAGGGATCAAACCCATGTCTCCTGCATTGCAGGCAGATTCTTTACCAGCTGAGCTACAAGGGAAGCACAAGAATACTGGAGTGGGTAGCCTATCCCTTCTCTAGAGGATCTTCCTGACCCAGGAATTGAACTGGGGTCTCCTGCATTGCAGGCAGTTTCTNATGTCTCCTGCATTGCAGGCAGATTCTTTACCAGCTGAGCTACAAGGGAAGCACAAGAATACTGGAGTGGGTAGCCTATCCCTTCTCTAGAGGATCTTCCTGACCCAGGAATTGAACTGGGGTCTCCTGCATTGCAGGCAGTTTCTTCAACTGAACTATCAGGGAAGCCCAGTTAAACTAAAGGAAATTGCTAATACTTAACTTTCACTTACAAATATGGTGGTATCATATGGGTCAATCTAATAGTTAAAATAATGAGTTCTAATCTAATAGAATCAGAGTTATTATTAGCATGCAGAAATGCCTACAGTATCAAAGTGGGCTGTATAAATGGCCAGTGTAAAGCATGGAACATAATATCTTAAAGATTCATGTTGTCTAGTAAGACAAAACCAAATCAGTTACTCCTTTTCCTGCTTCTTAACTTTGATTTCTTTTATGGGTTCACATATGGTACTAGAAAATACACTGAATAGGAAAGTGTTAGGCTAAGTAAGAGCACTGTTATAATGGACTAAAATAGTGAAGTCCAGATATATAACTAGTGATTGTCTGGTTAGAGCCAGAGGTAGAGTTTAGAAATACTAGCAGAAGAAAGAAAAAGAACGAAGAAGAATGAATGGCAATTGCATGTCTTTCTAGCAACCTTGCACAGGTATTATTCCTTGGATTTTTATTTAATAATAGACATTTTATTCTTAAAGTATCAGTTATATACAGAAAAACTCATGAATCCTAAGTGGTCCAGCTTGATGAATTATTGCAAAAATAAATATGCTTATTTAATCTTCCATCAAAGTCAAGAACTAGAACCTTGCCAGCATTTCAAAGGTTTCTTTGTTGCTCTTCCGCTTACTGCCTAGTTTTTAACCTTATCCTAATGGAATCCTACAGAATGAATTATTTTGTGCTTCACTCCTTTTGCTCATACTGTGAGATTTATCCATGTTGTTTCATGTAGCAGTAAAAGTTCATTTTCATTACTGTATTGTATCAATTATATGAATATACCATAACTTACTTACTCATTCTGTTGTTATTTCTGTTTAGGGTTATTATGAATAAAATTGCTATGAAATCCCATTATAAATGTTTTTTCAGTATATTATACTTAATTCTATTGTTTATATACTTAGGAATGGAATTGCTGAGTGACTTACTATTTATGGTTCAAACCAGGGCACTTTTGAGAATGAAAATAGTTTGTCCCAAGAAAACTGTAATCTATGGTTATTTTAGGTGTAAGGTGTATAGGTGTTCAACTTTAGAAAATACTACCAAACCATTTTCAAAAATACTTTTACTGATTTACATTTATGCCATCAGTTTACAAGAATGTGATTACAAGAATCACATATCTCTGCTAATGTGATTGAATAGCTGAAAATTCAATGTCGTATTTTTTAATAAGAGCCTAGATGAATTTAATCAGGATGATCAGTTAAAGGACCATTAATTTGCTTTGAGAATCAATCTGGCAGAAGGTAAGGCAAAAGTATTCTTGCAAAATTTAAAGAGCTTACGTTATAATACTTTGGGAAATGATTTGGCAGTTTATTAGAGCTTAATAATACAGTGACCCAGCAGTTATAAAGAACATGAGCCTAAACATTGTCTTGAAACAGACATACTCTCAAAATTTGCTCAAGCAATTCTGACATTATAGACAAATATGGTCATAGACAAATATCACAGACCATCTCATTTTTTTTAATTGATAGACTTTATTTTGGGAAACAGTCTTACGTTTACAGAAAAACTGAGCAGAAAGTGAAGAGATAAACCTCCTCAGCACCTTCCCACAGTTACCCCCATGATCACCTTGTGTTAGTGTCATACATAAGCTAATATTGGCATATTAACTAAAGTCTGTTTCTACATCAGGATGCACTCTTTGTGTTGTACACCTGTGGGTTTTTACAAATGCACTAGTTACGATGACTTGTATGACATGACTGTGTCATACAGAATAATTCACTGCCTTACAGTCTCCTGTGCCCCACCAATTCATTCTTCTCTCTCTCCCTTTTAACCTCTGACAACCACTGGTCTGCTTACTGTCGCTACAATTTTTCCTTTTCCAAAATGTTATATTTGGAATTATACAGTATTTAGCTTTTTCAGATTGACTGCTTTGACTTAGCAGTAGGCACTTAAGATACTTCCATGTCACTCTTCCAACCCCAGCACCTCTAACAGCCTAATATTAAAATACTTAGCAGTTCTTAAGAGCTCTCTTTGGCCTGCATACTTTTAGTACATGCTTCATCTCTTTAATGGAGCCTTTCAAATGTGTGAGACCATGAGATACTGTTTAACCAGAAAGAATTATTGGTACAGATTTAATCATTTGGAAGGAAACCAGGATCCTACTTAAAGATTTGGAAAGGATCCACTCTTTTCAAAAGGTATATTTTGTGTGTGTGTGTGTGTCTTTCAAAAGGTATATTTTGTGTGTGTGTGTGTGTGTGTGTGTGTGTGTTAAAGCTCCTGAGTTTTCTTGGAGGCCTCTCCTCCAGACTGGAAACCAAAGGCCTTGAAAATCTAATTTTTAACAAGTTTCCAAGGTAGTCATATCAGGGAAGTTTGGAAAATAATGTTTTTGGTAGGATTTGTTTGTTTTTCTGGCTCTAGTTATTAATATTTTCACCAGATTTATTGAGGCATAACTTACATATCATAAAGTTCTTCCATTTTAAGTGTAAAATTCAATAGCTTTTAGTGTATTTACAGAGTTGTGTGACAATAACCACAATCTAATTTTAGAATATTTCTGTCACCCCTAAAAGAAACCTCATGTCCACTTTGAACCGTTGTCTTTCTCCTCCGCTTGTCCCTAGTCATAGGCAGCCACTAGTCTGCTTTGTCTCTGTGGACTTGCCTGTTCTGGACTCTTCGTATCAATGGAATCACGTAATATGTTGTCCTTTGTATTTGGCTTTGACTCAGCTTAATGTTTTTGAGGTTCATTCATGTATCAGTACTTCATTCCTTTTTACTGCCTTTCAATTGTACGGAACAGTGTCTTGTGATTATTTCACCTGCATACATTTATTCAAATGATTGTCTTAGTGTTTTTCATTTTATTGGTGTGTTCTCTTATATTTAACTCTCCTCTTGTTGTTCAGTTGCTAAGTCATGTCTGACTCTTTGCTCCTCCATGAACTGCAGCACTCCAGACTTCCCTGTCCTCCACTGTCTTCCAGAGTTTGCTCAAGTTCACGTCCATTGAGTCAGTGATGCTATCTATCTCATCCTCTCCTGCCCTCTTCTCCTTTTGCCTTCCATCTTTCCCAACATCGAGGTCTTTCCCAGTGAGTTGGCTCTTCGCATCAGGTGGCCAAAGTATTGGAGCTTCAGCTTTAGCATCATTCCTTCCAGTGAATATTCAGGGTTGATATCCTTTAGGATTGATTAGTTTGATCTCCTTGCTGTCCAGGGGACTCTCATACAGTGCAAACTCTCCTCTCATACAGTGCAAACTCTCCTGTTATGTGTTAGTTCTCTTCTTTCAGTTTAGGTGTACTATTTTACCTTTGTTTTAAAAATTCATCTTTGTCTTTGCATGGTTTGACAGCTTATTCCTTTTATTTATTTTCTTATTTATTTGGCTGCACAGGGTCTTAGTTGTGGCACATGGGATCTTTGTTGTGGGGGCGGGATCTTTAGTTGCAGCATGCAGACTTTTAGTTGTGGCACAGGGGAGCTAGTTCCCCGACCAGGGATCGAACTCAGGCTCCCTGCATTGGGAGCATGGAGTCTTAGCCACTAGACCACCCAGAAAGTCCCTGATTTCACCTTCTTGAAAAAATCTTTCCTCTGGCCTGCTGGTCTACTTCAAAGAGCTGTCACCATGTATAGGTGGAGGCCTCCTGCATAGCTGTAATCTTGGGAACTTTCTTTGTTATCCTAGGGATTCCTTTTGCTTCACTTCTGCATTATACTTCCTTTTTCCTGGATCAAAAATAAAAGCATGTCTTTCTTGGTGTACTTCATTTTGGTGGACATATCACTTACCTTTCTGGGGGGAAAAAAGAGTTATCTGATTCTGGTTCTCATGATTGACCCCAGATTTTAAGTCCTTGGCGCTTTTAACTCATACTTTAGCCTCACATTTACTTGATAGTCTGTATGAGTATAAAATTTTTTAAGATAATTATAATTTTTTAAAATATAGGTTAGAAATCTTTTCTCAGAATTTTGAAGGCACTAATCTATTGTCTAATCCTGTTCTGATTCTTAATCTTCCATGTAAAGTTTGTTGGTTTGGGCTGGATACTCTGTCTTGTCTTTGTCCCCAGTGCCCTGAAACCTTATTGTGACGTATACCATGATACAGGTTCACTTGTAAACCATTGCCTTGGGCACTTGATAGGCCTTTTCAGTATCAAAGCGCATATCTTGCAGGTCAGAGAAATTTAAATCTAAGACCCCTTTTTAGAATCTCACTTTTTCTTTTTACATGGATGCAGTGTCTTCAGAAGCAATGAGTAATGCTTTTTTTAAGTTTTTTTCTCCCCAAATAGTCTGTTATCTTCTTGTTGCCTTTTTTATGGTTTCTCTTAAGTGCTTTCCTTAAATGTCTGATAATATTTGACTCTCTGCTCAGACTTAAGACTACAGAACTTTAAAACCTGACAGGAAGGTTTGAATGCCTGGGTGGCATGCATTGACTAAAACCATCATTGTATCATGATCCTGCTGAGATCCTTTTCTGAGGAATTCAAAGATTTCACAGAAAGGATCCCTTTACATACAATTCCAGAGAGTCCTGGTGCCTTTCTTTCCTTGTGAAATGTTAGAAGTACTTTGAGGCACATTCGTTGCCTTTAGAACCTATGTCTAATTTCACCTAGAAAAATAATACTTTCTCATTTCCGTGATATGAGTGCATTATTGGCACTTCACAATTTAAAGTTTTTGTCTTTGCTTTTAGTATTATGAAGATATTCCTATAGATTTTATAAAAGTAGAAGACAGTGGGCCTCAAAAAGGTACACTCAAGAATATATGTGTACTTTTCAAGAAAAGAGTCAATAGCTTTTATCAGGTTCTTTATCCTGTGATTGACCCCCCCCCCCAAATGTCAAACAAAACCGAAGAAAAAAGTGAAATATTGTATAAAGGGTGGTCCTTACCCTTGAATGTACATCAAAATTATTCAGCTTTTTTGAGCATATACATTTCTAGACTCTACTCTTATACCAGGAAAAAGTTTCAGGAAAAGATATTTCAACAGACTACTTGTTTCAACCACCAGAAGGTAGAGTCGGCCCAGAACAGCTCAGTTGTACTACTGAAAGATGGTGTCCATTTGTATATACCAGACACACACACAGGCAGAAAGATGTTCATAGTTCAGCAGCACTTCCATCTTGAATAAATGATAGTTCCATTTTGGATAAATCAACTCCTTTCTGAGTCAGCCTCATTTGGTTTGAACAGAGGGTCTACCACAGTGATCCTTTAACTGAGCATATCAACATCTCCTGAAATGCTTTTAAAATATATAAACTCTGGGTTTTCACACTCTGGATTTGGGTTCATTAAATCTGGGGAGCGAGTCTACATTTTTCTTAGGCCTCCTCGGTTACTCTGATGCTGATGATCAATGAGCCATATTTTGAGATATGCTAATCTAAATTTGCGACCAGTATTATCCTTGAAAGCTTTTGTAGTGGGATTGGGTTGAGAAGGTTACTTGTCTGCATTTTTGTTGTTTTTTAAAATATAATTAGTTCCTAGAAATCTAGTAAAAAAAGGTGAGCAGTACAGCTCTTAGACACAGATAGCAAAAATGGCACTTTAGAAGGCACAGCTCTGAACTACTTCCAGGCAGACTCCTTTTCAGAGGATGTGGAGTCCCAGGGGACATCCCTGAAAGTGGAAATGTTAGTTGCTCAGTCATGTCCAGCTCTCTGGGACCCCATGGACTATAGCCCGTCAGGCTCCTCTGTCCATGGATTCTCCAGGCAAGAATACTGGAGTAGGTTGCCATTCCCTTCTTCAGGGGATCTTCCCGACCCAGGGATCAAACCCAGGTCTCCTGCATTGCAGGCAGATACTTTACCATCTGAGCCACCTTGAAGTCTAACCCATTTGAGACCACACTCTGGGTACTCAGTACCCTGGAATTCCTTGCCCAGAGGTTTATTTTCAGGGCCTGCATAGGCCTCTACCCGCTCAGAACCAATATGCACACTCCTAGGTCCAGGGGATAACTAGATAGCTTCAGTTTTATCAAATAGTCCCTTCCCTTCAGATTTTTCTTCTCTCCACCAAAAACTTTATCTGTGCCTTTGCTATTCTGTATTAGCAATTATCAAATAAGGAAGCATTTTTTAAATTGCATCTCTGATGTTGAAGAAATGACCCTTCTATTTATAGTTTTATTTCCTATGATGTTTGAGATCAGTGATTACATTTGATATGAGACTGTGGTTTAATTGCAGTAAATTTTGTTAGAACAAAGAAAAGCTACAGCTTTCCCAACAGTTGGGAAGTTGTAGTTCCTCTGCCACAATCCTCCTTTATAGCCAGGAAGAAGGAGGACACACGCTCTATATTATTTCTTCAAAAGGGTCTGGGGACAAGAGAAAGGAAGAGATTAACTGACTGACTTTTATATTTGGAGCTATAAATCATGTGTTGCAATTCGGTGATAGGATGTTGCATCAGAGCATGGCAGTTGTAGTAATGCAGTGGGTATCACAACCACGGGGAGGTCTCTGGTGCTCTGTGCCCTTTCCCTGGAGACTCAACTCGAAGTTTATCTCCCTTGTGCTATGCCAAAGAGGAAGATTTTACTTCAGTTACATAGTAACTCACAGTGATGTTCTCTTAGCCTAGGGCACAAGAATTTCTTAATGTCTGATGCCTTCCCTGAGGCAGACATCGCTTTGTTGAGCCCCAGCATCCTTCTTGTTTCCCATTGTCACATACCAACAGAGATTTACTAGGGTTTCTTCACTTCTTCCCGGATGTCTATCAGGAAAGCTAGGAGGTGTTATGGCAAAGCTGTAATGTCTTTACTCTCAGAACCGTTAGTTTTGAAAGTGTATGTAATATTTCCTGAATATTTCACATTGCCTTTATCTCAAGATTGGAAAGGTAGTTAGTGACCAGGAATTTGTCCCTAAAGAACAGAAATTGCAGGTTGGTAATACCGATAAGGACAAGAGATATGAAATGTATTTTTAGCAAATTCTTGATGGTCAAATTAGTTTGGGTAGTTATTTGTTTTTATTGTTTTAGATTTAAAAAAAAAACTCTTGTAGGAGAAAATTCATGATGAATGAGAGAAATTAAACAAGTGATAATATCAAGATTAAATTTTATATTATTGAAACAAATTCTTGAAAAGAGGCTGATGTCTTAATTATATGGTAGTGGACATGATAGTATCTATTGGTAGTGGGGGGGTGGGAATTTGAAGGAACTGAGGCAAAGAAGGGACAGATGATGAAAAGAAAATCACTCAGTACTGGTAAAACTGGTTTGGGAGAATGTGGTTTTTGATGTGTGACAACAGTGGGGTTTTCAGTATTGAACTTTAGAGTTTGTCTGACTTGCCCACCCAGTAATAGGTAGCATTTGATCTCCATAGCCCTTCCCACACAAGGGTATGGCCCTGTAAGACTCCAGGGATGGAGAAGTAGAACCTGGTTCCCAAAGATGGAAAGAGAGGGAAAAGAGTTGAACAGTACGTGCCGTTCCTCTTAGTGAGAGAAGTCACTCTTTCTCCCTGGGAAGAATAGGGGAGAGAAGACAAAAATATATGTTCCCTCTACACAGAAGAATATATCATGGTGGGAAGAAAGCATCTCTGCTCTTACTGAGTGATAGTGGTATGGTGGTCTTTAGGCTGTTTTAACAGGATGGAGACTTAGCAAATGTTTTTGATTTGTAAACCATTATCATCATCATCATTCACAAAATTATGGAGACATGCTCTAAGACAGAGTGTGTGATAGTTCAGAGTATTGTCTGTATTAAGTTCATTTCTTCTATAGTTGTACACTGAAATATTTACAGGTGGACTGATAGAATGAGATTTACCTCAAAATAACCAGGAACATGAGAGGTATATTGTAACAAGATTGTCCATGATGTGTTAGATGTTGAAATTAATGATGGGTACATGGGGTTTATGTTATTTCTAGTATAGCAGAGGTTCAGTTTGGATCTAAACTTGACTGTTGTATGTCCTCAGCATGCTATACTACCTGAGTCTCTTATTTCCTAATCTCTAAAATGAAGACAGTAAAATCAACCACATAGGATTGTTGTGATGATTTAACTAAAAATAAATTATGTGCCCATTGCATGACATTTAAGAGTCACTAAAAAATTGGTAGTTACTATTTATATTCATAAATTGAAAAAAGATCAAGGTATCTTCTTGCTTAAATATGAAATGTTTGCTTTCTTGGAGTGTGTGTATTTCCCCAAGTTGAGTATATTAACTTGGATTTTGTTTTGACAGCTCAGGTGCCTAAAAGGCCAGAGAGGCTTCTCCAGCCGACCCCCTTTTGATGGAATCCACATCGTCAACCATTTAATAGGAGATGATGAATCATTCCATTCCTCTGATGAAGAGTTTATAGATAATTCCTTACAGGAAAGTGGCATTGGTTTCCCTTTGCACAGAAAATCTGGTCCAATGTCTTTGGACCCCACTCTGGCAGATGGTAGTGAAAGCGAAGCAGAGGACAGCACTCTGGAGACCAGAGAGGGCAGTCGAGTGGCTCAAAAGGAGCAGCCCCTGAGAAGAGCGTCGTACTCAACCACTGTTTGACCATCACTGTGACCTAGACTGTGCATTTTTCCTTAAGGGATCAGTTATCATGACTAAGGGTTTTTGGAACATATCTGTTTCATATGTATATGTGTGTGTATATATATGTAAATATATATTTTACAGTCTTATCTGCCTTTTTATCTTTGCCAAATCTTCACCACTGACTTACCATTGCCATAAAGTAGAATGGAATATGGTTAATGGGAAAAACGAGGTTCTAACAGTATTACTAAATATTAACATTGCTTGTTTAGAAAATGCAATTATNATTTTACAGTCTTATCTGCCTTTTTATCTTTGCCAAATCTTCACCACTGACTTACCATTGCCATAAAGTAGAATGGAATATGGTTAATGGGAAAAACGAGGTTCTAACAGTATTACTAAATATTAACATTTCTTGTTTAGAAAATGCAATTATATCTATATGTGGGGAACCATTTTGAAGTTCAGAACTATGGAAAATTGAATTTTCTTCAGACAAAGCTGTTCTTGTGCAATATTTTATGCTCAGTGAACAAACTGTATATTTATATTTATCAATTTGTTTTCAGAGCAGCTGTCTACACACGTTTAACCAAGACATACATCTGAGTTATCTTGGTATTTTGTGTTTAGAAACTTTTTTTTTTTTTTTTACTAAAATTACTACTTTATTAGTGGGCCATTGAAAATTCCCAAACACAAAGCCTTTTTTCACATAATTTTATAAACACAAGTTAATGGTTGTTTTAAGAATTTTAAGTTTTGTTTTAATTTCAAATTTTTATGTGCATATGATGCTTCCATGTGTTGCCTACCAGAGTACTAGTTAGCTACAAATATATTGGGTTTTTGTACATATTTATAAATCTGTACCACCCAACATTGGACATTTTATATGGAGAATGTACTTGTTGAAAAATGACTGCATTCAGCATTATAACTGGACCTCTGTAAATAATAGGTTAAAGAAAATTGAAAATAAAACCAAACACTAATATTGCAATAGCTTTAGTATTTTGCTTAGCATTCAACACTAGCAGATTCATAACTGATGCTTATTCAAAGACACTGTAGTTGAAATCTTTTACTTCATGTGTATGTAACTACTAAATTTTTGTTGATTAGAGAGGTCATAGCAGGCATCACTTAGTGCTAATATTCTACTTAATATAATTTAAGCAGTGGACTGAGGTCCACGATACACAACAATTATATCTGCAGATAATCTGTGAATGTTATCTTCAGATTCTCCAGTTACTGATCTATAGGTGAAGCAAGCCATAAGAATCCGTTCCTACCAGTTCTTTATCATCTAGATTTTTTTTCCCTAGAAGACTGATGCCTGTCATTGATAAATTAGAGGAAACACCCAAACTACATTTCCACTATGGAAAGACTACAGAAATGTGTTGGCTGGATGCTTTCTACTCTAATTTTCCTCAGCAATTTATGAAAAGAAAATAATCCTCAAGAATAAGAGGAGAGCAGATTTCAGTAAATACAGAGGAAATTTTTGTACAATATGTTGCATGCAGAAAAAAAAATTACATGATAAAATAGAATAGAAGAGACAAAACTAGTTTTCTAAAACAAGGAGGTAAGCCTTATAGTACATTATAAGCAAGGCTTTCCCAGGAAGCCCTTTGTAAGCAAGCTCTTGAGAGACAAGATTGAAAACATGCCTCCTGTGTCCATAGCTCCAGGCTAAATGCTAGTGGTTAAGTAATTTACCTGTGGCCACAAGTTAGTAAATATCAGAGCTAAAGTTTTAATCCAGATTGCTCTGACACCAAAGCATTTGAAAAGGCTCAGCTAAATGAATTTATCAATTCCTTGCTTTTCTGGCAGTTAATGCGATTTAAATAAATTTGATTTAAACTGTTTCCTGGATATATTACAGATATATATATATATATGTATGTATGTATGTATAGATATGTGAGTATCAACATTTGTAAGCTACATAAAGCTTATGAACGTAGGTACTACTAGAATTGTCTGACTGGTGCCTTTGAGATTCACTTTTTGGGTTCATTGCTGTCATTCTTGAGGCTGTTAATGCCCAAGTGAAGTGAGATGATTTATGGCAACATGATAGCTTTGACCCCCACATCAAGAAATCTGACTGGTCCAGCCCATAAGCTAGTTCCAGCCAATAGCCTATTTTTACGTGACCCACAAGCTAAGGGTGACTTTTATATTTTTAAAGAGTTGAGGGGGAAAAAAAAATCACATGAAAATCATATGACCTTCAAATTTCAGTGTCAATAAAGTTTTATTAGAGCATACCCATGCTTCTTCATTTGCATATTGTCTGTTACTGCTTTTGTGCTACAATAGCAGAGTGAAAGTGAAGTCACTCAGTCCTCTTCGACTCTTTGTGAACCCATGGACTGTAGCCTACCAGGCTCCTCCGTCCATGGGATTTTCCAGGCAAGAGTACTGGAGTGAGTTGCCATTTCCTTCTCCAGGGGATCTTCCCAACCCAGGGATCAAATCCAAGTCTACCGCATTAAAGGCAGACGCTTTAGCTTAAAATAGCTACTGTCTGGCACTTTAGAGAAAGTTTGCTGATTTTAATTTAGATACTCTAACATGTAGGTTTACCTCTTCAGTTTGTCTCAAGTAGAAGATTTGCTTTTGCTATTGAGCTAATGGTTTGGACCTAAAATTTCCTGGTGGATCCTATACTTAAAACTATTCAAAATGGAGACGGTGCCAGCTATTTTAGATTATGAAGTGTTTGAAGCCATAGAAAATTTGGAAGGATATCTGTGCCTTTGGAAATGGAGAAAAAAAGGGAAGAATTCCAGAATCTTGGCACCAGTCTCTAAAGCATGCATCATTGACCTTTAGGGTATGCTTCATTGAGTCATTGTTAAAATTTGACTTTAAAAGTATGAACATCCTTTTAGAATCATGTTTCAATTCTAAACTTTGAAGGATATCCTTAAAGAATTTCCTAAGTACTGTTTCTGGTTAGGAATTAGTTGTTAAGTAAACCTTAATCTGTTGGGACTCTTGTAATTTGAATAATGAAAAACTAGAAACAAAAATCTTTCCTTTCAAGATCTTTGATTCAGGTACTTCTTAGAAGGGTTTAAAATCGTCCTGGCCTTTAGGATGTAATAGGATAACTTGCTCCCTTGGAATAGTTTATTTCTGGTGTCATTGTCATCCTGGGTTGAAATGCTGAGAAGAGTTTACAAGTCACTTGAATAAAGTGGAAATTACATTGAGGTGATTAAACAGACCTTACAGACCAAGAAAATATTTCAATAGCCTATTAAAAAACCAGTGGAAAAAAATTTTCTTCCTGGAAATGTATGTCAAAGATATAACTACATGATCTCTACCCTTTTTGTTGATAGGTATTAAGCATCCAGTGTTTGATGACCAACTGAGACATCAAGTCCCAACTAACTGGCTGGCTATTTGGGGAAGAAAAAAAAAAACTTTTTCTTAGCTCTGAATGCAGCCTGTTACTCTCCAGATAGTGCCTTTGATTGAAAACAAGCTCTGGACCTTTTTAAGTATTTTATTTCTGACATCATTAGAAATGACATGGTTCCTCATGCTTCCTTTTCTTTACATAATGCACTATAATGTTCAGATTTAAAGTAAAATGAGGATATGAATTGTGTTTTAATAAAGCCCTTTCATGGCCAGCTTGAGTATTGTATAAGTACCAGGCATCAACAGCTAACATTTCATTAAATCAGTGACTGACTTTGTTAAAACAATGAATTTTAGCCTGAAAGTTACTGCTGCTCTGTCATTAATGAAACAATGTTTTTTAGTTAATATTAATTTGTTCTACTGAAATTAAATTTTCTGATTAAAAATGGAGTGAATGCTATTTATAATCCAAGTTTTTACATTACATCCATTGATCCGCCTATACCTTCTTTTCATTCCAAAGAAGAGAAGATAGAATAATACATTAAATATACTATAGAGATGCAAAATTATAATGTATTTCATTTTACCTTTGGAACTTCTTATTGTAACATTGTATGATAACCTGAAATGTTTACTTGTGCCTTTGCTTTAAACAATTAAAGTTTTCCATTTTATAAGAATTTCTGTTTCCTTAAACTATTCAACTGAAAAGGGAGTAGGCATCAAAGGCCTGTCTGAGAAGGTCTAGGCTAACATCAGGCATTCATGAGGGAGGCGTGTGTTCTCTGGGTCTAGGGACCATATCCACCTGGTCCACCCATGTATAAGTAGTGCCAAACAGAGAGCCTGGTATATATTTTTCAATAATGAAAGGCCTAAAATACCAGGATTTGTTATTTCCTTCAGAAACATTGTTATTTTTTGAAGATTGTAATGGCAGTATTTTTATCTAACATTGTGTTTTAGGTTATTTGATTAGTAACTGATTCAACAAATATATTTAAATATATAATTTGAATATATATACAGAGGTAATCATAAAAAGAAATTTATGCCTTCTGCATCATTACAATGTTAGTATCATTTAATTCAGAAGCAGTAGTTCATTGTGTATGCTGCTTTATTCCCAAAAGGATTTAAGGCATGTCACAAGGGTACCTGAACTATGACAGGATAATTATAATCCAGGGCTTCTTACCTTGGCACTGTTGACAGTTGGGGCCAGGTTGTTGCAAGTGGCTGTCCAGTACTTGGTCAGATGTTTGTCAGCATCCCTAAGCTCTATGCACTAAAAGCCAGTAGCATCCCCCCCTTCAGTCGTGATAACCTAAAATGTCTCCAGTTGCCAAAAGCTGGGAGGACTGAGAATGAAAATCACCCCTGGTTAAAAATCTCTGGGATATATTTAGAAGTGAGTCAGAAAACAAAAAGCCACTAGGACCAAAACTAAAAATACACGCACCTGTTGAAGGTGAGTAACAAACTCGACTGTCTCTAGTAGCCAGAGAGAAAAGTAAAACCTGAACCGCAGTGAGGGGTCTCTTCACACCTTACAATGGCTGTTAAGACACGCACTAACAAGGGTTGGTAAGGGTATGGGAAAATTGGAACGCGTGTCCATGGCTGCTGGAAATGTAAAATGGTGCCACCATTGTGGGAAAGTTTTGTCAGTTCCTCAGAAAAGCTGAACATAGACTTACCATATGATCCAGGAATTCCACTTCTAAATAAATATTCAAAATAAGGCCTCAAACACTTGTACAACAGTGTTTATAACATTTTCACAATAGCAGGAAGGTAGAAATGACAAATGACAGCAGATGAATGGGTAAATAAAATGAAGTGCAGGGGACACCAGCTTGCTCCCTGGTCTGGGAAGATTCCACATGCCACGGAGCAACTCAGCCTGTGTGCCACAGCTGCTGTACTCTAGAGCCCGTGAGCCGCAAATACTAAGCCTGTGTGCCAAAGTACTGAGGCCTGCATGTGTAAAGCCTGTGCTCCTCAACAGGAGAAGCCACTGCAATGAAGAGTAGCCCCAGTTTTCCGGAACTAGAGAAAGCCCACACAAAGCCAGAAGAAGATCCAGCACATCCAAAAATAAATACTTTTTTTAAATGTTTGAGATCGTTTTTTAAAAATAGGCATGTTGACTTAGAGTTGGCTTATAAGTTAATATGTTCAATTGAGGATATATAGGAGGGAAAAAACCTAAGAGTCAAAAGATTTGCAACGCCCATGAAATTAAAAGGTTTTTAGGTGTAGGGTTCTGACGCTAGACTGTGACTCAAGCTTTGTGTTGATGAAACCTGGACAAGTCACAGAAGCTGGTGGCTTCCTTACTGCTCCCAGATCACCAGACTCCTGGGTCCCTTTCTCTTCCTGCAATGGCCATTGGCCACATTCCACAATCCTCACTCCCTGTCTCCATTTGAACTCTGTTCACGTTATCAGCTGCGTAGGAGGCTTCTTCTGACCCTTCCTTTCTAAAAGCCCCTTCCCAGCTTTATTTTCCTCCATTGCATTGATAACTATCTATGTATTTTATATTCATTTGTTTCTATTCATCTGCCCACACTAGAATGCAAGCTTTATGATCTTTGTCCCTATCCCCAGTATTCAGGACGATGTCTTAGCTCACGATACATGTTTATTGAGTGAGTGAATGAACAGGTGAATAAATCACTGTACCTCAGTTTGTTCACTGTTGAAATGGGATAAACATCTGCAAAATACGAATGTCAGTGGAAAACCCAGAATCTCAGTGCACCCAGCCTGACCTCTAATTACTGAATTACTGCTTCAGCAAAAGACATCCACCAGGCACTGTTGAGGAGGCAGAACCAGACCACCTTCGGTCCTCACACATGGTAGGAGAGAGAATAAGTACAGATACAGTGCTGTTGGAGTTCAGAGATTACGTCCGACTTGCGGGAAAGGGCCTGTTTCGTGCCCCTTCCTCACTCTCTGCCATCCCAAAGCCCCACCCAGCACCAGGCCGGGCCTGTGATCCCTGCTACTCCTGAGTCCCATCAGCTCCTGTCCAGTGACTTGCTCTCACCCAGGCACTAAGGTCTCCTGATCGGGGACTTGGGCTTCATCTCTTCTGCACTCTAGACTTTACCAAGGATGTCTAGAAATGAAGAATCATAAGCCAGGGTGGGGGATTTCAGGCCCTGAGTATTTTTTAATATCCTGAGTTGACTCTTACAAACTAGCTCCTGCTGCAAGGGATCTTCTTCAGGCTGTCCTCAGTAAAAGGAAGAGCAGGGCCAGGTGGAAGGAGACTGGTTGACTTTGAAGATGTTTCTCTGATTTTTTTTTTAAAGGAAATGCATACTGAACACATGCGAGACTCCAAGGCTGGGAGGAGCCGTGGCAGTTGAGAGGCACCTGGGAGCGCCTAACTGTTCCCTGCCTCTGCCGCAGGGGGTGGGCCAGGCAGCCCCTGCCCACACCCTCCTCAGCAGACGACCAGAGCCGCCAGCAAGTCACAGCTCCCCGTCTCCTCCCCTGCCGAGGACTCTTTCTCTCAAGCCGAAGGCTGTCCTGGTCTCTGGTGTCTCCTCTGACGTGCCCACCAAGGTCTGGTCTATGGGACCCTCCTTGGTGTTCACTGTACTTCTATCCTCAAGGCACGGTTGTGTGTGGACCTGCCTAACCCCAGCCAGGCTGGCTTCTCCGTGGGTAGAAGAGCCAGCAGCTGTTCCCCAGAGCCTTGCACTGTCTCTCTGTTTTGTATGATTCGAAATCCAGCTTCCTCTCTCCTTGTGCCTGGTGCTCAGGACTGGGCCAACTACACTCCATTTACAAAGAGAGTTTTAAAACTTTAGGTGCATGAATAAATATTTGTGTCTGCAGCCTTTTCATGCATTGGAGAAGGAAATGGCAACCCACTCCAGTGTTCTTGCCTGGAGAATCCCAGGGACGGGGGAGCCTGGTAGGCTGCCGTCTATGGGGTCGCACAGAGTCGGACACAATTGAAGCAACTTAGCAGCAGCAGCAGCAGCCTTTTCACAACAGATAAACTTCTGGTCAGGCCTAGGCTGTCAGTTTAAAGGAGACTTCCCTGGTGGCTCAGATGGTAAAGTGACTGCCTGCAATGTGGGAGACCTGGGTTCAATTCCTGGGTCAGGAAGATCCCCTGGAGAAGGAAATGGCAATCTTCTCCAGCACTCTTGCCTGGAAAATCCCATGGACAAAGGAGCCTGATAGGCTAGGCTACAGTCCATGGGGGTCACAAAGAGTCGGACACGACTGACTGAGTGACTTCACTTTTCACTGAGCCACTTACCTCCCCCTGCCTCATCACCCCACTGAGCGGCTGCCAGAACTGTAGAAGCCAGCTCCCAGGAGAGGAGGTGGAAACCGCAATGGCGAGGAGTCGTGATGGTCAGCATAAATTTATAAAGAAAAGTGTCAGGCATTCCCACCGCCCCCCCTACCCCCCCAATTAATGCCTAGTCAATTCAACGGCAAAGGCCAGGTACAGCTCTGCCCTCTTCCAGCAAACTGCCTTCCAGTTGTGCTCTGAGGAGGGTTGTCCCTGGCAGGCAGCGCCCCCGGGCAGTGCTGGGATTTGAGTAATCACAGGCCCAAGTCTGGTGTGTGGGAAGGTGTATTGTTTGGCCTGGCTCACAGCCCTTAACACTCTGCAGCTATTTTAAACAGATCCCACAACCTTTTATTTGCTTCACTAATTTCTCTAAAATAGAATTGTTTATTTGTGGGTCAAAATTGGAGAAGCTTCTTATTCATCACCAAACTGCTCTTTGATGAGACTGGAGACTACATAAGCCCCAGAGCCCAGAAGGACTTGGAACTGAGTCAGTACTCAATCAACATTAGCGAACAGCGAGACCGTGCATGGCATCTCCGAATCCCCAGAGCCAGAACAGGCCACTCAGTAGTCACGGATTTGCATGTTCCTTCATCTGCCCTGACCTTCCCTGGTGGCTCAGATGGTAAAGAGTCTGCCCACGGTGTGGGAGACCTGGGTTTGATCCCTGGGTCGGGAAGATCCCCTGGAGAAGGGAATGGCAACCCAGTCCAGAATTCTTGCTTGGAGAATTCCATGAACAGAGAAACCGGGCAGGCTCATTGCAAAAAAGTCAGCCACACTTTCTCCTGCCCTGACTTCTCATCTGTCCTCCAGTTCTGTATTTTCACTGTCTAAATGGTATTTCCACATAAATACGTTTGAGGTGATGGGCCAACACTGTTTCCTAATTTCTGCCAGTAGTGGTAATTATGCTAGTTTTTGTTGTTGTTATTAATACATGGCCTAGAATCTCATGGCTTACAGTGTCAGCTCTCACTCATGCAACATGTCCATCGAAAGCTGACTGCAGCTCTGCTCTACACTGGTTTTTATTTGGTTTTTATTTATGCTTTCTCTAGCTGCAGTGAGCAGGGGCTACTCTCTAGCTGTGATGCCGTGGCTTCTCTTGTTGCGGAGCAGAGGCTCTAGAGCATGAGCTTGAGGAGTGGAATTCCAGTTGAGCTGTTTCAAATCCTGGAAGGTGATGCTGTGAAAGTGCTGCACTCAATATGCCAGCAAATTTGGAAAACTCAGCAGTGGCCACAGGACTGGAAAAGGTCCGTTTTCATTCCAATTCCAAAGAAAGGCAATGCCAAAGAATGCTCAAACTACCGCACAATTGCACTCATCTCACACGTTAGTAAAGTAATGCTCAAAATTCTCCAAGCCAGGCTTCAGCAATATGTGAACCGTGAACTCCCTGATGTTCAAGCTGGTTTTAGAACAGGCAGAGGAACCAGAGATCAAATTGCCAACATCCACTGGATCATGGAAAAAGCAAGAGAGTTCCAGAAAAACATCTATTTCTGCTTTATTGACTATGCCAAAGCCTTTGACTGTGTGGATCACAATAAACTGTGGAGATTTCTTCAAGAGATGGGAATACCAGACCACCTAACCTGCCTCTTGAGAAATCTGTATGCAGGTCAGGAAGCAACAGTTAGAACTGCACATGGAACAACAGACTGGTTCCAAATAGGAAAAGGAGTACGTCAAGGCTGTATATTGTCTCCCTGCTTATTTAACTTATATGCAGAGTACATCATGAGAAACGCTGGACTGGAAGAAACACAAGCTGGAATCAAGATTGCCGGGAGAAATATCAATAACCTCAGATATGCTGATGACACCACCCTTATGGCAGAAAGTGAGGAGGAGCTAAAAAGCCTCTTGATGAAAGTGAAGGAGGAGAGTGAAAAAGTTGGCTTAAAGCTCAACATTCAGAAAACGAAGATCATGGCATCCGGTCCCATCACTTCATGGGAAATAGATGGGGAAACAGTGGAAACAGTGTCAGACTTTATTTTTTTGGGTGACTGCAGCCATGAAATTAAAAGACGCTTACTCCTTGGAAGAAAAGTTATGACCAACCTGGATAGTATATTCAAAAGCAGAGATATTACTTTGCCAACTAAGGTCCGCCTAGTCAAGGCTATGGTTTTTCCTGTGGTCATGTATGGATGTGAAAGTTGGACTGTGAAGAAAGCTGAGCGCCGAAGAATTGATGCTTTTGAAGTGTGGTGTTGGAGAAGACTCTTGAGAGTCCCTTGGACTGCAAGGAGATCCAACCAGTCCATTCTGAAGGAGATCAACCCTGGGATTTCTTTCTAAGGAATGATGCTAAAGCTGAAACTCCAGTACTTTGGCCGCCTCATGCGAAGAGTTGACTCATTGGAAAAGACTCTGATGCTGGGAGGGATTGGGGGCAGGAGGAGAAGGGGACGACTGAGGATGAGATGGCTGGATGGCATCACGGACTCGATGGACGTGAGTCTGAGAGAACTCCAAGAGATGGTGATGGACAGGGAGGCCTGGCGTGCTGCGATTCATGGGGTCGCAAAGAGTCGGACACGACTGAGTGACTGAACTGAACTGAACCCTGCATTGGAAGGTAGATTCTTAACTACTGGACCACCAGGAAAGTCCTCCATCTCAGCATTTTCTAAATTGCTTAATATTTTTTAGGGAGGTTGCCTTTTCAAGGGCAGGTCTCAGCTTTGATGTTGCATATGTGCTGCTTTTGGAAATCTTTTGCTCCGCTTTGTACTGGACAGCATATTCATAATTGACCTTTTAGCAAAGTCTGTATAGTATTTACAGTTCTATATCTTGATGTGTTGTCCATTCTGGGCTTATTACCCTTCAGGCCTGCTGGCCTGCTGCCCAGATGTCTTCCTGGGACTTTTTGATGTTCTTCCAGGTTGCGTCTATGGTTTCCTGGATCTCATGTTGACTTTCTTGGTTTACTCTTTGTTTAGTTGAAGCATATTTTCCAGTAGCTTCCTGGCCTGTTTGAAATGTCTTAATTTCTCCCCAACACTTGATTGAATTCTAGAATGAAAATTATTTCACCCCAGAGTTTTTAGGACACTGCTTTCTTGTCTTATATCCTCTAGTGTGTGTCTGGAATGTTTAATTCCATTGTGAATTACATTTCCTAGCATGTAATATATCTTTCATTTGTTTCTCCATTTATAATAGCTTTCAGTATTTTCCTTCTTTCCATGGTGTTTTAAAATTTCATAGTGATTTATCTTTGAGTAGACCTTTGTTATTTATTGTACTGCTTTCATAAAGATCTTCTGGTTGAAATCTTGTGTTCTTGGTCCCTGAAATTTTTCTTATGTAATCTTGATTATTTTCTTCCCTTTGTTTTCTTTCTTCTGTCTTTCCCAACCTGATTGGTCCTTTAAATCTTTCAAGTTTTTGCCAGGTATTTTCCATCTGTTTGTCTTCCTGTGATACTTTTTCAGAGATTTCCTCAATGTTGTCATCCTATTGAATCTTTTATTTTGGCTGTCATAATTTTTCATTTTCTAGGACTTTTCATGTTCTCTAATTGTTTTGTATTTGCAATATCCTCTCATTGCTCTCTCAATGATTTGTGTGTGTGTATGTATGTATGGATGTATTTGCCTTGCTTCTGCCAGTTGCTTTTAACTTTTGTTTTGACCCCTCAGATGTTGGTGTTCTGGTTATTTGTATTTAAGAGAAGGCACTTAAATGCTGTTTGGAAACTCACTCTGCAAAGGTGAGATTTGTTGTCCACTGAGCTTCATCTATTGATAATCGTTGAGGAGGTGGCTCTTTTGTAGGGAGCAATCTCCCTTCTCCCATTCAGTATCCATATGTGAGGTCTTTTACTTTGAAGTTCTTGAGTTTCTGCAGCAAAGAATCCTTTGATTTCTTACCTGTGAGATAGCCCCAGATGAGGTGGGATAGGAGGCTGCTGCTGCTGCTGCTGCTAAGTCACTTCAGTCGTGTCCGACTCTGTGTGACCCCGTAGATGGCAGCCCACCAGGCTCCCCCATCCCTGGGATTCTCCAGGCAAGAACACTGGAGTGGGTTGTCATTTCCTTCTCCAATGCATGAAAGAGAAAAGTGAAAGTGAAGTCGCTCAGTCTGTCCGACTGTTAGTGACCCCATGGACTGCAGCCCACCAGGCTACTCCGTCCATTGGATTTTCCAGGCAAGAGTATTGGGGTGGGGTGCCATTGCCTTCCCCGGATAGGAGGCTAGAAGCTGACTATTCTGTATTAATCTCTTTGTTTTTTAACTCTACCTCATCTCTGCTCATCATTCCACAAAATGTTTCAAGAGTCCCAAATGTTTCCTGTTCAGTTTCTCCAGATTAGTAAACTGTCTCTCTCTCTTCTTAAGTGGAAGGCTCTTGGTGACTCTTTTGACTCCTGTTATTCTGAGCGTGGGAAAAGGAGGGACTTATCAAAGAGATCTTGAACTATGTTCCAAGTTTTCTAGACCTCACCGCTGTCATGCACTGTATACCTCATGCTTCCTTTTTCTGGGAATATTTAGTGTTCTTTTCCAGACACCATTAGGTTGTTGATTTCCATCATCTTACACTCTTCATAGTCCAAGTCGTATTTTCTAGGTTTTCTCTAGTAATCATGTTTTCTAAATTTAGACATTAAAAAGAGTAAGTATTTTTATGTAATTTTAAATGATTTGATCTTTGAAATTTAAATTTCTAATTTATGTGAAATTAATCTTTTTAGTTAGTGTCGGTAGAGATTCTCTTTTATTTTCCCTAAATAGTTAACCAATTATCATGTGATACTAAGTTGAGGATAATGGGAGGAGCTTACATGAGACTGGCTTGTGATGATGACATGCCCATGTAAGTTGATAGACAAGATGAGCTTCATAATTGAAGAATGACTGGGGAGTTCTGTTGAATTTCCATCAGATGGTAAGAGAAACTAAGGAGCAAATAGATTAATTTATTTTGTAAAGAAAGTGCTCTGAAAGTTGTTTTTTTGTTTTAGGTTTCTATGCTTGAATCTGCTCAAAAACAGGCGGCCAATGTTCCAATCTTGGAAGAACAGATTATAAATTTGGAAGCAGAAGTTTCAGCCCAAGATAAAGTTTTGAGGTAAGATTTACAGCTTTTTTTTTTTGAAAAAAAAACAACAACACATTTCATTGATTAGAATGTAACATCATGTGAGTGTGTGAATCTCATCCATATTTTCACCTGGGAAATTGCTAACAATCTCTGTTTTTATCATATGAAATCTCAGTGTTGTTTAGTTGCTAAGTTCTGTCTGTTTGTGACCAGGCTCCTTTGTCCATGGGATTTTCCAGGCAAGTGTACTGGAGTGTGTTGCCATTTCCTTCCCCAGGGGATCTTCCCCACACAGGGATCAAACCTGTGTCTCTTGCATTGTGTGTGGATTCTTGACCACCGAGCCCCCTGAGAAGCCCATTTACGGCTTTAAAATACTTATTTTTGATATATCTTGTTAAATTTTGACCCCCACCCAGGCTTCCCTGGTGGCTTAGATGGTAAAGAGTCTGCCTGCAATGCAGGAGACCCGGGTTCAATCCCTGGATCAGGAAGATCCCTGGAGAAGGAATTGGCAACCCACTTCAGTATTCATGCCTGGAAAATCCCATGGATGGAGGAGCCTGGCAGGCTACACCCCATGGGTTTGCAAAGAGTCAGACATGACTGAAGTGACTTGGCATGCACACACAGATAGACTGTCTCAGAACTTGATGAATCTGTGTTCAGTTTGTCATAATTCTTGGCTGCAGGATACATGCAGTTGTATGGCAGCTAAAAAAAACTAAATCTAAGCTGAGATATTTATTTATATGTTTTCATTAATATGAACTAGTTTACTTATTATCCTATGTAGTTATGCTCGCTACTTTGATGGGAATTCAAAGAAATACAAGGAATCAGGCACTTTGTAATTTGTCTTCCTTTTCTGTTTTGAATACATGAGAAATACATGCATATTAAATAGCATAGTGTTCCATTTTAGTGATTCTCAAAGATTAATCTGGGACCAGCAGTATGAGCATCATCTGGAAACATGTAAGAAATGCAAATCTCAGTTCTCGTCTCAGACTTTCTGAATCACAGACTCTGGGAGATGGGACCCAGCAGTCTATGTTTTAACAAGTCCTACAGATGATTCTGATGTACACTAAAATCATCTCTCATGACCATCAGAATTTTGTAATTTTCTTAGTAATACATATATTATGTTTATTCCTAGGTATTTTATATTTTTGATTGTTGTGAATTTGTTCTTGTTCTTTTTTTTTTTAGCCATGTGGCATGTGAGATCTTAGTTCCCTGACCTGGAATTGAACTCAGGCCCTTGGGAATGAGAGTGCGGAGTCCTAACCACTGAACTGCCTGGCAGTTCCCAATTTATTCTTATTCTGTTCATTGATAGAATATAGGAAGGCTACTGCTTTTTGTATAATACTATAATTATTTTGTAATTAGACTATTTCTCATACCTTTAATAAATTCTGATTTTTATTTTGATTCTCCAGGGATTATCTAGGTAACATGATATTATCAGCAAAAAAAAGAGTTTTATCTTTCTTTTCTGAAATTTATACTTGTTCCTTTTTCATTTTTGCTTTTTGCAGCTGTCAGAATCACTGAATATGGTGGTGATAATAGTCATCCTTATCTAGTTTCTGAAATGTACCTAATGCTTCTAGGTATCATTAAATAGGATATCAGCTTTTCTTTCAGACACATTTATCATTTGATGGCAGCATCCTTTTATTCCTTGTTAAACCTCATAGTATACTAGTGATGTAGAAGCCTTTTCTCTGCCTCATGTTAAATATTTGTTTCTCTTAACTCTGTGATTTAAAATAATAGAATTCCTGACATTGAACTGTTCTTGCATACCTGAAATAATCTCTTCAACAGCCTTTAAAAGTATCTTTATTTTATAGAGAGGCAGAAGATAAATTAGAGCAGAGTCAGAAAATGGTAATTGAAAAAGAACAGAGTTTGCAGAAGTCCCAAGAGGAATGTATAAGGTTGAAGGTGGACTTACTTGAACAAAGTAAACAAGGAAAGAGGTATGTGTTTTTACAGGAAATAATTGTATTTCTAGGAGAAAAACAAAGAATATATAGTACCTATTTAAAATTCTGCATAGTTTTTGAAGTAAAAAAAATTTCAGAAATTTGTCAGTGGAAAATTTAATGTTTTTCATCCTGTAATTTTTAAAAATTTTTGACTAAAATTTTCACGAGTAGGCTTTATGTGTTAGTGGCATTTTGAATTGGGATTAATTCCTTAAAGCCTGATAATGATTATTAATGAAATTACATTTACATATTTCTTAAATAAAATATATAAGAAAGTGTGGTTTAGTCTTCTTTTAGGAATAGATAAGTATTGCGAAAATATCTATTTTGTATAAGCCATGTCTTTTCTTTAAAGCCATATCTTGAGATAAAGTTTTCTAGATAACTGACCACATAATTATTAACTTTGAATGTTCATTAACTTTTAAACTAATAAAGATAAAAGCTTTTTAGTTTAATGAGATTTTACCATATAATAATGTCATTGTAACAGTTTTTACACAGGGTAAAATCATAATCTGCATTTTTATCCTCTTTGGCAACAAAAGTATGTTTTAAAATTTCATCCTATGATATAAGTAATGTTATGAAGAAAGTGTTTTTGAAAAGTTGTCATAAATAGATAAATATTTGTTTGCATGTGCATTTAAACTTCTAAAAACTGCTCAAAACCTGTCTGTGTCATTTTTTCATTAAAATGAGTTTGGAAGAATATTTTCTCAGCAGTGTTTGGTTAGTATAGTTCAAGTTACAGTATATATTTGGTAGGCATTATTACTTAGTGGAAATGTTTAGTTCTGGAGTCAAACCAGCCAGTGACTTTGTTACCTTGAAGAAATTATTTGACCTTCTTGAACCTCATTTTGTTCATATTGAGTCAAGATGATATTGTCTTGATGTAAGGGATAAATGAAAAAATAAATGTAAGGTGCTTCATAAACACTAACCAGTGTAGCTATTGTAAATATAAACTGTGTGGTCGAATATTCTGAAAATCAGACTTTACTTACTCAGATGAACCTTTTGTACGTAGATATTTAAAATAACAGTATAATACATGAAGACTAGCCTTATAGCTAAGAAAAAGTACAGAAAGAGTAACTAGTTCTCTGTAGAACTTGATAGAGATGATTTGTTATGGAAGGGGATTTTTTTTGTTTTTGATTGTACTGATTCTTCGTTGCTCACATGGGCTTTCTCCTTTTGGAGAGAGAGGGGTTGGCTACTCTCTAGTTGTAATGCGTAAACTTCTCATTGGGGTGCCTTCTCTTATTGTGGAAAACAGGCTCTGTGTGCACGGGCTTCAGTAATTGTGGCTCACAAGCCCAGGTACTCCCCGGCACGTGAAATCTTCCCGGACCAGGGATCAATCAAACCTGTATCCCCCATGTTACAAGGCAGATTCTTATCCACTGGTCTACCAGGGAAGTCCAGGGGTAGGGTATTGACTTTGCTGTCATAAGGTGGATAAGTAGGGGTGCATGTGTTCTGGACAACATGTGCAAAGGCAGAGAAATAGAAAAGAACATCTTTTCTAAAGAACGCTAGGAATTTTGTGTACTTATAAATGGACAGATATAGTAGGATGTAAGGAAAAAGACAGGCTTGGTCCAGACTGTAAATAGCTTTGTGTTTTATGCCAAAGGATTTATATTTTAACTAGGAAGCATAAATCATCAATTCAGATTTTTAGGTAGAAATGTGATATGAAGACTCTTGGAACTTTTTGAAGGACTAGAATGAATATTGACATTCTAAAATCGAAATATCAAAACATTTTACAAAGACTTTTTTGAGGGTAGAGGTGAATCATAATGGATTAAAAAGCCAGTGTAAAGCAGAGATTGTTTAGCTTTATACAGTTTATAAGAGATATACTTAAAACATAAAGACACAGAATAAATAACAAGGTCCTGCTATATAGGACAGGAAACTATATTGAATATCCTGTGATTAAACTGTAATGGAAAAGAATATGAAGAAAGAATATATATGTATAACTGTGTCTCTTTGCAGTATAGTAGAAATTAAATGCAACATTTTATATTAAAAAAACACATAAGGACACAGAAAAGATGAATGCAAAGGGATGAAAATAAATATTTTAGGCAGAAAACAAAGTAGGTATAGTTATATTAGTATCACAGAGTAGATTTAAGTACAAAAAGCATTACTAGAGTTAAAAAGAACTCTTTTGTATTTATACACACACACACACACACACACACACACACACACATACACATATATATATATATACACACATATATATGTATATATCCGAGAAGGCACTGGCTACTCACTCCAGTAATCTTGCCTGGAAAATCCCATGGACGGAGGAGCCTAGTAGGCTGCAGTCCGTGGGGTCGCTAAGAGTTGGACACAACTGAGTGACTTCACTTTCACTTTTCACTTTCATGCATTGGAGAAGGAAATGGCAACCCACTCCAGTGTTCTTGCCTGGAGAATCCCAGGGACGGAGGAGCCTGGTGGGCTGCCGTCTATGGGGTCGCACAGAGTTGGACACGACTGATGCGACTTAGCAGCAGCAGCAGCAGCAGCATATGTATATATATGGAGAGAGAAATGGCAACCCACTCCAGTACTCTTGCCTGGAGAATCCTATGGATGGAGGAGCCTGGTAGGCTGCAGTCCATGGGGTCACAGAGAGTTGGACACAACCGAAGTGACTAAGCACGCACGTACACGTGTGTATACATATACATATGTAATGTTTAGGTAACACTTCAGGAAGCTATAAAGATTCTAAACTTTTATCTAATAATGTAGTCCCAAAGTACATAAAGAAAATAACAAAATTTCAAGTAGAAATGAACAAATCTAATCATACAGGGAATACTTTTGCTGATTTACTAGAATTGTTGGATTAAGCAACAAAAAAGAAGCTGAAGAGTTGAGTGACTATTAACCTAATGGATGTATATATGGAATCTTGTAGCCAACCATTTGAGAATGCACATTCTTTTAGACAGTCCTAGAGTATTTATACTTTGTTACCTTATTCTGGCAGAAAACATGAATTTTAACAAAGATGAAAATATTTGTGTCATACATATCATCCTCTCAGACCAAAGTATAATTAAATTATATATGACAGCCCTACACCCTGCCATAGTCCTCCCTCCCTGAAAACCATGTAGTTTGAAAATGTAAAATCAGCCTTCTCGCTACTTGTGGATCATTAAAAAATTATGATGAAAATTGGAAGACTTAGAACTGATACAAAAAGTGTTTCATATTGCAGCTTGTGGGCTGTAGCCAAAGATATTCTTAGAAGAAAATTTTTCCTCTCCTGTTCATGTTTTAAGATTAGTATGTGAGTGAACTAAAACATTCAATTTATATAGTCAGGAAAAGGACATGAAAGAGCATCAGAAGAAAAATAGAAGTATTTAAATAATAAAGGGTGAAATGGATATATAGGAAATAATGAAATAATAGAGAATCCCAAAAACCCAGATATGTTTTTTCCCCCCAACACTGGCCAAGATAATGGGCATTACATAAGATTAATCCAGGAGAAAATTAATCCACAAAAACCAATATTGGAATTAAAAAGTGTCCCCTAAATTACAGATTTAGCTCTGATTTAAGAAATAAGACCAAGTACTATGAACCATTTTACGATAATACATTTGAAAACTTAAACAAAATATTTTCCAACAAAATAAAGTTTAACAAAACTAACTTAAGAATAAATTGAAAACCTTAGTTTTTTAACCATTAAAGATATTGAATCAATTGTTAGAAATTTCCCGACAAGAAATAAAATGATCAAAATGATGATGATGATTCCATATATATGTGTTAGAATACGGTATTTATCTTTCCCTTCCTGACTCACTTCACTGAGTAATATTCAACTGCTTTATCCATTCGTCTGTTGGTGGACATCTAGGTTGCTTCCATGTTCTAGCTATTGTAAATAGTGCTGCAATGAACAATGGTATACATGTGTCTCTTTCAATTTTGGTTTCCTCAGGGTATATGCCTAGGAGTGGAATTGCTGGGTTATATGGTAGTTTTATTCCTAGGTTTTTAAGGACTCGCCATACCGTATTCCATAGTGACTGTATCAATTTACATTCCCACCAGCAGTGTAAGAGCATTCCCTTTTCTCCACACCCTCTCCAGCATTTACTGTTTGTAGACTTTTTGATGAGGGCCATTCTCACCGGTATGAGGTGATACCTCATTGTAGTTTTCATTTGCATTTCTCTAATAATGAGCGATGTTGAACATCTTTACATGTGTTTGTTAGCCATCTGTATGTCTTCTTTGGAGAAATGTCTGTTTAGGTCTTTTTCCCACTTTTTGATTGGGTTGTTTGTTTTTCTGGTATTGAGTTTTATGAGCTGCTTGTATATTTTGGAAATTAATCAGCTGTTTCATTTGCTATTATTTTCTCCCATTCTGAGGGTTTTCTTTTCACCTTGCTTATAGTTTCCTTTGCTGTGCAGAAGCTTTTTCAAGTTTAATCAGGTCCCACTTCTTTACTTTTGTTTTTATTTCCATTACTCTAGGAGGTGGGTCATAGAGCATCTTGCTTTGATTTATGTCATCAAATGTTCTGCCTATGTTTTCTTCTAAGACTTTTATAGTTTCTGGTCTTACATGTAGGTCTTTAATCCACTTTGAGTTTATCTTTGTGTGTGGTGTTAGGAAGTGTTTTAATTTCATTCTTTTACATGTAGCTGTCCAGTTTTCCCAGCACCATTTGTTGAAGAGGCTGTCTTTACCCCATTGTATATTCTTGCCTCCTTTGTCAAAAATAAGGTACCCATAGGTGCATGGGTTTATTTCTGGGCTTTCTATCTTGTTTCATTGGTCTATATTTCTGTTTTTGTGCCAGTGCCATACTGTCTTGATGACTGTAGCTTTGTAGTATAGCCTGAAGCCAGGAAGCTTGATTCCTCCAGCTCGATTCTTCTTTCTCAAGACTGCTTTGGCTATTCAGGGTCTTTTGTGTTTCCATATGAATTGTGAAATTTTTTATTCTAGTTCTGTGAAAAACGCCATTGGCATTTTGATAGGGATCGCATTGAATCTGTAGATTGTGTTTGGTAGTATAGTCATTTTCACAATATCGATTCTTCCTACCCAGAAACATGGAATATCCCTCCATTTGCTTATGTCATCTTTGATTTCTTTCATTAGTGTCTTATAGTTTTCTATGTACAATTCTTTCATCTAGAAAAATGGTAGGTAGGTAGGTAGGTAGGTGAAGTCGCTCAGTCGTGTCCGACTCTTCGCGACCCCATGCTCCTACCCAGAAACATGGAATATCCCTCCATTTGCTTATGTCATCTTTGATTTCTTTCATTAGTGTCTTATAGTTTTCTATGTACAATTCTTTCATCTAGAAAAATGGTAGGTAGGTAGGTAGGTAGGTAGGTGAAGTCGCTCAGTCGTGTCCGACTCTTCGCGACCCCATGCACTGTAACCTACTAGGCTTCTCCGTCCATGGGATTCTCCAGGCAAGAATACTGGAGTAGATTGCCATTTCCTTCTCGAGGGGATCTTCCCAACCCAGGGATCAAACCCGGGTCTCCCGCATTGGAGGCAGACGCTTTGGACAACAGTGGAGAAGCAGACGTAGAGAATAGACTTACTGACATGGGGAGAGGGGAGGAGAGGGTGAGATAAATGGAAAGAGTAACATGGAAACTTATATTCAGTTCAGTTCAGTTCAGTCGCTCAGTCGTGTCCGACTCTGTGCGACCCCGTGAATCGCATCACGCCAGGCCTCCCTGTTCATCACCAACTCCCGGAGTTCACTCAGACTCACATCCATCGAGTCTGTGATGCCATCCAGCCATCTCATCCTCAGTCGTCCCCTTCTCCTCCTGCCCCCAATCCCTCCCAGCATCAGAGTCTTTTCTAATGAGTCAACTCTTCACATGAGGTGGCCAAAGTACTGGAGTTTCAGCTTTAGCATCATTCCTTAGAAAGAAATCCCAGGGTTGATCTCCTTCAGAATGGACTGGTTGGATCTCCTTGCAGTCCAAGGGACTCTCAAGAGTCTTCTCCAACACCACAGTTCAAAAGCATCGATTCTTCGGCGCTCAGCTTTCTTCACAGTCCAACTTTCACATCCATACATGACCACAGGAAAAACCATAGCCTTGACTAGGCGGACCTTAGTCGGCAAAGTAATGTCTCTGCTTTTGAATATACTATCCAGGTTGGTCATAACTTTTCTTCCAAGGAGTAAGCGTCTTTTAATTTCATGGCTGCAGTCACCATCTGCAGTGATTTTGGAGCCCAAAAAAATAAAGTCTGACACTGTTTCCACTGTTTCCCCATCTATTTCCCATGAAGTGATGGGACCGGATGCCATGATCTTCGTTTTCTGAATGTTGAGCTTTAAGCCAACTTTTTCGCTCTCCTCCTTCACTTTCATCAAGAGGCTTTTTAGCTCCTCCTCACTTTCTGCCATAAGGGTGGTGTCATCAGCATATCTGAGGTGATTGATATTTCTCCCGGCAATCTTGATTCCAGCTTGTGTTTCTTCCAGTCCAGCGTTTCTCATGATGTACTCTGCATAGAAGTTAAATAAGCAGGGAGACAATATACAGCCTTGACGTACTCCTTTTCCTATTTGGAACCAGTCTGTTGTTCCATGTCCAGTTCTAACTGTTGCTTCCTGACCTGCATACAGATTTCTCAAGAGGCAGGTTAGGTGGTCTGGTAGTCCCATCTCTTTCAGAATTTTCCACAGTTTATTACCATATGTAAAATAGATAGCCAATGGGAATTTGCTGTATGGCTCAGGAAACTAAAACAGGGGCTCTGTATCAACCTAGAGGGGTGGGGTGGGAAGGGAGACAGGAGGGAGTTTCAAAAGGGAGGGGATATATGTATCAGTTCAGTTCAGTCGCTCAGTTGTGTCCGACTCTTTGAGACTCCATAAATCTCAGCACGCCAGGCTTCCCTGTCCATCCAGCTCCCAGAGTTCACTCAGACTCATGTCCATCGAGTCAGTGATGCTATCCAGCCATCTCATCCTCGGTCGTCCCCTTCTCCTCCTGCCCCCAATCCCTCCGAGCGTCAGAGCCTTTTCCAATGAGTCAGCTCTTCACATGAGGTGGCCAAAGTACTGGAGTTTCAGCTTTAGCATCATTCCTTCCAAAGAAATCCGAGGATTGAACTCCTTCAGAATGGACTGGTTGGATCTCCTTGCAGTCCAAGGCCTCTCACGAGTCTTCTCCAATACCACAGTTCAAAAGCATCAATTCTTCAGTGCTCAGCCTTCTTCACAGTCCAACTCTCACATCCATACATGACCACAGGAAAAACCATAGCCTTGACTAGATGGACCTTAGGCGGCAAAGTAATGTCTCTGCTTTTGAATATGCTATCTAGGTTGGTCATAACTTTTCTTCCAAGGAGTAAGTGTCTTTTAATTTCATGGCTGCAGTCACCATCTGCAGTGATTTTAGAGCCCCCCAAAATATAAAGTCTGACACTGCTTCCACTGTTTCCCCGTCTATTTGCCATAAAGTGATGGGACCAGATGCCATGATCTTCGTTTTCTGAATGTTGAGCTTTAAGCCAACTTTTTCACTCTCGAATTTGAACCCAAGCAACTGATTCTAGGTCCCAGGGAATTGAAACCATGCCAGATATAGTAATGTAAAGTGGTTAGTTAGAGAGATTATGGAAACAGATTATGTTTCAAGTAATCTGTGAGATCTTGGGCAAGTTATTTAACCTCTCATTTTCTGATTTTGGGCAGCTACCTTTTTTTCCCTTAATACTAAGAAGACTTTAAAAATTATTCATATTTTTGGTTGTGCTGGATCTTCGTTGCTGCAAGGCAGCTGTCTCTAGTTTGTGGAGTATTTGAACCCAAGCAACTGATTCTAGGTCCCAGGGAATTGAAACCATGCCAGATATAGTAATGTAAAGTGGTTAGTTAGAGAGATTATGGAAACAGATTATGTTTCAAGTAATCTGTGAGATCTTGGGCAAGTTATTTAACCTCTCATTTTCTGATTTTGGGCAGCTACCTTTTTTTCCCTTAATACTAAGAAGACTTTAAAAATTATTCATATTTTTGGTTGTGCTGGATCTTCGTTGCTGCAAGGCAGCTGTCTCTAGTTTGTGGAGAACAGGGTCGGGGCTCTTCTAGTTGAAGCATGCAGGCTTCTCATTGCAGTGCCTCCTCTTGTTTCTCAGCACAGGCTCTGGGTGCACAGTCTGTAGGTACACAGGCTGAGTAGTTGCAGACGGAGGAGCCTGACAGGCTCCCGTCCATAGGGTGCATAGAGTCGGACACAACTGAAGTGACTTACCACACACGTAGGCCTCCAGTGTGCTTAGGTTTCAATAAACTCTCATACCTATTGCCAAGGAGCTATGCACCGGAGATGTTCATTGCAACGCTGTATTAACTGGAAGCAACCTTAGTGCCTAGCAAATAAAAAAAATGGATGAACAAATTATACTATTTTTATACCACACAATAGTATATAGTAGATTTTTTTTAAAAAATGAGCTAGAGTCACAGGGGTAAACATAGATAGATCTTGATGATAATAAAAGTAGTATATAGAAGGACATATATATACATTGTGGTGCCATTCATATGAAGTATAAAAACATGGAAAAAAGCCTAGAAGGGATGGGGTAGCAGGTGGGAGGGAGATTCTGGAGGGAGGGAGATTCTGGAGGGAGGGGACATATGTATACCTGTGGCTGATTCAGGTTGATGTATGGCAGAAACCAACACAATATTGTAAAGCAATTATCCTCCAGATAAAAATAAATTTAAAAGAAACATGGAAAAGAAAGTACAGTCCTTCATTGAATGTAAGATTACACAGATTTTAAGGTGTATCATTATTTTCAGTTCAGTTCAGTTCAGTCGCTCAGTCATGTCCTACTCTTTGCAACCCCATGAAGTGCAGCATGCCAGGCCTCCCTGTTAATCACTCCCAGAGTTCACTCAAACTCATGTCCATTGAGTTGGTAATTTTAGTAATCATTAAAAAATACCACCATGAAACTATGGTATGCAATCAGAATTAAAATAACCTATCAGTTTAAGAGGTGTTAAAAATGTGAAATCAGTGTGCCTCTTAAAATAGATAAGCTGTGATGTATTGTTTGTGGGTTTTTTGGTTAACCTATCAATATACAAAATGTATAATAATAAAAAGTTAGACTAGTGTTACCTCTGTGGTAGAAGTCAGGGGAATGGAATTTGGAGGGGAATACACTGTAATGTATTGTCTGTATTGTCTGTAATGTCTGTGATATTTTCTTTGCTTAAGATAAAGGCTACGTGAAATAAAAATAGCAGAGTTTAAGATTCCTAAATGTTGGGTTGAGAATACATGGGTTTATTTATCCATTCTTTTCTGTGTGGCTGAAAATGTTAAGCTCTTTTTAAAGAAATTGGTGGTAAGGAAGAGTAGTTAAGTGTAAAGTGGATAAGTTGGGCTTGAAAGATGACAGAAGAAAGCACATATCTGTGAAGGTTTTTGTTTGAGAAATGCTGCAGGTATCCTTTGCTCTCTGAATTCTAGCTATATCAATGAAGGAATGAAATATATTCTCTTAGATTTTCATATAAATCTCCCCTTTTTTTTTAATCTGAAACTTTGATCCAAGTAGATAGCTCAGATAATCTGCAATTGCTCTCCAAATTTAAGAACCTCTTATATTCAAGAAGTAAGAGATACTTTATTTTTTCTCTCTCTTTTAGAAAACACATTTTATCTTTTATCTTTTAAAATATTTTTTTGGCCGTGCCATGCGGCATGTGGGATCTTAGTTCCTCCAACAAGAGATCAAACTCATGCCCTCTGGCATTGGAAACGCAGAATCTTAACCATTAGACTGTCGGGAAAGTCCTGTGAGATACTTTGACTCAAATTTGTAAGCCCATAGAGAAGACTCTGAAAATATAAAAATATAAGTTCCTGAAAGGGAAGAACTAAGATCTAGAGTATAGATAAAGGAATTCACTTTGGATAAGAGAAGAGTTGCTAACTTTAAAATAATGGGGTTAAAAATAGGTTTGAATATAGAAAAAATTTTAGATATGGGTGTGAAACTGGCCAAATTCCAGCCCAGTACTCTCAGTTCAGTGTGAGAGATATGAGGAAAGGTCAGAATCAACTGAGAGGTGAGACAACGTGATTGGTAGTGGTTGGATTTTGTTGTTAAAATTTTGTATCTTATATCAGTAGAAGTTACTGTCATTTGAAATACATTTTTAAAAATTACTTGGCCTTTGCAAAGATCACAAGATTTACTGAGTATTTTTAATATACTAGACCGTGGACTGTTTCTGTAATACCTGAATTTTGAAATCTATCATACAGCGTCAGGCTACTTCCCTAATCTGTCTTTTCCAGATAGGAAAAAAAATTGCCAGCACATAAAAATGTTTCAAAGTTTATAAGTATTTTATGTTCTGTTTTGTTTTTCATGTAGATATCTTATATTGAGGAAATTATTATAGTCTAATCTTCATCTTTCATTTTAAGTCTTATACTCATTTTTTTAACACAGACAAATGTGCTTCTCTCTAGTTATTCCTTATAATTAAATACAAGTTACTTTGGAACTTAAGTACACAAGTACAGAGCATTCTTTACTTTTATTAATTATCCGTTTTTTTAATTTTAGAGCTGAACGACAAAGGAATGAAGCACTATATAATGCTGAAGAGCTAAGTAAAGCTTTTCAACATTATAAAGAAAAAGTGGCTGAAAAACTGGAAAAGGTAAGAGGCAGTTGTGCAAATTCAGTGTTGTCCATATTCTAGAATATCTTTATAGTTAAAGCAAAGAGTAATTTTTATGATCTCACTCATAATAATTGAAATAAAGAATGTATAATGATTAGTTAATATAATATTTACATTCTTATAATGAGCATTAACTTTCTTATCCAAAGAAGGAAAAGAGTGGAGATAAGAGAACAAACAAAATATAGAGAAAGATGAGATGAGTGAATAGTTTGAAGCTATAGAAGTAAAAGCAGAAATCTGTTCCCATCACGTCAGTGAAAATGAAGGCAGAGTAGATTATGTAGCCTTTAATTGGTCTCTCTAGATATAACACCCTGAGAGGGGCTCCACTTCTGTCTCAGAGGAAGGTTCCTTGAACAGGTTATACATAGTAATATAGGGTTTAATTATGTTCATTGACTTCACATTCCAAGATGTCTGGCTCTAGATTAGTGATCACATCCTCATGATTATCTGGATCGTGAAGATCTTTTCTGTACAGTTCTTCTGTGTATTCTTGCCACCTCTTCTTAATATCTTCTGCTTCTGTTAGGTCCATACCATTTCTATCCTTTATCGAGCCCATCTTTGCATGAAATGTTCCCTTGGTATCTCCAATTCTCTTGAAGAGATCTCTAGTCTTTCCCATTCTGTTGTTTTCCTCTATCTCTTTGCATTGATTGCTGAAGAAGGCTTTCTTATCTCTTCTTGCTATTCTTTGGAACTCTGCATTCAGATGCTTATATCTTTTCTTTTCTCCTTTGCTTTTCGCCTCTCTTCTTTTCAGTGCTATTTGTAAGGCTTCTCCAGACAGCCATTTTGCTTTTTTGCATTTCTTTTCCATGGGGATGGTCTTGATCCCTGTCTCCTGTACAATGTCA
>SJYX01007227.1:108986-163551 GCA_006410675.1 Oreotragus oreotragus | reverse complement strand
GATGCTTTTGAACTGTGGTGTTGGAGAAGACTCTTGAGAGTCCCTTGGACTGCAAGGAGATCCAACCAGTCCATTCTGAAGGAGATCAGCCCTGGGATTTCTTTGGAAGGAATGATGCTAAAGCTGAAACTCCAGTACTTTGGCCACCTCATGCGAAGAGTTGACTCATTGGAAAAGACTCTGATGCTGGGAGGGATTGGGGGCAGGAGGAGAAGGGGACGACCGAGGATGAGATGGCTGGATGGCATCACGGACTCGATGGACTTGAGTCTGAGTGAACTCCGGGAGATGGTGATGGACAGGGAGGCCTGGCGTGCTGCGATTCATGGGGTCGCAGAGAGTCGGACACGACTGAGCGACTGAACTGAACTGAACTGAAGTATGTTCATTGAATATATTCAAGTAATACCACATGACATTAAAGCTGTTTGCAGGGAGACCATGTTGGACATTCAGATAAATTCTTTATATCCTTAACTAATATTTATAAATTCTCTTTAAAAAAAAAGGTAGAAAGGGAAGGAATATTAACAATTAAAAGAATTAAGATTCCATTAGACTCTGAAGTTTTAAGTGTAAATTAATAAGATCACTGTTTTGAAAGCCTTGGAAAAGGTCCCTGTGGGAAAGAAATACTGTAGAAAGTTTTTTTTTTTTGGCCACACCACATGGCTTGTGGGATCTCAGTTCCTTGACCAGGGGTTGAACCCAGGCCTCTTGGCAGCGATATCATGGAGTCCTAACCACAGGACTGCCAGGGAATTTTTAATAAGGTATTCTGGAAGGGGAGGTAGAATCCTTAGTACAAGGAATATCGTCCTGGAGAGGGAGGACTAAAGAGAGGAAAATGGAAGAGATGAGTTTTTACATGTCTCCTCAGGATTGTTGATTTCACAACTGCTCAGCATAGCCCTAGAATCTAACAAAGGAACTGGGGCTTATCTGCCCAGTCGTCTACTCTCACTGCTCAAATCTGGCTGCTTGACTTTTTATATCTTTTAAGTTTGGGGCTGTGATTCCACTGGGAGTATTCTGTGGCTAAAATTTCAAAAATTGCCTCTCTGGAACATTTGCTTTTGGTAACTTAATGTTACTAAAGTTAGTAACATTAGCTTTTAGTAACAATGTAGCTTGCCTTGTCAAGTTGCTTGCCTTGTCCAGGTAAGACCAGCACAATTCTGCTTATAGGTAATAGTGCTGTTGTCCCTCTCTTGAAGTTGTTAACTATTTCTGGATAGGTTTTAATATTCCCCCTCTCTGTTCTTTATTGCTAGAAGTTCACTTTCTTCCTTTCACTACAAGGCTGGGGACTTAAACCTGTGGAGTACTTACTCCATTCTCCTGTTTATTTCTGAAATCACTGCATTTGAAATACCTAAAACTTATGACCACATTAGTATGTTAACTTAAAACAGATTTTTGTTTTAGGTTCAAGCTGAAGAAGAAATATTAGAGAAAAATCTAATTAACTGTGAAAAAGAAAATAAAAGGCTACAGGAAAAGTGTGGTCTGTATAAAAATGAACTGGAAATTCTAAAAGAGAAATTAAGGTACAGTATCCTATTATAGAAAAAGGATTTTTTTGTGTGAAAGTAGAAGTAGCAGCAGAGTAAAAACTGAAACATTTAAAGATAGAATATTTTGTATTCTGTAATTATGGCTTTAAATTATGTAGAAAGATAGGCATTTATAACTAAGATTGTTTTCTACTTATAAGGTTAAGGTTATCAGTGAATAAAATGTGTTGATGTTAACATGCTTAAATAGAGTAGTATGATCAATATATTTGCCTTGCATACATATAGAAAAATTAACGTACACCATTTAATGTCTTTGGTGGAGAAGGCTATGGCACCCCACTCCAGTACTCTTGCCTGGAAAATCCCAAGGATGGAGGAGCCTGGTAGGCTGCAGTTGGCAGGAGGAGAAGGGGACGACAGAGGATGAGATGGCTGGATGGCATCATGGACTCGATGGACTTGAGTCTGAGTGAACTCCGGGAGTTGGTGATGGACAGGGAGTCCTGGCGTGCTGCGATTCATGGGGTCGCAAAGAGTCGGACACGACTGAGCGACTGAATTGAACTGAACTGAACAACTTCCATATAAGTGATTGTTAGACCTATGTAGGTAATTATAGCTACCTTCCTCCACTGCTACTTGTATTTCTATTTTTCACTGCCTGTCCCTCAGCTGGATGGCATTCTTTACCTACTGAAGTAACCCAGAGCTTTATTTTTATGAATCTAAGGCCTTGAAAATCATGTTTTTGTTTTTTCTTTTTAACCAAATTTCTAATTGAAGCATAATTTATTTACAATATTGTGTTAGTTTCAGGTGTATGGCAAAGTGATTTGGTTATACATATACACGTCTATATATTTTATTCTTTTTCAGACTCTTTTCAGTTATGGCTTACTACAAGATATTGAATATAGTTTCCTGTGTAGGTCCTTTTTTATCTATTTTATGTATAGTGGTGAATATTTTTTAATCCCAAATTCCTAATTTATCCTTCCCCCACCCCCCCTTCCCTTNTTTCCCTTTTGGTAATCATGTTTGTTTTCTATATCTATGTATTTATTTCTGTTTTGTAAATAAGTTTATTTGTATCATTTTTTTTTGATTCCACACATAAGTGATATCACATGATATTTGCCTTCCTCTGTATGATTTACTTCACTTAGTATGGTAATCTCTTGGTTCATCCATGTTATTCCAGGACAATTTTATTCTTTCATGTGTATTGTGTGTTACTTCACTTATTATGATAATCTCTCGGTCCATTCATTTTATTCCAAATGGCAATTTCATTCTTTTATGTGTGTTGTGTATATATACCACATCTTCATCATCCAGTCATCTGTCCATGGACATTTACATTGCTTTCATGTCTTTGGTGTTGTAAATATTGTTGCTAAGGAGACTGGGGTGCGTGTATAATTTCAAATTAGAGTTTTTTTTTCTAATATGCCCAGAAGTGGAACTGGAAGATCATATTGTAACTAGTTTTCCATTGAACAGGACTGTTGGAGAACAAAAAGTGACCCTATGAATCTCCTAGGTTATACAGTCATCTTTACCACTATTGTATGGTTGCATCTCAATTTTTATTTTTTTGGTGACTGGAATCAAATATCCTTGATGGGACAATGGCACCTTTCTTTGTCTATTGGCTCAGCAGCATGAGAAGCCCAAAAAACATGGGGAAGTAGTAGTCTCAGCATCTTATTCAACAGTAATAGAACTTATTCTCTGGTGAAAGTATTTCTCCTTTGGGACAGTAAGAACTCCAAACCGACTGAACCTAAGATAATGATTTGGAAAGCAAAAATTTCTCCACAGAATGTTGCCTCCCAGCTGGTACCAAAGATGATCCTTTATTAAGCCATTCTGTCACTTTCTCAAGTCACCTGTACGTGATTAATGGAGCCCATGATAAGATTAGCAAATTCTGTGAGTGGGAACTCACTGTCATACCTCCTTTGTTATAAAATGTTTTCACTAATTGGAAGCAAAGTTATGTAGTAAATTATGGAAATAGATTTATTTGCCCTTTTCCAGCTACATACAACAATGCTTGGTACATAGAAATTACTCAAAAATATTTTTTAAGTGTGGAGTGAGAAAGGAGTAAATTGACCAAGAATGAAATGAATGAAATATAGGAAACACAAGTATTTAAGGGGAGAGTAAGGGAAAAAATGAGAAACTCTGAGAAAGAGTGATCAGAGAGATAGAAATAAATATATAAATAAGCAGGGAAAAGTGCTGTCAAAGTAGGGGAATGGAAAGAAAGGAATTCCTAAGAGAGTTACCTGCTGCCAAGATACTGTATATAGTAAATGCAGGGAATGTGTGCAGTGAAATTGGCAACTCTAGGAGGGAGATGAAGAAGACCAAGATGTTGGTGGGTTTAAATGAGGAAATGGAGCCAGGGAGTATAGACTACTCTTTTAATAAAACTGAGTGAGAAAGAAAGGAAAAAAATTAAATAAAATAAAGGAAGATTCAGGAGCAGGTTTTAATTTTGCTTTGATTTTATTGTTGGCCCTAGTATTTGGTGGGGGGGGGGGGGTTCCAGGTGGTGCTAGTGGTAAAGAGCTCACTTGCCAATGCAGATGATATAAGAGAGGTAGGTTTGATCCCTGGATCAAAAAGATCCTCTGGAGGAGGGCATGGCAACCTACTCAAGTATTCTTGCCTGGAGAATTCCCACGGACAGAGAAGTCTGGCAGGCTATGGTCCGTAGGGTCATAAAGAGTTGGATACAACTGAAGCAACTGAGCATACACACAGCACTCTAGTGTTTTTAAAGCAATGTTATTTCTTTTGGATAAGAGATTTGATCAGGGTTCTGTGCTGAAGGAGGAAGGGAAATGTATCTCAGAGGAGATGATTGATAGAGCAACATTTTAGAAAAGACTTAACCAACCATTGGAAGAACTGATTGTAAGTGTCATTTTAGCAGCAGTTGGAAGTCCCCTCACAGTTACCTACATTTTAGAAAGACCTGGCTCAAGAGTCATCTGTGTCTTCCTTTTCCTGAGTTTCTGTGCCTGGTTTCTGTCAGCTAATGTAGCTAAGGATGTATCCTAGCTGGAGTGGGGAAGAGGAAATTGAAGAAGAGTTTGGTAAGAGTATCTAACATCCAACGTCCATTTGCATTCTGGAGCTGACTCACACTCAGCATCTTTCTCACCCGTAGCTTCTTGTGCTTGCGGTTTGTCTACAGAGTCCTTTTTTTATTTTTCCTATGGAGTCCTTCTTATTTTTCCCTCTGAATCAGAGTAGGTTTGGTAATATAAACATAGGAATCATGACAAACTTACCCATGTGGGAAAGAGAAGATGTCAATGCTGTTTTAGTGGAGCATGTGGATAGCAGTTATAGCAAGTTTATTAGGACTAAAAATGTTACTTCTTTTCTTTCTTTATCCTTATTAAAAAAACTTTATTTTCTCTAAGGTGGAAATTCAGAGATGAAAAAGTCAAGTTATTTGTTCTCAAGTAATTGTTGGTGTAGTCAGATACAGAGGTGAAAAATATGGACCAAAAACCAAAGACCAAGATCTCCCTGGAATAGAAGCAAATTTGCAAGTGGGTTCTGTCTTTTCCAAGCCTGAGAATTGAAGATCCCAAGACAAATTAAAAGAGAAATCTTTCATTGGGGAAGGAAGTTTGGAAGTGAATAGAGTGAAGTGGCTGATTCTTCTGCAACCTAGCTAAAATAAAGATTAGCAGAAAGGAAAAATCAGAATTGAAGAGTACTATTCACTCATTCATTAAACAGGTATAGGGAACCTCATAGTAAACAAAAGAGTCCGAAATGCAGTACTTGGGTGAAATCTCAAAAATGACAGAATGATCTCTGTTTGTTTCCAAGGCAAACCAATCAGTATCACAGTAATCCAAGTCAATGTACCAAGCACTAATGCCGAAGAAGTTGAAGAGGTCTATGAAGACTTATAAGACCTTCTAGAGCTAACATCAAAAGAAGATGTCCTTTTTTTAGGACTGGAATGCAAAGAGTAGGAAATCACGAGATACCTGGAGTAACAGACAAGTTTGGCCTCGGAGTACAAAATGAAGCAGGGGAAAGGCTAACAAGAGTTTTGTGAAGGGAACACACTGGTCATAGCAAACCTCTTCCAACAATACAAGAGATGTCCATGTGTACATGGACATCCCCTGATGGTCAATACCAAAGTCAGACTGATTATATTCTTTTCAGCCAAAGATGGAGAAACTCTATGAAGTTAGCAAAAACAAAATTGGGAGCTGACTGTGGCTCAGATCATGAATTCCTTATTGCTAACTTCAGACTTAAATTGAAGAAAGTAGGGAAAACTACTAGGACATTCAAGTATGACCTAAATCAAGTCCCTTATGATTATACAGTGGAAGTGACAAATAGATTCAAGGGGTTAAATATGATAGGAAAGTGCCTGAAGAACTATGGATGGAGGTTCATAACACTGTACAGGAGGCAGTGATCAAAACCATCTCCAAGAAAAAGAACTGCAAAAAGGCAAAATGGTTGTCTGAGGAGGCCTTAAAAATAAGCAGCACTGTTTATAATAGCCAGGACATGGAAGCAACCTAGATGTCTATCAGCAGACGAATGGATAAGAAAGCTGTGGTACATATACACTATGGAGTATTACTCAGCCATTAAAAAGAATGCATTTGAATCAGTTCTAAGGAGGTGGATGAAACTGGAGCCTATTATACAGAGTGAAGTAAGCCAGAAAGAAAAACACCAATACAGTATACTAACACATATGAAAGATGGTAATGATAACCCTATATGCGAGACAGCAAAAGAGACACAGATGTAAAGGACAGACTTTTGGACTCTGTGGGAGAGGGAGAGGGAGAGGGTAGGATGAGTTGGGAGAATGGCATGGAAACATGTACACTATCATGTAAGAAGCGAATTGCCGGGGTCCAGCCCCGGTGGATCCAGGATGATTCGGAGGGGAGACGGATAGGTGAGGAAAAACTTACTTATTTAGAGATATGAGATTAGATTTAGAAGAAATAGTATAGTAGGAAATTTAGGCAGAGAAAAGGAGGCTGAATAACTTGGCTTACGTGGAAAACCAATAAAGTTCCAGACAAGGAACTTGCACCCTCTACGTTAGGCCACCGGCGTCCGTTTGAATATCGGAGAGTGCCCCGCCTTGGGCTTTCTCTCTTACGGATCTTAGAAGCTGGCACAAGTAAGTAGACATGGCAAAGCCTCCATGTCCCAGATGGGAATTTAGCCGAAAAAGGGAGAAAAGAACGACATGGGGAAGCCCAGCATCGATGCAAGACTCCAAAAACTGTTTTTCAAAATCAGCTTATATACCCCAAGTTGTACATAAAGAAATAATGGAATATGCAGAGTTATGCAGGGGCAGCAGTCCTGACCCTCATTGAGACAAACAAGGCTTTCTTTTTGCATACACCCTCCCGTATACCAAAGGTCTCAGATGGTTTACATTATCTTCTGGCCAAGAGGCCTGTTAACATTTTTATGGCTCTCTTCCTGAATAATTGTCTATCAACCAGAAAACTCCTTTTCCCTAGAAGAGTTTTTTCTTCCCCCAAAGTACTAAATAAAGTTACATTCCTGTAGAACAAAGGTGCAGTGCGTTATAATAAAGAAAGTACTCAACTCAAAGATCTAATGTTGCTAACACCAGGTCTACTACCTGTTTTTCTATATACCAACTATATCTACAAATAAAAGATATGAAAATTTGGCAGCAAGTATTGGCTCAACAAATGAAACCTTTAATTATTCTAAGGATTTTGACTCCTCGGAAGTTTCTACATTCTGAGGATGTTTTAAGCTTCCTGTTCCTCCCAAGGTCGGGAGGCCTCAAACAATCACATGTGCAGCTGTATGAGTCCTGCAGGCAGGCTAGAAAGCCATCAGAGGGGTTTTTGGATTGAAACACCCTTTCAAATGCAGAAGACTAAAGCCTTGAGAGTGGAAAAGTACAATCCAATAAGGCAGGCATATTCTTATTTTGGGGCGTACATGCTGAGGAAATACCAGGGGGAAAACCTGAGATCTGACTCAACCTTGCACATCAGATCTCCGCCGCATGACCTTGTCATGGGTGGGATTCCTCACGCTGGCTCCCAGCAGCAAATCANGTGACGTTGGGGAAGACTTGTGAGAGTCCCTTGGACTGCAAGGAGATCCAACCAGTTCATCCTAAAGGAGACCAGTCCTGGGTGTTCATTGGAAGGACTGATGCTAAAGCTAAAACTCCAATACTTTGGCCACCTCATGCGAAGAGTTGACTCATTGGAAAAGACTGATGCTGGGAGGGATTGGGGGCAGGAGGAGAAGGGGATGACAGAGGATGAGATGGCTGGATGGCATCACCAACTCGATGGATGTGAGTTTGAGTGAACTCCGGGAGTTGGTGGTGGACAGGGAGACCTGGTGTGCTGATTCATGGGGTCGCAAAGAGTCGGACACGACTGAGCGACTGAACTGAACTGAACTGAATGTCTGTGTAATGTGACCACATCAGCTAGTTAGTAGAATATATATTCTTCTGATTAGGAGGAGTCACCTAGTTTAACCTCATTTCAAGATGTAAAAAATGTGAAAAAGGGAACTGATGAAATTCAGTTACAGTTCTAAAATTAGATTGTTCTAACGTTTGACATGTTTATATATATTAAAAAATAATGCTGATAATCTTATTAATAGTTAATTAGATTTTACCTTTTAGAGTTGTGACTAATAGTTCATGATTTTTCCTTATACTTTCTAAAACTTGATGCTGCAAAATATCATGTTAGGATTTTGGAGTTACTCTCCTGTCGTACACTTTTTAAAAGGGAGCAGAAATGCTTCCAAAAGAGTGGAGTTATTCTGTCCAATTACTGTGAAACACTGGGCACGTTTCATTTTTCTTTGCCTCATTTTCTTTATCTTTAATCAGGGAATAACAATAGTACCAGCCACATAAAGTTGTGAGTGCCTAACATGCAAAAGATAGGAACTCAGTAAATGTGAGCAGGTTTCAGGATTAAGCTTTAAAATATCTTAAAAGTGACATTGATGAACTAACATGATTATTGAAAGTGAATGTTTAATTTTCATTTTTACCCTTTTTTCTTCATAGGCAGTTAAAAGAAGAAAATAATAATGGGAAAGAAAAATTAAGGATCATGGCAGTGAAAAATTCAGAAGTCATGGCACAACTAACTGAATCTAGACAAAGTATTCTGAAGCTAGAGAGTGACTTAGAGGACAAAGATGAAATACTTAGAGAAAAATTTTCTCTAATGAATGAAAACCGAGAATTAAAAGTTCGTATTGCAACACAGAATGAGAGACTGGATTTGTGTCAGCAGGAGATAGAAAGTTCGAGGGTAGAACTGAGAAGTTTGGAAAAAATTATGTCCCAGTTGCCTGTAAGTATGTGACAAAGAAAATTTTACCTAAGTGCTTTATGAGAGATCATAATTTTGTTGTTGCTTTATTACCTTCCATTGTTTTCCTTATATACCTGCTTTTAGTCATCAGTTCTTTTCTATCTCATCCTTTTTTCTTTTCTGAACTTACCTTTGTATTGTTCTACCCTGTCTCGATCTCTTTTATGTCATGTGTAAGAATGCCATCGAATTTTTTAAAACAGTTTTATTAAAGGAACTTTTATATACCACAGTATTCACCTATTTTAAGTATACTATTCAATGATTTTTAGTTAATCTACAAGTATGGAAACAATCATCACAATCCCGTTTTCATATATTTCTATCCCCCAAAGGCCCCTTGTGCCCATTTATAATTAGTCTCTGTACTGTGATGCTGTGAAAGACTGAAGGCAGGAGGAGAAAGGGGACACAGAGGATGAGATGATTGGATGGCATCACTGACTCAATGGACAAAAATTTGAGCAAACTCCAGGAGATGATACCATGGAGAAGAAAATGGCAACCCATTCCAGTATTCTTGCCTGAAAAATCCCATGGACAGAGGAGCCTGATGAGCACAGTCCATGGGGTTGCGCAGACATGGGATAGGGTACAACTTAGCATCTGACAACAATAACCCATCCCCACTCCTAGGAGATTCACTCTTCTGCCTCTAGAGATTTGTCTTTTCTGGACATTTCATATAACTGAATTATACAATATGTGGTCTTTTGCATTCTTAATGTTTTGAGGATCTTTCATTGTGATATATATCAGTATTTCATTTCTTTATATTGTTTAATACTATTCCTTTGTATGGATCTGCCACATTTATTCATTCAACCAATAGGAGACCATTTGGGTTTTTTCCACTTTTGGACTGTTATTAATGATGCTGTTTTGAATATTTGCTTACAAGTCTTCATCCACAGGTTCTCTTGAGTAGACACCTAGAAGTAGATTTGCTGAGTCATGTGGTAAATTTATGCCAAACTGTTTTCCAAAGTGGCTGCACCACTTTAATTCTCACCAGGATTTCTCTTTCTCTACATCTTCAGTTCAGTTCAGTTCAGTCGCTCAATCATGTCTGACGCTTTGCGACCCCATGAATCGCAGCACGCCAGGCTTCCCTGTCCATCACCAACTCCTGGAGTTCACTCAANCTTGAGTAGACACCTAGAAGTAGATTTGCTGAGTCATGTGGTAAATTTATGCCAAACTGTTTTCCAAAGTGGCTGCACCACTTTAATTCTCACCAGGATTTCTCTTTCTCTACATCTTCAGTTCAGTTCAGTTCAGTCGCTCAATCATGTCTGACGCTTTGCGACCCCATGAATCGCAGCACGCCAGGCTTCCCTGTCCATCACCAACTCCTGGAGTTCACTCAAACTCATGTCCATCGAGTTGGTGATGCCATCCAGCCATCTCATCCTCTGTCATCCCCTTCTCCTCCTGCCCCCAACCCCTCCCAGCATCAGGGTCTTTTCCAATGAGTCAACTCTTTGCATGAGGTGGCCAGAGTATTGGAGTTTCAGCTTTAGCATCAGTGAACACCCAGGACTGATCTCCTTTAGGATGGACTGGCTGGACCTCCTTGCAGTCCAAGGGACTCTCAAGAGTCTTCTCCAACACCACAGTTCAAAAGCATCAATTCTTCAGCGCTCAGCTTTCTTCACAGTCCAACTCTCACATCCATACATGACTCTTGGAAACACCATAGCCTTGACTAGACAGACCTTTGTTGGCAAGGTAACATCTCTGCTTTTGAGTATGCTATCCAGATTGGCCATAACTTTTCTTCCAAGGAGTAAGCATCTTTTAATTTCAAGGCTGCAGTCATCATCTGCAGTGATTTTGGGGCCCCCCAAATGACACTGTTTCCACTGTTTCCCCATCTATTTCCCATGAAGTGATAGCCAACATATATTCTTGACTGTCTTTGATTACAGCCATCTTAATGAGTATTAATTGATAGCACATTGTGGTTTTAATTTTCATTTCCCTGTTGACTGTTGAACATCTTTTCATATACCTTTTAGAATTATTTTTACGGTGGCATGTGGCCACCTTTTCTCTGAGTTATAGATATGACCATATTTATAAATGAGGTTAGGAAGAAAATAAGTATACTTGTATCAGAAATTCGTTATTGATAGGTATAAAATAAAGGTGAGATCAGGAGAAAACGTATAGATAAATATGTCATGGTTGGTTTTACATATGAATGGATGGTAGATTTTTACCAGTTTTAAACTGTCATGGATTTAGGATGCTGAAAGAGACCTTAGTAATCATTCAATACCATCATTTTATTGGTGAAGAAATGTACCCAAGGAAATAAATAATTTATCCTGCTAGTGAGTGGCAGAATTAAAATCAGAACATAGAATTCTTGGTTTCCATCCCCCTGCAATGTCTGCTTTCCTAGGATGCTGATTATTTGCTTAAGTTTTTAATTGTACTGACTAACTGTGAAATTTGGTAATAATAAAATACAGGTAGCATTCATTTTAAATTGATGCTTTCATTTGACTTAATATTAAGAATTACCTGATATGTGGTTCCGAAAGTCAAGTGGTAATACATGCTTGATCATCCTATATAACATGGTTTGGAATGTGAATTTAGAAAAAATTTTCTATTTCTAAAAAGTGTGATTTGGTTATAGTTTGAAGGTAGTAGTCACTAAGTGCTTACCTTGCCCTTTTAATAACTAATTTTTAAAATTCTCTATTCAAAACATACAGCATACATACAGAGATCAATGTAGTACATTTGCTAAATCTGGGAAATATTTTGATATCTACTGCAGAATAAAATCTTTTAAGGAGATAAAACATCATTATATATTTTGTTAATCCTGATTCACTTCTCTCCTCAGACGTAGCCACTGTCCTGAAATTCATATGTCTTTCTTGTCCATAATTTAAATATTGCCCCATACAGATATATCCAGAAAAAAATAGTACATTTTTGAAAATACTACATATGCCTCTCTTGCTTTTCATTCCATGTTATGAAATATCTCCATAATGATTTATATAGTGGAGATTTAACTATTATAGTGTTTCCATTAATATTTTATAATGTATAATAAATTTATATATTCTATTGATGGCTGTTAGATTGTTTGTGTCCACAAAATTTTTCAGACTTGAAAAAATAAAAAATGATTATGTCATAGGTATTTTAAGTTTATATCTTTGTTTTTAAACTTGCAGTTAAAAGGAGAAATATTTGGTTTTAAATCACCTCTTTCTAAGCACCAGATGAGTAGTTTGTCAAATAAGCAAGACAGTTACATTGGCTGCTGTGAGACAAATAAAATGGTGATTTCGGAATTGAGGTATGGTTTTCAGATCCTGAAGTTGTAGCAAATACAATGTTTTTTAAAAATTGGTAATTGAGATATTTGATTAAATTGAAAAATATGCAGAGAAGTCTAGAGAATGTTTTAACAAATATCTATATTTCCACATGAATTTGAGCAAGCCTGGGAGTTGGTGGTAGACAGGGAAGCCCTACATGCTGCAGTCCATGGGGTCGCAAAGAGTTGGACAGGACTGTTCGACTGAACTGAACTAAACTGATATTTCCACAATGAAGGTTGATTCTTCTTAACATTTTTTGATACTTTTTTCAAATCTGTTTCTTTAAATAAAAAGTAAAACATTACAGGATGTATAATTTCCTTTAATCTTTAATACTAGTCCCATTCTCCTCCTAATTATCTATTATCATGAGTTGGGTATCTAGTGCAATCCAGTGCTACTGTGTCATTTATGATGAGAAAAAAGAGCTACTACCCAGACATCACTGAATCATNAAACATTACAGGATGTATAATTTCCTTTAATCTTTAATACTAGTCCCATTCTCCTCCTAATTATCTATTATCATGAGTTGGGTATCTAGTGCAATCCAGTGCTACTGTGTCATTTATGATGAGAAAAAAGAGCTACTACCCAGACATCACTGAATCATTTTTTTCATTTCATTTGTGCATGTTTACACTTATATGCATAAATATGCTATTTTTATATTGTTTGTAATTTTGCTTTTTCACTCAGCATCATTTTTAAATTCTTCCATGTTGAGGTAGGTAGGTGGAATGATTGATCAATGGATGGATTAGTATTGTCAGTTTAGTTTTAATAGAAGTGTAAGAGTCTATCTTATAACTTCATCACAATTTATCTGTTCCTTTATTTATAGTTAGCTTACAGTAAGTCTCCTACATACAGTCAAGTTCCATTCCAAGAGTGTATTCTTAAGTCCAACAAAGTTAACCTAGGTACCCAACTAATACAATCTGCTACATAATATATATAATATATATATATATAAACTATAATAGGTTTATAATACTTTTCACACAAATAATACATTAAAAAAAACAAACACAAAAAAGAAAAAAACTTAAATCTTACAGTACAGTAACTTGAAAAGTACAGTAGCACAGTACAATAGTTGGCATACAGGGGTTAGTATCAAGTGAACAGGCAAGACGAATTACTAAATGAAGGAGGGAGAAGTGGGAGATGGTAGAGTTGAAGGATCATCAGCAATAGAAGATGGAGGGCAAGCTGCAATTTCACTCACATCTGACATTAATGGCACAGGTTCTTGTTCCTTGCTGGATTCAGTTCTACCTCTTGCAAAAAAATGATTCAGTGATGTCTGGGTAGTAGCTCTTTTTTCTCATCATAAATGACACAGTAGCACTGGNGTTGAAGGATCATCAGCAATAGAAGATGGAGGGCAAGCTGCAATTTCACTCACATCTGACATTAATGGCACAGGTTCTTGTTCCTTGCTGGATTCAGTTCTACCTCTTGCAAAAAAATGATTCAGTGATGTCTGGGTAGTAGCTCTTTTTTCTCATCATAAATGACACAGTAGCACTGGATTGCATTCTGAACAGCTGCTGCCATCTTCATGTACTGTTCTACATTTAGGTCCTGTGCCTTAAAAACTACAGTACCGCCTCAAATACAATTCCCTTGCCATTTCCTGCATGTGAATCTCTTTAGTTCTTCAGTTACTTCTTCCTCTTGTGTCTCGTTGTCCTTTCTCTGGGCCTCCAATTCCATCAGGTCTTCAGTGAAGTTGTCCTCTTGTAGATATAGCTGTAGGTTCTTGCTGAGGGTCATTAAGTTGCTGAAGATCTCTTTGGACTCCTCATCCACCTTCTCAAATCCACAAAAATTGTGAACAAACTATGGGCAAAGGTTCTTCCAACCCCCATTCATAATAACAGCCATTAAGTCACACCAAGCAAAGTCATTGTTTTTTATGGCCTATCCAATGACTCCCAGTGTTAGTCACTCAATCGTGTTCAACTCTTTGCAGCCCCATGAACTATAGCCTGCCGGGCTCCTCTGTCCATGGAATTCTCCAAACAAGAATTCTGGAGTGGGTACCCATTCCCTTCTCCAGGGGATCTTCCCAACTCAGGGATCAAACCCAGGTCTCCCATAGTGCAGGCAGATTCTCTACTATCTGAACCTCCAGGGAAACCCTTATGACCTATAGTCAATGTTTTTTATGTTACAGTCCTTCCAAAATTGTAGCAAGGTTGTTCCTGATTTGTCACTCACCTTTACTGTTTGATGAATAAAGTCTGACATAAATAATATTTCTTGAAAGTCTCTATAACTCCCTGGTCCTTAGGTTGGATGAGCAATGTAGTGTTTGGTGGCAGATGCACTACTTAGATGTTAGGATGATGGTTGCTCATGAATGGGGAATGGCCTGGAGCATTGTTAAGCAGCAAAAGAATACTGAATAGGACATGCTTCTCCAAGCAAAACCATCCTGGAAAACAGCCTGTATAACCCAGGCTTTAGGGTTAGTCTTCCACACGACAGGAGTCCAAAGAGATCTTCAGCAACTTAATGACCCTCAGCAAGAACCTACAGCTATGTTTTTAAGGGCTCTTGAGTTCTCTGAATAATGAACTGAGACACTTTAGCTTCATATCGCTAAAAGTGTTACCCCTAAATAATAGTTATCCTATCCTTTGCTGCTGTCTGCCATCAACTTTTCCTCCTCGCTGACGTAACTTCGGTTTGGCATTCTCTTCCCATACAGTCCTGTCTCATGCACATTAAAAACCATCTTGGGTAAATATATGCCTTCATCAATAATTTCTCAGAAGCATTTCAGGAAATTCCTAGGTAGCTACCATATCTGCATTCACTGCCTCACTACTTACTTTTACCTTGTGAAAGTTGGCTCTAGCCTTGAATTGGTGAAGCCAGCCGTGACTGGCGTTTAAAGATGTGCCCGATAGTGGCTCAGACTGTAAAGCATCTGCCTACAATGTGGGAAACCTGGGTTTGATTCCTGGATCGGGAAGATTCTCTTGAGAAGGAAATGGCAACCCACTCCAGTACTCTTGCCTGGAAAATCTCATGAATGGAGGAGCCTGGTAGGCTACAGCCCATGGGGTAGCAAGAGTAAGACACGACTTAGTGACTTCACTTTCACTGTTTTTTTGCTGTGTTTCTTAAAGTCTTCATAAAGGGTTTTAGTTTTTTCTTGAATCAGCATTAAACTGAACAGGCCTTGACACTGATGCTTATCTTGTCTCCACACACCAAGAAGTTTCTCTATCTCTTTCGTCACTTTTCCATGCTTCTTTCATATTATTGTTGACATTATCAGCACAGTGGATTTCACTTTCTGTAACTTTGTCCATTTTCTTTGGAATTGTGCCAAAGGTTGAGCAATTCATGTTACAAGATCTAGCGATGTCTCCCATCTTTTTGACTCCACTCTCAATTATTTTCACTTTTGTTTCCAACATCATCACTTGAAGCTTCTTAACACCTATATCACCACTGCTTTTATGCTTGTTTCTGGACTCCTGAGCTTGAAATAAGGATAATGTACTACTGTACTCTATGCAGTACTATACAGTAAACGCACAACCCCTTGCAAGAGGATGGACACACATGACAGTGCACCAGACATGTCAGCTAGCTTGTGGTTGGACATGAAAATGCACATTCGCATCTTTGCAAGCTTGCAACTTGAAGGAGACTTACTGTATGTACAGTTTTCATCTGTTAAAAATAATGCTGTGAAGTATGTATACATGTTTCCTGTATAATATACGAGAGTTTCCCTAGCATGTTTCTAAAAGTAGAATTGCTGATCGTAAGGTACTATCCAGTTTCTGAAGTAACTGAACCTATGTACAATGTATTCAGTGGTTTGTAAGATTTTCTGTTCCTGGCCAATAGTTGACTAATATCAGAGTTTTAATTAAAATTTTTTTAATTTGAAGGGGAAAAATGGGATGTGATATTTTTACAGAATCTTTCTAATGCTTTTTGGTTTATTTTCTTTTGTGCCAGGATTAAACTTGCAATAAAAGAGGCAGAAATTCAGAAACTTCAAGCAAACCTGACTGCAAATCAGTTATCTCACAATCTTACTGCTTGTAATGACTACCAAGAAGGTCGCAAATTAAATAGTTTAGAAATAGAACCTGTAAAACTAGGTAATCAAGTAGGTATGTTCAATTCTTTTAATAAATTGTGATTAGAGTTCTTCATGATGGTTTTTTTTAATGGCTGTATCACAGTGTCATGTGTACTTTTTGTTGTTTTTGCATGTGGCATCTATTGGTTTCTATTATCAAACATACCTGATAATCTGTTAGTACTACTTAGTGTTGATAAGACAGTAAAAAATTGTTTCAGAATTATTAAATGTTGCATCATTCTTTAAAAATACATTTTTTAAAAGTAAGATTTCCTTACATTTTATGATGCATCCATCTAAAATAAGAAATTCAGTACATTTTGTCAAAGGTTTGTTTTCTTATACGTATATACCCTTGTTACCATCACACAGTTAAGACATACAGGACATATCCTCCCAGGATATGTTCTAAGACCTCCAGTGAATGCCTGAAGCTACAGGTGGTACTGACCCCTATATACTGCGAAGTTTTTTCCTGTACATAGAAATGATAAAGTTTAATTTGTAAATTAGGCACAGTAAGAGGTTAACAACAATAACTAACAATAAAATAGAATAACAGTATACTGTAGTAAAAGTTATAGGAATGTGGGCTCTATGTCTTTCCCTCTATTGTACACTTTAAATGGCTTTTTCATCTTCACATGTTGTGGCTGTAACTTTTACAGTTTGACCTATGATAGCAAAATTAGCACAAATTTCTTTTTCACAATTTCGTGGATAGAAGATTCTTACTATAGATCTCAGCATCCTCAGCATATAACTTTTTTCTTTCCTTATCAAATCTAGACCTTTCACCTTTTTACTGAAGCACATTACAGCTTCTTGTTGGAATATTTGGATTTCTAGCATTACTACTCTTGTACTTTGGGACCATTATTAAGTAAAATAAGTATTACTTGAACACATGCGCCATGATACTGCAACAGTTGATTTGATAACCTAGTTGACCACTAAGTGGCTAAAAGGCACATACCAGGACAAAGGGATTATTTACATCCTTGGCAATTTGGAGCTGGATGACAAGGGACAGTGTAAGTCTTTATCACACCACTCAGAATACCACACAGTTTAAAACTTAGGAATTGTTTATTTCTGGAATTTTCCATGTATTATATTCAAGCCTTAGTTAACAGCAGGTAACTGAAACCTCAGAATGTGAACCTGAGGATAAAAGAGGACTACTGTATAATATTTCCTTCAGGTTCCATGTATTCCTAACCAGTTACTTTGGGCTTAATATTCTCTTCTTTTTAAAATTTTCTTAAAGTGAAAGCTTACATTATTGACTTTAAATCTTCCTTTTCAAAAGTATTTAAGGATATAAACTTACTTTTAGGCAATACTTCAGCTGCATCCTCAGCTGATTAAAATTAGCTGTATAACCTAATTTTAGGTTATGTTTACATTTTATTCATGTCTTATCTTACATTTTATTATGTCTTATAATATCTCCTATATATGTTTATTTCCAAATATTTAGTCATTTTCCAGATATCTCTGTTATTAGTGGTGGACATTAGTTGTTTTCATTAAACAAATGAATTCATGAAAGAACCTGATTTGAATTTTTTAAATGTTTTTTGAAGCTCAGTTTATTGGCTAACATTGGTCTCTCTTGATGAATATTCCTGATTCACTTGAAAAAATTCTGTATTCTGTAATTATTCAGTGAAATTTTTTTGCAGTTCTTTTGAGATATAGTTGACATACGGCACTGTGTATAGCTGCTGCTGCTACTGCTGCCAGGTCACTGCAGTCGTGTCCGACTCTGTGCGACCCCATAGACGGAAGCCCACCAGGCTCCCCCATCCCTGGGATTCTCNGTATTCTGTAATTATTCAGTGAAATTTTTTTGCAGTTCTTTTGAGATATAGTTGACATACGGCACTGTGTATAGCTGCTGCTGCTACTGCTGCCAGGTCACTGCAGTCGTGTCCGACTCTGTGCGACCCCATAGACGGAAGCCCACCAGGCTCCCCCATCCCTGGGATTCTCCAGGCAAGAACACTGGAGTGGGTTCCCATTTCCGTCTCCAATGCATGAAAGTGAAAAGTGAAAGCGAAGTCACTCAGTCTTGTCCTACTCTTAGCCACTCCATGGACTGCAGCCTACCAGGCTCCTCTGTCCGTGGGATTTTTTTTCCAGGCAAGATTACTGGAGTGGGGTGCCATTGCCTTCTCCACCTGTGTATAGCATAATGACTTAATTTACATATATTATGAAATGATTTTCACAGTAAATTGGTTAACATACATCATCTCGTATATATACCAAAAAATAAAAAGGAGAATGTCTTAAGATCTACTCTGTTAACAACTTTCTAATATACAACAGTATAACCTATTGTCGTTATATTGTACATTAGGACCAGCTTTTATTTTTAACATACTTGGTTCTTAACCAGTAATTAACATGAAGAAACCACTGTATAGAAGAAAACTTGCAGTATTTGTAATACTGTTAAGTATCCTATATACAAACCTTCAAGCTGCAAACTTTGAAAGATGTGAGCATGCATTCGCATGTCCAACCACATAAATTAGTTCACATGTCTGGCATACATTGTCACATGTGTGCATCCTCTGCAAGTGGCTATGCTTTTGTGTCCTTTACATTATAGAGTACAGTATCTTTCTTTCCAGCCCAAGATAACCAGTTCAGTTCAGTTGCTCAGTCGTGTCCGACTCTGCGACTCCATGAATTGTAGCACGCCAGGCCTCCCTGTCTATCACCAAATCCTGGAGTTCACTCAAACTCAAGTCCATCGAGTCAGTGATGCCATCCAGCCATCTCATCCTCTGTCGTCCCCTTCTCCTCCTGCCCTCAATCCCTCCCAGCATCAGTCTTTTCCAGTGAGTCAACTCTTCGCATGAGGTGGCCAAAGTACTGGAGTTTCAGCTTCAGCATCATTCCTTCCAAAGAACACCCAGGACTGATCTTTAGAATGAACTGGTTGGATCTCCTTGCAGTCCAAGGGACTCTCAAGAGTCTTCTCCAACACCAGAGTTCAAATGCATTAATTGTTCGACACTCGGCTTTCTTCACAGTCCAACTCACATCCATTCATGACCACTGGAAAAACCATAGCCTGACTAGACAGACCTTTGTTGGCAAAGTAATATCTCTGCTTTTGAATATGCTATCTAGGTTGGTCATAACTTTCCTTCCAAGGAGTAGGCGTCTTTTAATTTCATGGCTGCAATCACCATCTGCAGTGATTTTGGAGCCCCCCAAAATAAAGTCTGACACTGTTGCCACTGTTTCCCCATCTATTTCCCATGATGTGATGGGACCAGATGCCATGATCTTAGTTTTCTGAATTTCCAGAAGTAAGCATAAAAGCAATGGTGATGTAGCTGGTACTGCTAACAGGTACCAGCTGTTATACTGTACCACTGTACTTTCAAGGTACTATACTGTAAGTTTAAAATTGTTTATTTTTTTTTTAAGTATTTGTGTGAAAAATAGCTGATTGCAGCTGCCTTTTTTGGACTTAACAAATGTGCTCTCAGAATGGAACTCATTTATATGTAGGGGACTTACTGTAATAGCAGATCAGTTGAATTCCTTATATATGATTATCTAGGTTATTAAGTAGTCTTTTTAAGATTCTTCATTTTATTTATTTGTTGCTTTAAAAAATTTGAATATTGCCCCTTCTTTCTTCCTTTCTTTTTTTTCTTCTCTTTATTTTAAAGTAAATGTAATTGACCTACAACACTATGTTAGTTCAAGCTGTACAACATAATGATTGGACATTACAAAATCACCATGATAAGTCTAGTTACCATTTGATGCCATACAATGTTACTAGGATATTATTGACTGTATTGTCCATAGTGTACCTTTTATCTCCATGATTCATTTATTTTATAACCAGGTTTGTGCCACTTAGTCTCTCTCACTTGTTTCACTTATCTCCTTCCCCTTCCCCCTTCCCAACTGCAACCACCAGGTGGTTCTCTGTATGTTTGAGTGTGTTTCTTTTTTGTTATGTTTGTTCATTTGTTTTGTTTTTTAGATTCCATACGTAAGTTTTATATGAATGAAATAATACAATATTTGTTTTTCCTCTGTCACTTGTTTTACTTATCATAATACCCTCTAGATCAATCCATGCTGTTGCAAATAATCAGGATTTCAGTCTGTTTTATGACTGATTAATATTCTATTTTATAAATACATTCTGTATATATACCTTCTTTATCCATTTATCAATTGATGGACACTTTGGTTGCTACCATATCTGGGATGGGCTTCCTTGGTGGCTCAGAGGTTAAAGCGTCTGCCTGCAGTGTGGGAGACCTGGGTTTGATCCCTGGGCTGAATCCCATGGACGGAGAGGCCTAGTAGGTTACAGTCCACGGGGTCGCAAAGAGTCGGACACGACTGAGTGACTTCACCTTACTATGGTAGTTTCAAAGAGAAGAAAAGGCACCCCCAAACTGTTTTCAACAGCGTCTCTACCAATTTATATTCTCTCTAGCAGAGCTCTAAAAGTGCACTTCTCTCCACGTTCTTGTTAACAGTTGTTATTTGTTGTGTTTTTGATAATAACCATTCTGATAGGTTTGAGGTAGTTCATTGTGGTTTGATTTATATTTCCTTGATGATAAGTGTTGTTGAGCATCTTTTCATGTGCCTGTTGGCATCTGTATGTGTTTTTCGGAAAAATGTCTATTCATGTCCTCTGCCTGTACTTAAAATCAAGTTGTTTTAGTGATATTGAGCTGTGTGAGTTCTTTGTATATTTTGGATATCAACCACTTATCAAATTATATCATTTGCAAATATCTCCTCCTATTCAGTAGGGTGCCTCACTTTGTTGATAATTTCATTCAGTTTGCAAAAGCATTTTAGTTTGATGTAGTCCTACTTGTTTATTATTGCTCTTGTTTTCCTTGCCTGAGGAGACTAGACCCCAAAAATATTGCTAAGACTAATGTCAGAGAGCTCACTGCCTGTGTTTTCTTCTAGAAATATGATGATTTCAGATCTTATCTTCGTCTTTACTCCATTGTGAGTTTATTGTTGTATGTGGTTTAAGAAAGTAGCCCATTTAGATTCTTTTGCATATCTCTGTCCATTTATTAGAGGGGCTGTCTTTTTCCCATTGTATATTCTTGCTTCTTTGCCATAGATTAATTGAACATAAAATGTGAATTTATTTCTGGACTATCTACTTTGTTCCATTGAACTGTGTGTCTAGTTTTGTGTCAGTGCCATACCATTTTGATTACTATAAATCTGTAGAATAGTTTCAAATTATAGAGCATGATACTCTGAGCTTTGTTCTTCTTTCTTTAGACTGTTTTGGCTTTGGGATTTTTTTGTGTTTCCATACAGATTTTCTTTCAGATAATATTGAGAAGTGGAATTGCTAGATCTTATGGTAGTTCTGTTTTTAATTTTTTGAGGAACTGCCATACTGTTCTTCAGTGTTACTGTGCCAATTTACATTCCCACCAGCAGTATACAGGGTTCATTTTTCTCAACATCCTCACCAATAGTTGTTCTATCTCATCTTTTATATACAGCCTTTCTAACAACTGTCAAGTGATAGCTCACTGTGAGTTTTTTTCATAATTTTTTGATTTAATCTTTTTCCCATTCTTATTCAAATTCTCTTCCTATTTAGGATATTATAGAATATTGAGTAGAGTTCCTTGTGTTATATAGTAGGTCCTTGTTGGCTATTTTTTTAAATTGAAACATAATAATTTACAATGTATCAATCTCTGCTGTAGGCAAAGTGACTCAGTTATACACAAATATACATTCTTTTTTATATTTTTCATTATGATTTATCACAAGATAAACTCTACTGAATATAGTTTCCTGTACTATTCAAATTAGAATCTTGTTGTTATGTTATTGTAGTTTTGATTTACATTTTCATGATGCTTAGTGTTGTTTGTACCTATTGACCACTGGTGTCTTCTCTGGAAAAGGTCTGTTCAGATTCTCTGCCTTTATTTTTGGTGTTGAGTTGTGATTTTTTAAATATGTTCAGACTGTTAACCCCTTATCAGATAAATGATTTGTAAATATTTTCTCCCATTCCATAAGTTGACTTTTCATTTTGTTGATGATTTCCTTTGCTATATAAGAACTTTTTAGTTTGATACAGTCCTGCTTGTTTGCTTTCACTTTTGATGTAAAATACAAAAAAAAGAAAAATCACCAAAAGACAGTTACTGCTGAGAGACTGTAACTGTCTCATAGCTGTTACATAACTGTCTAATAGCTGACAGTCTATGTTGTTGTTTCTTTTCTAGGAATTTTATACTTCATGTCTGTGTTCATGGTTCATGTCCTTAATCCATTTTTAGGTGAATTTTTGTGTATGGTGTAAGATATTTGTCAAGTTTCATTCTTTTATATGTTGCTGTCCAGTTTTCCTGATGCTGTTTATTGAAGAGACTATCCTTTCCCTGTGGAATATTCTTCACTCCTCTGTTGTAAATGAATTGACCATTATTTATGATCTTTCTGTTTTTGTCCCATTGATCTATGTGTTTGTTTTTATGCCAGTGTTATACTTTTTTGATTGCTATAGATTTGTCACATAGTTTGAAACCAGGTAGTATAATGCCTTCAGTTTTGTTTTTCTTTCTCTTTTGTAGTTCCATATAAATTTTAGGCTTGTTTATTCAATTTCTGTGAAAAATACCTTTGGAATTTTGATAGGGGTTGAATTGAATCGGTAGATCACTTCCAGTAATATAAATATTTTCACAATGTTAATTCTTGTAATCCATGAAGATGAAATGTCTTTCTATTTATTTGTCTTCAGTTTCTTTCATCAGTGTCTTATAGTTTTCAGTATACAGATCTTTTACCTATTTGGTTATATTTATTCCTAACTAATTCTTTTTGATTCAACTGTACATGGGATTATTCTCTAATTTCTCTTTCTGGTTGTTGTTGTTCAGTTGCTCAGCCATGTCCAGCTCTGTGACCCAGTGGACTGCAGCACACCAGACTGTCCTTCACTGTCTCCTGGAGTTTATTGAAATTCGTGTCTGTTGAGTCAATGATGCCATCCAACCATCTCATCCTCCATCTTCCCCTTCTCCTCCTGCCTTCAGTTTTTCCCAGCATCAGGGTCTTTTCCAATAAGTCAGCTCTTCACATCAGGTGGCCAAAGTATTGGAGCTTCTTGTGTGTGTGTGTGTGTGTGTGTGTGTGTGCGCGCACGCGCTCCAAGGTATAGACCGACTGTCTCCGTGTGTGTGTGTGTGTGCGCGCACGCGCTCCAAAGTGTAGACTGACTGTCTCTGTGTGTGTGTGTCTGTGTGTGTGTGCGCACGCGCTCCAAGGTGTAGACCGACTGTCTCCGTGTGTGTGTGTCTGTGTGTCTGTGTCTCTGTGTGTGTCTGTGTGTGCGCGCGCGCGCTCCAAGGTGTAGACTGACTGTCTCCTTCACCAGCTGCTACCTAGCGTGGGAGCTCATAACCAGGAGACGGGTGGTGAACACTTGCCCAGCGGATGGATGCATGGGTGGCTCTAATAGGTTAGTGAAGACCGAAACCACGCGATGCCCGTGGATGCGTTGTTCTCTGATTATCTGACGTTAGGAAGCCTCTCTGATGAACGCTGTTTCTGCTTTAAATTCATGTATAAAGTCCTTTATTTGGCTGTGCTGGGTCTCTGTCGCTGTGCACACACTCTCCAGTTGCAGGGAGTGGGGGCTGCTCTCTGCTTGCAGGGCTCCGGCTGCTCATTGCGGTGGCCTCTGTTGCTGTGGCTCATGGGCTCTAGGGAGCGCGGGCAGCCGTATTTTCTGCACGTGGGCTCCGTAATGGCAGCTCTCGGGCTCTGGAGCCCAGGCTCAGTAGCTGTGGTGCATAGGTTTAGTTGCTCCTTGGCATGTGGGATTTTCCTCAATCAGAGATCGAAACTGTGTCTTCTGCATTGGCAGGTGGACTCTTTACTTCTGAGCCACCAGGGAAGCCCAGTGAATGATATTTTTTGGGTTGGGGTGAAATAGATATGATATTTTTACCATTTTTAAGTATACAATTCAGTGGCATTCATTTATATTCACCTAGTTGTACAACCATCACCACCATCCGTCTTTGGAGCATTTTCACCTTACCAAACAGAAAATTTGTATTTATTAAACACAAACTCCCTGTCCCCCATCCCCAGCTTCTGGCAACCACCATTCTCCTTCCTGAGTCTAGAAATTTGACTCCTGGTTAGGAAATGGCAATCCACTCCACTACTGTTGCCTGAAAAATCCCATGGACAGAGGAGCCTGGTAGGCTACAGTCCAAGGGGTCACAAAGAGTCGGACACGACTGAGCGACTTCACTCACTTGCCTCGCATAAGTGAAGTCATACAGTACTTGTCCTTTTGTGCCTGGTTTATTTTATTTAACAAAATGTCCTCAAAATTCATCCATGTTTTGGTATAGTCTCAATTCCCTTCCTTTAAAAGGCTGAATAACGCTCTGTTGTATGGAAAAAGCATAGTCTGATGGTCACTTGGGTTGTTTTTACGTTTTAGCTGTTGTGGATAGTATTGCAATGAACCTGGGGGTATAAATACCTGTTTTAGTCTCTGTTTTCAATTCTTTTGTGTATATATCCATATATGTCCAGAAGTGGAATTGCTGGATCATATGGTAATTCTATTCTTTTTTTTTTTTTTTTTTGAGAAACTTTCCATACCATGCTTTAAGTTTTTAAACTCAGAATTGGCTATATTGGCTGCGTAAGTTATGCCAGTGAGAATTTCTTTCCTCTCTCTTCCTCTTGCATATAATCTTAAATTCAGCTGCAATTCAAGGACAAGTAATAGTACCTCTTCACCCACGGTTTCAATTCTTCATGCAAATTGAGGCAGATTAGAAAAGGAGGCTTTCAGAAGCCAAGACCTATCATAGCCTTTTCGATAGGTGACCCTAGAATGTGTTAGGGGCGCCATTCATACTGAATGGGGACAACAGACGTAAACTGGCGTGGAGCGGGTGTCTTGCAGGCAGCAGAGAAGCCCGTCAGTAGTGTTTCTTCCAGGCAGCTCACCTTGTTGCATATGGAGTGCGTTCAGTGTCATGTGGGAGAGTNATCATAGCCTTTTCGATAGGTGACCCTAGAATGTGTTAGGGGCGCCATTCATACTGAATGGGGACAACAGACGTAAACTGGCGTGGAGCGGGTGTCTTGCAGGCAGCAGAGAAGCCCGTCAGTAGTGTTTCTTCCAGGCAGCTCACCTTGTTGCATATGGAGTGCGTTCAGTGTCATGTGGGAGAGTGGGCCCCAGCCACTTTGCTCCAGTTTAGTGTGCAGAAATTCTCATGATTCTTTTTTTTTTTTTTTTTTTTAAATTATGTATAATAAGAGATCATGGTGTTAGGAGCCAGGCTGACTTGAGTTCGTACCCTGTTCTCTGTGACTTGCTTTGGGTGCTTTGGGCAAGTAACCAGTCGTTAGAGTACCAGTCTCCACTCCGGGGTGAGGCGGGAAGGCCGGGTTTTTTTTTCTTCTCTTTTTTAATTAAAGTGTATTTGATTTACAATGTTGTGTTAATTCCTGCTTTATAGCCACATAACTCAGTTATACATATATGTCTATTCTTTTTTATATTCTTTTCCATTAAGGTTTAACACAGAATATTAAATATGGGTCTCTTGGACTGCAAGGAGATCCAACCAGTCCATTCTGAAGGCGATCAGCCCTGGGATTTCTTTGGAATGTCTCCTGCATTGCAGGCAGATTCTTTACCATCTGAGCCACCAGGGAAGCCCCTCATTCAGTAGGACAAAGAGTCAAATGTGCAGTGATTCTTTTGGGCCCTTTTATAGAAGGGAGCATTTTCTGGCTGTCCTAAGTAAACCCAGACACCACGTTTGCTGTCCTAAGTTCAGTCTGCTTTTCTCAAAACAAAAAACTGAAATAATTCTGTAACATCATGAAGAGACAAAACAGTTTTCTGAGTATTACTTCATTAATATAGAAAACAGTGAATTATGCAATTTGGGAAACTGAGGGATTATTTTTTGGAAACAGATTTATATAACTGAAAGGAACTTAGAAATATGTACAATCTAAAAAAGAATGATACAAATGAACTTATTTAAAAAACAGATATAGACTCACAGATACAGAACATAAACTTACGGTTACCGAAGGGGAAAAGGGTAGGAGAGGGATAAATTAGGAGTTTGGGATTAGCACATACAAACTACTATATATACTGTTTGCTGTCCTAAGTTCAGTCTGCTTTTCTCAAAACAAAAAACTGAAATAATTCTGTAACATCATGAAGAGACAAAACAGTTTTCTGAGTATTACTTCATTAATATAGAAAACAGTGAATTATGCAATTTGGGAAACTGAGGGATTATTTTTTGGAAACAGATTTATATAACTGAAAGGAACTTAGAAATATGTACAATCTAAAAAAGAATGATACAAATGAACTTATTTAAAAAACAGATATAGACTCACAGATACAGAACATAAACTTACGGTTACCGAAGGGGAAAAGGGTAGGAGAGGGATAAATTAGGAGTTTGGGATTAGCACATACAAACTACTATATATACAACAGATAATCAACAAAGTCCCACCATATAGTACAGGGAACTACATTTAGTATCCTGTGATAAACCATAAGGAAAAAGAATATGAAAAAGGATGTATATATATAACTCAATCACTTTGCTGTACACCTGAAACTAACATAATATTGTCAATCAACTGTACTTAAAATAAATAAATAAATAAATTAAAAAAAAACCCAAAAAACACATTAAAAAAAAAAAAAAGAAACTTAGAAACCATTTAATCCTAAACCTTTATGTTAAAGATAATGAAATGTATCCAGAGAATTTAAGCCCCTTGCCCAAGGTTAAATCCCTGGTAAATGAAAGCATCTAGTTATGCTTTCAACCCAGGTCACATTGCCTCCTGATAAACAGAGTAAAGCAAAAATGAAGTAGCATATCAGAGAAGCATGGAGCTATTTCAAGGGCATCCTCATTACACTGTAAATTCTGGATGTGGCAGGTATTATGTATTCTTAAAATTACCTAGAGTGCTTTGTAAGGTTACTACTTGGCTATACAAAACAGCTGAGCACCGAAGAATCGATGCTTTTGAACTGTGGTGTTGGAGAAGACTCTCGAGAGTCCCTTGGACTGCAAGGAGATCCAACCAGTCCATTCTGAAGATCAGCCCTGGGATTTCTTTGGAAGGAATGATGCTAAAGCTGAAACTCCAGTACTTTGGCCATCTCATGTGAAGAGTTGACTCATTGGAAAAGACTCTGATGCTGGGAGGGATTGGGGGCGGGAGGAGAAGGGGACGACCGAGGATGAGATGGCTGGATGGCATCATGGACTCGATGGACGTGAGTCTGAGTGAACTCCGGGAGATGGTGATGAACAGGGAGGCCTGGCGTGCTGCGATTCATGGGGTCGCAAAGAGTCGGACACGACTGAGCGACTGAACTGAACTGATACAAAACAGTTTAAGAGGCAATAACTTGAGTATTAGAAAATACCACAATTGAATTCTAAATAGCTTAATGTAGTTAATTCATTTAAAAAGATATTTCCTATTGAGGAAAATGGCGTGCTGTGATTCATGGGGTTGCAAAGAGTCGGATACGACTGAGCGACTGAACTGAACTGAACTGAACTGAGCTTTTTCTTAAGATGATTGTGAATATGTAAGTGACACATATTTAGTAGGGCTTCCGGCACATAGTGCTGTGTACTGACCACCGCTGTTCTTCAAAACAGATGCTGTTTAATGGAAAATGAAAAAAGTGAAAGTTAGTTGCTCAGTTGTGTCTTGACTCTTTGTGACCCCCAAGGACTGTAGTCCGCCAGGCTCCTCTGTCCATGGAGTTCTCCAGGCCAGAATACTGGAGTGGGTTTCCACCTCCTTCCTTAGGGAATCTTCCTGACCCAGAGATCGAACTGGGGTCTCCTGCATTGCAGGCATCCGAGCCACTAGGGAAGCCTGCTGTTTAATAGAAGTTGGCCCCAAAATAGCTACCTGGAGCAGCAGTTCTCAAAATTTTGGTCCTAGGCCCCCTTTACACTTAAAAATGACTCAGGATCCCAAGGAGCTTTTGATTACACAATCAAAATCTTATCTCTACTTATACTTATCTCTGCTGATACTCACAGTGTTGGAACTAAAGTCAAGACATTTAAAAATATTTCTTAATTCATTTGAAATGGCAATAAGCCCTGTACTTTTTATTATAAATAATATGTCTCATGAAATCACTATTTTCCAAAACAAAAAACATCAGTGAGCAGATGACCTTGTTTTAGATTTTTTGCAAATCTCTTACATTCTGGCATCAGAAAATAAACAAGATACCCCTCTCTTACACCATGATGTGTCTGCCGCTGGTTTTGGCTTTGGATTTGTATTTGAAAATGGCTTTGACCTGCGAACCTCTGGAAGGGTCTTGGGAAGTCCAGGGTCCTCAGATCACACTCTGAAAACTTCAGAGCAGGAGTTTCTCTGTGAGTCTGAGCTGGGTCTCTTTCTTCTCTTGCAGGATCTTGCTCTTGGCCGTGTGAGCAGGAACCCACCACCTCAGCCAGGTAAGCCTGCCAACAGGTCGGACCTGCGAAGCCATCCTTACCTCCACAGGTGATTCCAGTTTGAAAGTGTGCTTTTCAAAAAAGATGCTTTCTGTTCCCCTTGGCTTGCAGATTGAATGTTCTGATTTGTCCCTTCTCCAGAGCAGACAGGACTGCCCAGGTGGCTCAGCGGTAAAGAACCCGCCAGCCAATGAAGGAGACACAGGAGACATGAGACTCGGGTTCAGTCCCTGGGCCAGGAAGATCCCCTGGAGGAGGGCATGGCACCCCACTCCAGTATTCCTACCTGGAGAATTTATGGCACCCCACTCCAGTATTCCTACCTGGAGAATTTCATGGACAGAGGAGCCTGGCAGGCTATAGTCCAAGGGGTAGCAGAGACTCAGACACGACTGAAGCGACTTAGCACACACGTACAGCAGATAGGGGTGAGCATTCCTCTGAGAAGCCTCTTTGGTTTGGAGTTGCCTACGTTGGGGGCCTCAGGAGGAGTCACTTGCAAGTTCCCATTATTAGTTTTCTTTTCTTCCTTCCTTCTTCACCTCCTTCTTTCCTTTTCCTTACTTCCTTTCTTTTCTTTCTTTCTTCCTTTCTTTCAGCTCTTCAGCTATCATGTGGATGCAGTTAGAAAAGTCTGTGTTGAAATCCTCATAGGGTTGTTTTAACATGGGTTATCTTTATACCCGATTCAAGGCAACATCGCAAATCTATTCAACAAATCTGTTGTTTAAAAAAAACATGAACGGAGTGCATTTGTTTTGATTCTTTCTTTTCTCTGTTGCAAAGCCTTTTATTCTCACACATTTATATGTAATGAGAACATTGTAATTGATGAGGTGCTTTGCTCTTGTTTAGTTGCTGAGTCATGTCTAACTCTTTTGAGACCCCATGGACTGTAGCCTGCCAAGCTCCTCTGTCCATGGAATTTTCCAGGCTAGAATACTAGAGTGGGTTGCCATTTCCTTCTCCAGGGGATCTTCCCGACCCAGGGATAGAACCTGCATCTCCTGCATTGCAGGCAGACTCTTTACTGCTGAGCCACAAAGGAAGTGTTGCATAATCCTGTATAGATCATTTTATCATTCCATGTCCTCCTTTCCCATTGATGAAGTTAGGACTTATTTAACCCTCATCCAGGCTTAGAAGCCTGTTTATCAGAGGATTAGAAGACTTGTTATGTGGGATAAGTCAATTATGATCATTAAGGGATTACTTAGAAAAATTTGGGTTGAGCTCCAAATTGTTATTCTTAACGAAAATGAATAAAATTTTCCGAGACAGTCGGTACCATGGTGTGATAGTGGTGTGCATTTCATTCATCCTTCAGATTGCTAGTAAAAAATTTTTAACTCCTTTGGCGTCTTCTTATCAGAAAGCAGCTGTTTTGATGCCTGGACTATTATCTCGTTCCTCCTTTCTCTGCTCTCAGCTTCACATTCAACCTCTTGCCTTTCTGGAAGGAAAATAAATATTGTCAGGGTGGTGCTAGGCTTCTTTGTGATCCTGTCCTTTTTTCTTTTTGACCAGTTTTGTTAAGGTCAATAGAATTCTAGGTCTCCATGGACCTCCAGAGGGACCATCATTTGTCTCCATTTGCTTAAAATATTCTCACACTGTTAAGTTCCTCATGATCTTGCCCAAGTTTCTGAATCAAAAGCCTGGTTTCTCAATTTGATCTATTAGGAAATAGCACCAACGGGTGCAGGGTGTGGGGGTGGGGGTCATTTGCTTGCTGACGGCAGCAACAATACCATATGTTGTCAGGACCCAGATGTCAAAAGTGAGGTGAAACTGTGATGCTTGGGTGTCAGGAAATGCATTAGCTTATATGGAAGACTAATCTCATCCTCAGGTTTGTCCTTTTTGCTCCTATATTCATGTAAGTTAAAGGGGCATTAACATTTTCCAGATTATGTTTAAAAACAGTTATATCCCACTAGCAGCCAGATTGGGGAAGGCAATGGCACCCCACCCCAGTGCTCTTGCCTGGAAAATCCAATGGACGGAGGAGCCTGGTGGGCTGCAGTCCATGGGGTCGCTAACAGTCGAACAGACTGAGCGACTTCACTTTCACTTTTCTCTTTCATGCATTGGAGAAGGAAATGGCAACCCACTCCAGTGTTCTTGCCTAGAGAATCCCAGGGATGGGGGAGCCTGGTGGGCTGCCGTCTATGGGGTCACACGGGGTCGGACACGACTGAAGTGACTTAGCAGCAGCAGCAGCAGCAGCAGCCAGATTTAGAAAGGCTTACCCACCTCAAGGAGACAGTCTTAAAATCTGAAGACCTAAGAGGTGAGAAACCCTGGATCCTCCGGTTACACGTGTCCTGGAGGGTGGTTGGGTTCAGTAAGTGTTTATTGGATAATTTCTATAAGTGGAACCTTCTGGTAAGTGCCAAGGGGAAGAAGATGATTAAAATGCAGCCCTTCCCTTTCAAGAGTTTACGATCTTAACGGGAAGGAAAAAAGTATGTACAAGTAGCTCTAATACAGAGTTCACATCCTGTAGGCATCAGATGCTGAGATAATGCTAGTGAGCTGAGATGACCCCTCCATGATGCCTGGCATGCTCTGGGCACTTAATACACACATTTCAGTGGACAAATAAATGCATTTAGACATGTCCATTTTGGTATACTTTATTCACAGCAAAAAAAAAAAAAAAGGATGTGCAGAAAGGATTTGAGAGAGTTCATGGGACCCAGAGATTATGAGAATTTGGTGAGGTCTCCAAGACCTTAGGGCAGGCGGGTCAAAGTCCTCCACATAAGATGCTTTTCTCCTGTATCCCAAGACCAGTCCTACTGGTTCCTGGCCTCCTCTCCCCAAGCCTGGGAGAACGCTTATTAGTTTTCTCTTTTCCCTGAACCCATCACTTGTTTTCAAGTGATGACTTGAACAGAATAGGATTTGGTCCTTCATTTGATAGGTCTAGCACCTTGGTTTCTCATGGACTGGTTCAGTGTAAGCAGATTTAAAACACAAAACCAATCCTGCTTTGTACTAGGAATTCTTGTTCTTAAAAAAAAAAATCAGTCAATTAATCAAGTAATGTCTGGCTGTGGCGGGTCTGTGTTGCTGCCTGGGTTTTCCTCCAGTCGCTGCAGCGTGGGGGCCGCTCAGGGTGGGGGCTTCTGCTGTGCAGCACCGGCTCGAGGGTGTGTGGACTTGAGCGGTTGCGGTGCACGTACACGGGCTCAGGAGCTGCGGCCCCCGGCTCTGGAGCGCAGGCTCAGTAGTGGCGGCGCACGTGTAGTTGCTCTGCAGCACGTGGGATCTTCCCGGAGCAGGGATCAAACCCATGTCTCCTGCCTTGGCAGGCACCACTGAGCCACCAGGGAAGCCCCTCGGAACTATTTTTTTAATGGACAAAATGACACAACCGGGGATTTCTTTCTTCTCTCTTTTTTCCAGTTTCTTGTTCTTCCCATTAATTTCTGTCTGGTTTTATACATGACACTGTGCCCATTATATTACAAATGATTTTTTTCCCCCTAAAATGTGATTCTGATCAATTTGATCACATGAGGGGGACTTCATGATCAAATAGTCTTACTGTATCTGCAGCCCATTCCCTTTTTCTTCTAATAATTATGGTTGTGCGTTATTGCAGCTTTATCTGCTTTCTCTTTACTGTGTGGTAGGTACTGTTGGAGAAGGCAATGGCACCCCACTCCAGCACTCTTGCCTGGAAAATCCCATGGACGGGGGAACCTGGTAGGCTGCAGTCCATGGGGTCACTAAGAGTCGGACACAACTGAGCAACTTCACTTTCACTTTTCACTTTCATGCATTGGAGAAGGAAATGGCAACCCACTCCAGTGTTCTTGCCTGGAGAATCCCAGGGATAGGGGAGCCTGGTGGGCTGCTGTCTCTGGGGTCACACAGAGTCGGACACGACTGAAGCGACTTAGCAGCAGCAGTAGCGGCAGGTACTGCTGAGTACTCATTTCATGTTCCAACAGCATTGAAGTAGGTATTACCATTCTCCTTGTAGAAATAAGGGAACTGGGTCCAAGGGAGCATAAATGGTTTGTTCAAGGTCACAGAACTAGTCATTATGAAGCCGTGAGGACCTGGGCTGTCCCAGCTCACTATGACCGTGGCCCCAGGGCAGGGTGTCGAGTTGAAGGCTGAGTCATCCTGTTAGTCTTGTAGAGATGTCACAATGTGATCTCTTCTGCAGACAGCTATGAGAAGAAAAGAAAGAAGAGTTAGTACAATCGGATCGATAAGATGGCTATATATTGATCATTCGTAAAGATAAGCCTTCTGATACTGAGTAAAACCAAATGGAATCCTAACATGACTTTAAGGATGGGTGGTGGAATAAAATAGAACAATTATTGCATATTCTGAAACTGCAGTGAATGCTGAGTGAATGACCCGCCCACAGCCTGAAGACCTACGTGTATCCAGCCTCTTAAAACACACTTGTCCTTAAGGGTTATGAGTACCAGATCTTTGACAGCTTTGTTGGATTTTTGGTGGCTTCTCAGTTTAAATGATAATTTGGCACGATTTCTGAAGGGTGAATGTGACCAATATGAATATCAGTGTATTAGGGATTATCATTAGGAAATATTTAAAATGCGTTATGTCAGACATTGCGTATGCTATCTACAGCGTTGCTGCTAAGTCGCTTCAGTCGTGTCCGACTCTGTGCGACCCCATAGACGGCAGCCCACAAGGCTCCTCCATCCCTGGGATTCTCCAGGCAAGAACATTGGAGTGGGTTGCCATTTCCTTCTCTACAGCGTTACCACTGATAAAACACCCAGAGTTCTGTGTTGTAGAGACTGTATTCCCTTGGAAACAGGCTGCTCACACCCATCGTGGTTCAGGAACCTGAGAGTCAACACGGCTTTTTTAGAGAGCATGTAGTTCTGTAAGTTTTCTTTCCTTTGTTTGTTAAAAAAAAATTTTTTTTTTAAAATTTATTTGGCTGTGTCTGGTCTTGTTTGTGGCACACAGGCTTCTCTCTAGCTGTGGCTCGCAGGCTAGGTGTGGGATCTTAGTCCCCTTACCAGGGATCGAACTCACATCCCCTGCATCATAAGGTGAATTCTTAACCACTGGACGACCTCCTTTGTTTTCATTAAACATTACTCTTTGGAGAAAATATCAGTAGAAGATTTCAATGGAAGCGTTCCACACTGGAACAGTGGATGGTGTTACGATCTGGATTCTGAGGTAAAATATTATTTTTCCTTGATTAAAAACAACTTTCCCTGGTAATTAGTAGAGTGTCCGATAGAAGCAGAGAAGCAAAGCAAGTGTCCCCTCTGAGAATCTCACCAAATTCCGCAGTCCTCCTGCCCTGCGTTTTCTACGACTGGGAGGCTGCAGGTGAGGCTCCTTTGTCCCCTTTACACCTTGAGACGCAGTAGGAGTCAAGCATGGCAGCCTTCCCTTCTGGAAGGTTGTTCAGAGAAAGGAGTAGAGTCCACCCACTGGGTGGAGTGCCCCAAGTATCTGTATCTAATAACCTGCTAACAGATGTGAGCACTTTTCTTTGGCTGCTGTGGCACTGGAGCGTCTCTCTAGCGATGCTCTGGGTTCTCTAGCTGTGGCGTGCAGGCTTGGTTGCCCTGTGCGGCATATGGGATCTTGGTTCCCTGACCAGGGATTGAACCTACGTCCCGTGCACTGGAAGGCAGATTCTTAAACACTGGACCACTGGGGAAGCCCTTAAACACATTGTAAAAATCAGATTCCTCGACTCTGTCTTCTCCTCAATGTAGTGAGGCAGCTGCAAACCCTTTCTGTTTCAGGCTTCTCTTTCCTGAGGTCATCTTCCCACCCTGTCGGTGAGGGTACTCCAAGGACAGAGGTCACCCAGACATTTCAGGAAAGTCGAGCTCTCAGTTGCCCTAGCCGACTCCCACATATTTGCAAACAAACATCTGGAAAATGGACTTGGTGGAAAAACACACTTCAGTGGCAAGAACATTAAAGAACCTTCATTTTAAGGTTGGACAACAACAGGCGTTGCCCTCCAGGTGGTGACATTATTAACTTAATGTCGCTGTTGCTGAAAAGAGAGTGGGTCAGGAGGATGCAGGTCCCAGGCCATGTCAGAGTCCCTGGGACGGCTGCCAAGCGTGGTTTCTTGGCTTTGTGCAGGAAAGAATTCAAGACTGAGACGTATTAACGTGAAAGAAGATTTGTTCAGGGAGGACATGCTGCATAGACCAGGGTGGCCACCTCTGAAGGTGAGAGCGGCACCCGGGCGTGGGGGTGTCAGTTTTTATAGGGGTGGCTGATTTCATAGGCTACTGAATGGGAGGAGTATTTCGGCTATTTCGAGGAAGGGGTGGGGATTTCCAGCAGCTGGGCCACCACCCACATTTGCCCTTTTATGGTGGGCCTTAGAGCTGTCGTGGCACCGATGGGGGTGTCCCTTAGCTTGCTGATGGGTTACGGTGAGCAGGTACTGAGGCTCAAGGTCTAGTGGGAGTCAGCTCGTCTGCCATCCTGGACCTGTTTGGTTCTAATCAGTTTGTGTTTCCTTGGGTAGGTCATTCTTTTAAAGACTGTGCCCTGCTCTTTCCTGTCTTATCACCTTGGGCAATTCACTTAACCTTTTATGTGTCACAGTTTGGATATTGGCAAAATGGAGATGATAACATCATCAAATTTTTATTTGAATTCAGAGAGGCAGTGTTTGTTATAACTGATCTAGCTATTTTACTAATTTCCTTTTGATTTTATCTGATAAATGTGCTTAAGTCCCTTTGTAAAACACTATTATTTATTTTCCCCCTCTCAGCTTTATCATGCCCACAATAAAACTCTGTGGTTGTCGTTGCTCAGTGTGAGACCCCGTGGATCGTAGCCCGCCAGGCTCCTCTGTCCATGAGATTTTCCAGGCAAGAATACCGGAGTGGGTTGCCATGCCCTCCTCCAGGAGATCTTCCAGACCTGGGGATTGAACCTGCGTTTCCTTCAGTCCAAGTGGATTCTTTATTGTCTGAGCCACAAGGAAGCCCTTGTAGAATCCCCTTTTTATAAATACATTGAGAAAAAGGAAGAAAAAAGTAAATGCCAAATTACAATAGGAGATTAAGGAGAATTAAAATTTGGATTTTAGTTTTTTCATTTTCTCATGACCTTATCTGAGTTTTTGGAAGCTGCCCATTGTGACTTGATTTTTATTCTGTCCAGCAGTGGTTTCTAGAAGAGCAGCCCTCATGGCCTCTGGGGGCCCATCCTTTGCAGGCTCCATCCCTGGTGCTTATGTAAGCAGATAGGTTAGGGGTCCCTGGAGAAAGAGATGTCGACAAGAGAACCCATTTTCGCCTAACCTATTTTTTGATCTAAGCCTGGCCACAATGCTTGCCCTTGAACAAGCCTCAGTGATTAAGGGAGGAGATGCAGAAACTAGGGAGGCGCAGGCAGAAAACAGTAGTGTAGGACTTCCCTGCTGGTCTAGTGTTTAAGGATTTGCCCCACAATGCAGGGGTCACGGGTTCTACTCCTGGTCCTGGAGGATCCCACATGCCGTGGAGCCACTAAGTGTGCCAAAACTGCCGAGCCGTCCGCTTCAGAGCCCGCGCTCGGCACCCAGAGATGCCACCACGATGAGGAGCCCACTTGTCATAAGCAGAGAAAGCCTGCACGCAGCAGTGGAGACCCAGCACAGCCCAAAATAAATACATAAAGTTTTTAGAAAAGAAACAGTCGTCCCCCCTCGGGGCAGCGTCCTGGTTCTTCTGCAGAAACGAAGGCCCATCCAGTTGGAGGGTGGAATGCTGATGCTGACCCTTCAGATTTCATTCTGTTAAAGCTTCAACTCTGTTAAGTTTTGCCCCAATTCTATGCTGAATTCTTCTCTGCTCAAGCCCCTTCATGAACTTGCATGTACCCTTGGCTTAAAATTTCTCAATTTTTCTCTTCAGGGAGACACTGGTTTGGGAAGGATCCCAGTGTTCTCTTTATTTCTTGTGAGTAATTATAAAGCCTTCCTTCTCCCATGCTTTGATTTGATCATGTCTGTACCCACCAAGAGGTGAGCCCAGTTTTGGGATCACACTTACCCCACCCTCTAGGTTTTTGTTGCCTTCCCCTCGCCTTGGGTGGCTTCCCTGGTGTCTCAGTGGTAAAGCATATGCCTGCTAATGCAGGAGACACGGGTTCAGTCCCTGGGTTGGGACTATCCCCTGGAGAAGGAAATGGCAACCCACTCCAGTATTCTTGCCTGGGAAATGCCACAGACAGAGGAGCCTGGTGGGCCGTGGACCTGACTTGGCATAAAAACTTTGTTTCCTTAAGCAGTGGTTCTTAGCCTCACCAGAGAGGCTTTTAAAATTGTCAGGTATTTAACACTAAGTTGGAAACTAAATTTCTGATATCTATATCTTTCAAAACTTCCCCAGGGGAAGACTGAGGACGCTGCTTTAGTGTAAGGGACTGTGAAAGCAGTACAGGCAGTAATCGCTATGATGCGGGCCTCACTTTCCTGTCTGTTTATGTGGGGAAAAAAGACCTTCTAAAGGTGACAGGTGGTGCAGCGGTAAAGAATCTGCCTTCCAGCGTAGGAAATGCAAAGAGACTCGGGTTGAATCCCTGGGTCGGGAAGATGCCCTGGAGTAGGAAATGGCAGCCCACCCTGGTATTCCTGCCTGGAAAATCCTATCAACGGAGGAACCTGCCTGGCTACAATCCATGGGGTCACAGAGCCGAAACGACTGAGGGACTGCACACGTCAGTGACTATTACAGAAAGGGGGCCCTCAGCCCCACCCCCCCATTTTCCCGTGCAGGCTGTTGGGCTGAATTGGCTTGCTGGCCGTTCAGACGAGGTGAGGAAGCCAGGAAGGGGGCAGCGCGGGAGCTTGTACTGCCTCGAGTGCATTTGGTGTTCTTTCCACCCCTTTGTCTATTGTTTGGAAGTTGAATGTGTAGAGGTGATTCCTCCTTGTGATCTGCTTGCTGAACTGTACTATTTTTAGGCACTAACCCACACAATAGCTTTATAAAAAGGCTATTGAACCTTTTGAGGCTGCTGGATTTTGTCTGACAAGGGCTGAGTTACAAGCAGGCTCTCCCGCCTCCCAGTTCAGGCCTGTTGGATTTTTTTTTTGTTGTTTCTTCTTTAGAAAGCATCTGAATAGCTTCAAAATACAGTGGTGTGGCAGCCTGAGAGGTGATGCCAGATGTCTGTGTAGTTCTCCTCCCTGCCCCTGCTCTCCAGACATAGAGTTTCGCAGGTGTATGTTGGGTTGCTAATTTTTATTTTGTCTCCTTTTCCTTTTAAAATGTGCTAAAATATGCATAGTTCATAGTGCTGGGGGGAAAAGTGAACTCATGAAGCATTTTCTTATTTTTGAGTCTCTGCCCTCTTTCTAAAGAGATGTATTTTCCTCCGTCGAGGGAATCCCCTCGTCTGGGTCTGCTTAACAAGTGGGATTAAATAGCAAGCCGGTATGATGTTATTGTAAATTTATTTTAAAAATGACAGTCAGACCTTACTGGTTCCTAATCCAGTCTCAGTCTATGCATCCATCCATTAGAAGGCAGAAGTTGTTGTAGTGGAAAAATAATTACTCGTTGTGAAACAATGTGATCCCCTTAATGTGTCCACATAATAGAGTGGATATTGTTTGTGATTCTTTTCTTCCTTTTCTCTATCTCTCTTCATTAAAATCCTATAATAGGCAGTGTATTAGAGTTGACCCTAGATGGCTTTGACTTTTTAAAGTACGTATCTTCATAAAGTTCACTCCCATACTCATTTTCCACCAGGCAGTTAGCCAAGTGAAGATTCCCTTCCCTGGTGCTTGGTGATGGGTAGACTCCAGCTTATCTATGACAACATGCATGATTAATAGGGATGGTATTAACTCCTTTGTGTCAGTGTTATAAATGTGTGATTCTCCTTGGCTCTTGAACTGTGCTATTAGGGTTCATGTCCTAGGTCCTATCCATACATATCCGTAGGGATATATGCCTGGCCTCTCTTGATAAGGGGAACATTTTGGTTTTCCCAGATACATGTGGGTCACTTCCCCTATTGCGTCTCATCAGTATTTTTCTCGGATCTGATACCCTTCAAACCTCCTTGGGGGGTTGTTGCCGATTTGGGCAGCTCATCCCTGTTGCTGCCATGGTAATTCTGTCCGAGTCTCTGGGACCTCTGCAGGGGATGCCTTTCCCCTGCATCCCTGAAGGAGCCTGCCTGCCTGCTAAGTCACCTCAGGCATGTTGACTCTCTGCAGCCCTGTGGACCGTAGCCCACCAGGCTCCTTTGTCCATGGGATTCTTCAGGGGAGAATACTGGGGTGGGTTGCCATGCCCTCCTCTAGGGGATGTTGCCGACCCGGGGGTTGAATCCATGGCTCTCGGGTCTCCTGAATTGGCAGGCAAATTCTTTACCACTAGCGCCCCCTGGGAAGCCCCTGAAGGAGTCTAGTCATTTCCAAACCTGCTCACTGCTTGAGGTCTCTCTTTGGTCTGTGGCATGCAGGATCTTAGTTCCTGACCAGAGATCAGACCCGTGCATGCCCCCTGCAGTGTAAGTGCAGTCTTAACCACTGGACTGCCGGGGAAGTCCCATCTGAGGTCTGTTCTGAACTAGCCATTCCCAGGCCGCCTCCACACACTTCCCCATGTCCCTTTCTCTCCTGCCCCTGGATTCTGGTTGAGAAGGTTAAGATGGAGACTCGCATTGTAAATAGGATCCTTCTCCTGCAGTCGTCCGAGGGTACCTTTGCATGTTTGGATAATCATCTTGTGCCATTGTATAGCCGAGGGCTTCCAAGCCCAGCGTGATGAGGAACTTAGGCAGGGTCCACCTAAGATCTGCCAGTGAGGACTGCCCTCTGTTTCTGTGTCGTATTGTAGATGGGGCAGAAATAACCAGCAGGATCACTGGGCCGTTCCTTCTGGATGCACACAGATTGCTTTCCTCCTCATCTATTTTCCATCTCTGACAGAGAGGGACCTGGGATGACACTGTGATCTCTGTATTCAGCCAACCTAGGACCAGACTCACAGGCAGCCAGTGTAAGATCCAGCTTGAATCCTTGTTCCGTGAGAGACTTACTGTCGAGCGTGTCACTTTGTCACTGTTGTGGTCTCATGTTTCTGTTGAGTGGGGGCGTCGGTTACTTTGCATGCTAATGGGTTCATTTGCTAAGTCGCGTCCAACGCTTGGCGATCCCATGGACTACAGCACACCAGGCTTCCCTGTCCTTCACCATCTCTCAGAGGTCGTTAGCAAGTTTTNGTGGCTCGCAGGCTAGGTGTGGGATCTTAGTCCCCTTACCAGGGATCGAACTCACATCCCCTGCATCATAAGGTGAATTCTTAACCACTGGACGACCTCCTTTGTTTTCATTAAACATTACTCTTTGGAGAAAATATCAGTAGAAGATTTCAATGGAAGCGTTCCACACTGGAACAGTGGATGGTGTTACGATCTGGATTCTGAGGTAAAATATTATTTTTCCTTGATTAAAAACAACTTTCCCTGGTAATTAGTAGAGTGTCCGATAGAAGCAGAGAAGCAAAGCAAGTGTCCCCTCTGAGAATCTCACCAAATTCCGCAGTCCTCCTGCCCTGCGTTTTCTACGACTGGGAGGCTGCAGGTGAGGCTCCTTTGTCCCCTTTACACCTTGAGACGCAGTAGGAGTCAAGCATGGCAGCCTTCCCTTCTGGAAGGTTGTTCAGAGAAAGGAGTAGAGTCCACCCACTGGGTGGAGTGCCCCAAGTATCTGTATCTAATAACCTGCTAACAGATGTGAGCACTTTTCTTTGGCTGCTGTGGCACTGGAGCGTCTCTCTAGCGATGCTCTGGGTTCTCTAGCTGTGGCGTGCAGGCTTGGTTGCCCTGTGCGGCATATGGGATCTTGGTTCCCTGACCAGGGATTGAACCTACGTCCCGTGCACTGGAAGGCAGATTCTTAAACACTGGACCACTGGGGAAGCCCTTAAACACATTGTAAAAATCAGATTCCTCGACTCTGTCTTCTCCTCAATGTAGTGAGGCAGCTGCAAACCCTTTCTGTTTCAGGCTTCTCTTTCCTGAGGTCATCTTCCCACCCTGTCGGTGAGGGTACTCCAAGGACAGAGGTCACCCAGACATTTCAGGAAAGTCGAGCTCTCAGTTGCCCTAGCCGACTCCCACATATTTGCAAACAAACATCTGGAAAATGGACTTGGTGGAAAAACACACTTCAGTGGCAAGAACATTAAAGAACCTTCATTTTAAGGTTGGACAACAACAGGCGTTGCCCTCCAGGTGGTGACATTATTAACTTAATGTCGCTGTTGCTGAAAAGAGAGTGGGTCAGGAGGATGCAGGTCCCAGGCCATGTCAGAGTCCCTGGGACGGCTGCCAAGCGTGGTTTCTTGGCTTTGTGCAGGAAAGAATTCAAGACTGAGACGTATTAACGTGAAAGAAGATTTGTTCAGGGAGGACATGCTGCATAGACCAGGGTGGCCACCTCTGAAGGTGAGAGCGGCACCCGGGCGTGGGGGTGTCAGTTTTTATAGGGGTGGCTGATTTCATAGGCTACTGAATGGGAGGAGTATTTCGGCTATTTCGAGGAAGGGGTGGGGATTTCCAGCAGCTGGGCCACCACCCACATTTGCCCTTTTATGGTGGGCCTTAGAGCTGTCGTGGCACCGATGGGGGTGTCCCTTAGCTTGCTGATGGGTTACGGTGAGCAGGTACTGAGGCTCAAGGTCTAGTGGGAGTCAGCTCGTCTGCCATCCTGGACCTGTTTGGTTCTAATCAGTTTGTGTTTCCTTGGGTAGGTCATTCTTTTAAAGACTGTGCCCTGCTCTTTCCTGTCTTATCACCTTGGGCAATTCACTTAACCTTTTATGTGTCACAGTTTGGATATTGGCAAAATGGAGATGATAACATCATCAAATTTTTATTTGAATTCAGAGAGGCAGTGTTTGTTATAACTGATCTAGCTATTTTACTAATTTCCTTTTGATTTTATCTGATAAATGTGCTTAAGTCCCTTTGTAAAACACTATTATTTATTTTCCCCCTCTCAGCTTTATCATGCCCACAATAAAACTCTGTGGTTGTCGTTGCTCAGTGTGAGACCCCGTGGATCGTAGCCCGCCAGGCTCCTCTGTCCATGAGATTTTCCAGGCAAGAATACCGGAGTGGGTTGCCATGCCCTCCTCCAGGAGATCTTCCAGACCTGGGGATTGAACCTGCGTTTCCTTCAGTCCAAGTGGATTCTTTATTGTCTGAGCCACAAGGAAGCCCTTGTAGAATCCCCTTTTTATAAATACATTGAGAAAAAGGAAGAAAAAAGTAAATGCCAAATTACAGTAGGAGATTAAGGAGAATTAAAATTTGGATTTTAGTTTTTTCATTTTCTCATGACCTTATCTGAGTTTTTGGAAGCTGCCCGTTGTGACTTGATTTTTATTCTGTCCAGCAGTGGTTTCTAGAAGAGCAGCCCTCATGGCCTCTGGGGGCCCATCCTTTGCAGGCTCCATCCCTGGTGCTTATGTAAGCAGATAGGTTAGGGGTCCCTGGAGAAAGAGATGTCGACAAGAGAACCCATTTTCGCCTAACCTATTTTGTGATCTAAGCCTGGCCACAATGCTTGCCCTTGAACAAGCCTCAGTGATTAAGGGAGGAGATGCAGAAACTAGGGAGGCGCAGGCAGAAAACAGTAGTGTAGGACTTCCCTGCTGGTCTAGTGTTTAAGGATTTGCCCCACAATGCAGGGGTCACGGGTTCCACTCCTGGTCCTGGAGGATCCCACATGCCGTGGAGCCACTAAGTGTGCCAAAACTGCCGAGGCCGCCCACTTCAGAGCCCGCGCTCGGCTCCCAGAGATGCCACCACGATGAGGAGCCCACTTGTCACAAGCAGAGAAAGCCTGCACGCAGCAGTGGAGACCCAGCACAGCCCAAAATAAATACATAAAGTTTTTAGAAAAGAAACAGTCGTCCCCCTTCGGGGCAGCGTCCTGGTTCTTCTGCAGAAACGAAGGCCCATCCAGTTGGAGGGTGGAATGCTGATGCTGACCCTTCAGATTTCATTCTGTTAAAGCTTCAACTCTGTTAAGTTTTGCCCCAATTCTATGCTGAATTCTTCTCTGCTCAAGCCCCTTCATGAACTTGCATGTACCCTTGGCTTAAAATTTCTCAATTTTTCTCTTCAGGGAGACACTGGTTTGGGAAGGATCCCAGTGTTCTCTTTATTTCTTGTGAGTAATTATAAAGCCTTCCTTCTCCCATGCTTTGATTTGATCATGTCTGTACCCACCAAGAGGTGAGCCCAGTTTTGGGATCACACTTACCCCACCCTCTAGGTTTTTGTTGCCTTCCCCTCGCCTTGGGTGGCTTCCCTGGTGTCTCAGTGGTAAAGCATATGCCTGCTAATGCAGGAGACACGGGTTCAGTCCCTGGGTTGGGACTATCCCCTGGAGAAGGAAATGGCAACCCACTCCAGTATTCTTGCCTGGGAAATGCCACAGACAGAGGAGCCTGGTGGGCCGTGGACCTGACTTGGCATAAAAACTTTGTTTCCTTAAGCAGTGGTTCTTAGCCTCACCAGAGAGGCTTTTAAAATTGTCAGGTATTTAACACTAAGTTGGAAACTAAATTTCTGATATCTATATCTTTCAAAACTTCCCCAGGGGAAGACTGAGGACGCTGCTTTAGTGTAAGGGACTGTGAAAGCAGTACAGGCAGTAATCGCTATGATGCGGGCCTCACTTTCCTGTCTGTTTATGTGGGGAAAAAAGACCTTCTAAAGGTGACAGGTGGTGCAGCGGTAAAGAATCTGCCTTCCAGCGTAGGAAATGCAAAGAGACTCGGGTTGAATCCCTGGGTCGGGAAGATGCCCTGGAGTAGGAAATGGCAGCCCACCCTGGTATTCCTGCCTGGAAAATCCTATGAACGGAGGAACCTGCCTGGCTACAATCCATGGGGTCACAGAGCCGAAACGACTGAGGGACTGCACACGTCAGTGACTATTACAGAAAGGGGGGCCTCAGCCCCACCCCCCCATTTTCCCGTGCAGGCTGTTGGGCTGAATTGGCTTGCTGGCTGTTCAGACGAGGTGAGGAAGCCAGGAAGGGGGCAGCGCGGGAGCTTGTACTGCCTCGAGTGCATTTGGTGTTCTTTCCACCCCTTTGTCTATTGTTTGGAAGTTGAATGTGTAGAGGTGATTCCTCCTTGTGATCTGCTTGCTGAACTGTACTATTTTTAGGCACTAACCCACACAATAGCTTTATAAAAAGGCTATTGAACCTTTTGAGGCTGCTGGATTTTGTCTGACAAGGGCTGAGTTACAAGCAGGCTCTCCCGCCTCCCAGTTCAGGCCTGTTGGATTTTTTTTTTGTTGTTTCTTCTTTAGAAAGCATCTGAATAGCTTCAAAATACAGTGGTGTGGCAGCCTGAGAGGTGATGCCAGATGTCTGTGTAGTTCTCCTCCCTGCCCCTGCTCTCCAGACATAGAGTTTCGCAGGTGTATGTTGGGTTGCTAATTTTTATTTTGTCTCCTTTTCCTTTTAAAATGTGCTAAAATATGCATAGTTCATAGTGCTGGGGGGAAAAGTGAACTCATGAAGCATTTTCTTATTTTTGAGTCTCTGCCCTCCTTCTAAAGAGATGTATTTTCCTCCATTGAGGGGATCCCCTCGTCTGGGTCTGCTTAACAAGTGGGATTAAACAGCAAGCCGGTATGATGTTATTGTAAATTTGTTTTAAAAATGACAGTCAGACCTTACTGGTTCCTAATCCAGTCTCAGTCTATGCATCCATCCATTAGAAGGCAGAAGTTGTTGTAGTGGAAAAATAATTACTCGTTGTGAAACAATGTGATCCCCTTAATGTGTCCACATAATAGAGTGGATATTGTTTGTGATTCTTTTCTTCCTTTTCTCTATCTCTCTTCATTAAAATCCTATAATAGGCAGTGTATTAGAGTTGACCCTAGATGGCTTTGACTTTTTAAAGTACGTATCTTCATAAAGTTCACTCCCATACTCATTTTCCACCAGGCAGTTAGCCAAGTGAAGATTCCCTTCCCTGGTGCTTGGTGATGGGTAGACTCCAGCTTATCTATGACAACATGCATGATTAATAGGGATGGTATTAACTCCTTTGTGTCAGTGTTATAAATGTGTGATTCTCCTTGGCTCTTGAACTGTGCTATTAGGGTTCATGTCCTAGGTCCTATCCATACATATCCGTAGGGATATATGCCTGGCCTCTCTTGATAAGGGGAACATTTTGGTTTTCCCAGATACATGTGGGTCACTTCCCCTATTGCGTCTCATCAGTATTTTTCTCGGATCTGATACCCTTCAAACCTCCTTGGGGGGTTGTTGCCGATTTGGGCAGCTCATCCCTGTTGCTGCCATGGTAATTCTGTCCGAGTCTCTGGGACCTCTGCAGGGGATGCCTTTCCCCTGCATCCCTGAAGGAGCCTGCCTGCCTGCTAAGTCACCTCAGGCATGTTGACTCTCTGCAGCCCTGTGGACCGTAGCCCACCAGGCTCCTTTGTCCATGGGATTCTTCAGGGGAGAATACTGGGGTGGGTTGCCATGCCCTCCTCTAGGGGATGTTGCCGACCCGGGGGTTGAATCCATGGCTCTCGGGTCTCCTGAATTGGCAGGCAAATTCTTTACCACTAGCGCCCCCTGGGAAGCCCCTGAAGGAGTCTAGTCATTTCCAAACCTGCTCACTGCTTGAGGTCTCTCTTTGGTCTGTGGCATGCAGGATCTTAGTTCCTGACCAGAGATCAGACCCGTGCATGCCCCCTGCAGTGTAAGTGCAGTCTTAACCACTGGACTGCCGGGGAAGTCCCATCTGAGGTCTGTTCTGAACTAGCCATTCCCAGGCCGCCTCCACACACTTCCCCATGTCCCTTTCTCTCCTGCCCCTGGATTCTGGTTGAGAAGGTTAAGATGGAGACTCGCATTGTAAATAGGATCCTTCTCCTGCAGTCGTCCGAGGGTACCTTTGCATGTTTGGATAATCATCTTGTGCCATTGTATAGCCGAGGGCTTCCAAGCCCAGCGTGATGAGGAACTTAGGCAGGGTCCACCTAAGATCTGCCAGTGAGGACTGCCCTCTGTTTCTGTGTCGTATTGTAGATGGGGCAGAAATAACCAGCAGGATCACTGGGCCGTTCCTTCTGGATGCACACAGATTGCTTTCCTCCTCATCTATTTTCCATCTCTGACAGAGAGGGACCTGGGATGACACTGTGATCTCTGTATTCAGCCAACCTAGGACCAGACTCACAGGCAGCCAGTGTAAGATCCAGCTTGAATCCTTGTTCCGTGAGAGACTTACTGTCGAGCGTGTCACTTTGTCACTGTTGTGGTCTCATGTTTCTGTTGAGTGGGGGCGTCGGTTACTTTGCATGCTAATGGGTTCATTTGCTAAGTCGCGTCCAACGCTTGGCGATCCCATGGACTACAGCACACCAGGCTTCCCTGTCCTTCACCATCTCTCAGAGGTCGTTAGCAAGTTTTCTGCAACAAAGCAGGATCATAACTGGGGCCCTTCAGAGTCCAGCCCGTCAAGGCCTAAGTGTAGTCCTTATTCTGATGACGTCGTGACAGACCAGGTGCATATTTACAGATTCACTTAAAATAAGCAACGCTCACTTCTTGAAATTTGTGTGAAACCTCTGTTTCCTTTACCCTGATCGCCTATGGTGTGGAGTTGGGAAGACAGTCCAGGAGGACAAGGTGGTCACTTATGTCATTAGAAGGTGAAAGAAGGGTCCAGGAGCTCGTATTTGCCTGACTTAGCCTTGGTAACCTGGAGACTGTGATGTAGCTCCTGAAGACTTGGTCCATATAGGAAATGTCTGTATCAGCTCACTCCTTATCTGTGTGAGCACACGTGTAAGACTCACAAGGTATTTTTTATTCTCTTTTGGCCGCACTGGGTCTCCACGGTGGTGGGCTTTTTTCGTTGTGGAACATGGGCTCCGGAGCGCACAGGCGCTCTAGTTGCAGCTTGGGCTCAGTAACTGTGGTGGGTGGGCTTGGTTGCTCCACGGCATCCAGGAGCTTAGTTCCTTGACCGGGGATTGAACCTGTGGCTCCTGCAGTGGATGTGCAGAGTCTTAAATGCTGGGCCACCAGTAAAGTCCCAGGGTTGTACTTCCTGCCAGGCTTGTGCATTTGGCTGTGGAATGCAAAGCACTCTGCACCTACTGGATCCAGCTGAGCTGAGTTTATCTCATTATTTGCCTGTGTCTGGAACGTCCCTTTTGTATGAAGATGTTGAGGAAAAGTTTATCGAATGAGATGCTGGTGCCCAGTGATGGTGCTCTGCGTGATGAAGTACTTTTCCTCACTGGGCTGATTTCTGTGTCACCTTTTCATCCACTGTGGGCTGGCAGGAGGGAAGCTGGGGTCGGACTCCCTGTGAGGCTTGGACAGCTGATGTTGCAGATGTCCAGAAACATGTATGAATTCAGGTACTCCCCTACTTTGCATACTGGAGATCACCAACACCCTCTCGTCTCAACTCCCCACTCCATCCCCTGCCCCCCACTGGTAGGATAAGGACTCTAGAGTGTGAAATTAACACATCAAGGGAATTTATATCATGGTAGCCTTGGGCTGGTTTTCGCAAATTAAATTTTGCAGACATTAGCCTCAGCTCAGCCCCAGTACCATTAATTTCATACTGGTGAAGCCAAACTTGTTTCAGTGATGTTTCTACCCTGAGAGGTGAAGAATCTGGTTTACATTAGGATGGTGAGTCTTGCTGAGTAGATTGTTGTCTCTTTTGTAAAAACTACTGTTAACCCAGCGAGATTACCATCGGTAACTCCTTTGACATGGTGTGGCAGTTTGAGAGCCTGCGTAAGTATGCAGAGTGGTGCGTCAGCCAGCCAAAGTGCCAGCCAACTCTTTCAGAAGACTCTTGTGGGTAATGTTCATTATTTGGCATTAAGGAAAAAGAAAAAAAAATTTTTCCCAGCACGCTCTCAGACCTAGTTTTTTCATTATCTCTGAGACCCGTAATCACATTAATTATGTTCACTAAGCTGAGTATGCACCAAAGATGCCCAATTAGTAATTTACAAAAATAAATGTGACCATCATGGAACCCTGAAGACTGACCTCTTCTTGGTCCGCATGTTCACTGCCTCCAGGTAGGCAGAGGTCAGAAGGTTGCTGGGCACCTTTGCAGTGGGAAAAGGGGAGAGGGGTGAACTGAAGGGTTGCTGGAGCCCGTAGTGACAGTTAAGAGGAGATACCTTGTCTAGGGGGCTTCCCTGGTGTCTCAGAGGGTAAAGAATCTGCCTGCATGTAGAAGACCTACGTTTGGTCCCTGGGTCGGAAAGACCCCTTGGAGAAGGGAATGGCAACCCACTCTAGTATTCTTGCCTGGAGAATCCCATGGACAGAAGAGTCCGGTGGGATACAGTCCATGGGGTCGCAAAGACTGAGCGCCTAACCCTTTCCACCCTGGTTAGGGATCCTTTGCCCATGGATGCTAGAATTTGCTATAGGTTTCTTCTTTCGCCGTATCTCCATTCCCTGACCAAAACGCCTTCTTTAATTATATTTTGACATTATTTAGACCTTTAACAGTTAAATTTTATAGGCCTCAAGGCTTCTTGTTCTTTTAAATTTGAATCTTGGTGGTGGTGGTGGGGGGGTGATGGATCCCCTTGCTTCTCATGCCTCTGGGGAAGGTTCTCTGTTCCAGAGGAAAGCCCATGACCTAGAGTTTCCAGGTAGGCTTCTGTTTGAACCATGCTGTTTACAACGTGTCACTTTTTCCGGTAGGGCTGTGTCTTTGTTTTGGCTTCCTCTCCATACCACCATTGCTTCGTTGATGTGGATGTAACAGTTTGTATACAAACATTCTGCCTGAATGCTTTAACTGTGGGCTTCATCTGTCATCTGGCCCCGTAGCACTTGGGGTCACGCTGGTACCGGGTGCTGGGCTGGGGGGCGCTTGCTAGCTCCGGGCTGCCTGGCGTTGTTTCATTTAGCTGAAGTTTTTGTTGGTTGCTTGGATTTTGCCTTGCATTTTCACGGCGCCAGGCACCTTGTTAGGCACAGTGAGAGAATAGGACATTGAATAACTTTCTCTGCTTTCTAGATTCTTAGTCTAGCAGGGGGACAGACCACATGTAAATAAATAAGTAATGATATTGGGTAGTGTTTGCCAGGATACAAAGTGGGTGAGAGCCATGGTCCCACAGGTGGTAAGAACACAGGAAAGACTCATTGCCTGGAGAGAAACTGTTCTTGCCAAATTTAGGGAAGTCTGTAGGGCCTGGGGTTTGGGGTAACCAGGGCTCAGTGGTAGCGAATGGAAATTCTTTTTTTAAAAAAAAATTTATACTTATTTATTTACTTGGCCGTGCCAGACCTTAGTTGCAGCATGTGAGATCTTTAGTTGTGGCATGTGGGAGCTAGTTTCCTGACCAGGGATCGAACTCAGGCCCCCTGCATTGGACATGCAGAGTCCTAACCACTGGACCACCAGGGAAAGCCCTGGGATTGGAACTTCTGATTGAAGTCATAGTCTTGTAGGGTCTAGCATCCTGTGGGGTTAGGAGAGTCCATGGCATGCATATTGAAGAAACACACAAGAAGAATTTTGTAGACCCTAGACTAAAATTAAACACCTACCCCTGGAGTATAGTATGTTGCTTCCACAGCTGAAGAGCTAACTAAACTCTCTGAGTCCCTTATCTCACATTTAACGGGGACGTTGATAATCACACCCCTGGACGTCCCACCCTAAGTTGAATGCCTCAAGTGGAGCCTGAACCGAAGCTGACATTCAGTGTACCTTGTCCTCCTGTCCATTCTGTAAGCCTCCTGAGTCTGTTCAGTGGGCTTTTCCACCAGCACCTCTGGTGGCTTTGACGGGCACTGACCTTGCCAGCCTCTCACCTCCTTCTGCCCTCTTTCTTCATTTAGTGGTCGTCTTTAGTACTTGTTCATCTTCTGCTGATGGAGCACAGGTGAAAATTTCCATTTGTTGAATGGAGGATTTTTCTCTCCATTCTTGACTGTGGTCCCAGAATGGTCATGAGTGTCTCTCTTGTATCTCTCGTAGCTATTCTGATTTCCTCGATTCTGTACTCTTTGAAATTTGGTATCTGGATCTAAAAAATGGAAATGAAGTGGACTTAAAAAAATTATTTATTTATTTTATTTGGAGGATAAATACTTTGCAATACTGTGATGGTTTTTGCCATACATCTGTATGAATTGGCCATGAGGTGTATATGTGTTCCCTCCATCCTGAATCCTCCTCCCCTGAAAGGAACTTTTTATTTATTTATTTATTTTTATTTTATTTTTTTTGTATTTATTTATTTTTTTACACGAACTCCCAAACATGAACCCCCCTCCCACCTCCCACCCCACATCATCCCTCCAGATCATCCCCATACACCAGCCCCAAGCATCCTGCATCCTGCATTGAACATAGACTGGCAATTCATTTCTTACATGCTAGTATACATATTTCAGTGCTATTCTCCCAAATCATTCCACCCGAAAGGAACTTTTTAAAAGAAGCATACTTTAAGTTTTGGGGGTAGATAATCTTATTTGTTGTTTTGCAGACCTGAGTCTGAGCCCCGTGTTCATTAGCTCGGAGCCTTTCAGTCTTCTTCTATTTTAAAAACACTGTAGAAGAGACGGTAAAATGTTTTACAAAGCAGAAGTTCAAGATTCTCAAGTGTGATTGAAAATAGCTCCTGGTGACACATCCTTTCTCTGGACTTTATCTTGTTCTGTCTCTGAACTAGATACACTTACCTGTCCAATTTTTCCATGTCTGCATGAAGTTGGTGTCCCATTTATAGCCGCCTCCTAAGTGGCGGGGATCATATTCCTGTTAGGGTCTGCAGCACTTCGAGCAGATTTACAGAATTTATTTTCACCGGGTGCGTTAAAACTGCATTGTGGCCCTACCTATTGCTGAAGGGAGGGAAGGGGAGTTTTGGATTTCAGTCTTTCTTAAGTAAATGGAGAAACTTCCCTAGTGGTCCAGTGATGCACACTCCACACTTCCTTTGCAGAGGGCCTGGGTTCGATCCCTGGTTGGGGGAATTAAAGACCCCACATGCCCTGGGGATGGCCAAAAAAGTAAAACTAAATTTAAAAAAGAGTGAATGATGTTCACCAATTGGATATCTCTGCTTGAGCAACAGTGGCAGCCCTACCTCCTACAAAAAGCCTTGGGACCCCAACACTGACATTGGGTCAACATTGAAATCGATGTGGGGGAGACTGGAGGGTCTACCAGCATAAGCCTTGATGACAGAGACTTGGTTTGGTTTAGTTCAGTTCATTCTTCTGTTGGACAGTGGTAAAGAATCCGCCTGCCAGGGCAGGAGATGCAGGAGATGTGGGTTTGATCCCTGGTTTGGGAAAATCCTCTGGAGAGGAAATGGCGACCCATTCCAGCATTCTTACCTGGAAAAATTCCATGGACAAAGAAGTCTGGCAGGCTACAGTCCCCGGGGTCACAACGAGCTGGACACGACCGAGTGACTGAGCGCACACACACATTCCTTTGTTAGTTCCTAGAACAGGCCGAGTTATCAGCTTTAATCACAGTCTGCACACGAAACATCGCTGAACAGCGCAGCGGACCCTGCATTCCTGAGGCCAGAACTTCAGCCTGAGCACTCGTGCTATCTTTGGTCGGAATGTCGCGTCTGAGAAATCCCATGTTAGCTCCGCAGGGACTCTCACCATGTGGAGGCGATCCTTGACCTGTTGACAGTCCTCTGCTTTTACTTGGGCGAGTCTCTGCTTCAGAATGCTGTTCAAGGACATCGTTGCCAAGGAAGCAGGTTTTCAGTTAAGACCCTTGTGATGGATGAACACCGCCCCCCCGCCCCCCCCCGACCCCTTCATTCTTCTACAATGGAGAATTCACAGAATGGCTTCATTTAGAAATGGGTTTTGGTGTTTTCTAGGACTGAGACTGTGGTCCACTCTCTCCTGCTGTTCTGTCCTTTTCATCTGTTCATTTATTTGGAATTCCCAAAGACCCAGTGGGCTAGTGGGTGCTTTTCGAATCTGCTGATTTTCTGTGAGGCTGATGTCATGGTCTAGAGCTTTACCCTTACATATGCTAATTATTAGATTACATTGGCAGTTGGGGGGCTTTGTTGGAAGGCCTTGAAAAAGGTGGATTATATAAGGCTGTCTTCTCTGTCTTGGAGATATTTCCGTGAGAGCCTGTGTATGGCAGAGCAGTGGTAGGATCTGCGGACTGTGGCCTGTGGTTAGAGCCAGTGTTTAGGACGTGGGCGGAGTGGGGGTCTCCATGGTCACCCTTGTCGGGGTGTTGAGTTTGGAGAGTGTTCTGTGGATTCTCTAGCCCCAGGCTTTAGCGCCAGGTTAGGGTCAGGGTCACTGTGAGTCAGGTTACCTCCAGACTTGCCTCCAGGAATGCCTGCTTTCCAGATCTGGCCTACATACCGTAGGGGGTGTGTTTTTGAGTCTAAACACTTTCCTGTTTAAATTTGCCTTGGGGATACCACAACTACAGGACGACACAACACGTTTCTCTGAACAATGTCCTTAGTTCAGTGCAAGTGTTGCCTGTTTCCCTAGTACTAATGAGCACATGCGCTGCGATTTAGAGCCTTGAATAGAGTCTGTGCTACATCTGACTTTGAAGTAAAAGCCTCGGCCAGAATTGACTGATGAATATGCATCCGTTTGTTTTGTTCTGGGCCACACCCCGGGGCACTTGGGATCTTGGTTCCTCAATCAGTGACTGAATCCTCACCCCCTGCACTGGACGCTCAGAGTCTTAAGCACTGGACTGCCATGAAAGTCCCTGTGCCTCCATTTGTAAATGCAGTTTCTGGCTTAACTTATGCGCTTTTCTTTCATAGGCACTTATTATAAGGATGCAAGTCAAATACTTAATAGGGAGAGAAAAGAGGACTTTTGGTTTTGTTAATTACAGACACTCCTGGATGGTTTGCAGCCTTGCTCACATAGACAGTCATTGTTGGAAATTATTTCCCCATTGTTAGTTTAATAAAAATAAGTGGAACTTTTCTAGTCTGTTAGTTAAAATTAAACTGATAAGCTCTGTGGAATTCCTAGGAACAACGTCCAGCTCTCTGTGACAGCCGCAGGGCCAGGGTGCACCCCTTGGCTGCAGATCCTGTTTCTAGAAAGAAGAACATCCCTTCGTGTGCCATAGTGTCAAAATATGTCTGCGTTATGTCAATGGCGCACTCCTTGAAATAAGCAATTGTTTCAGTCTTCATTAGACTAGCGTTCTTGCAAAAGCTAACTGCAGAGAACTCGAAACAGTATCCTGAGAAAGAATAAGGAAACTGATTTGAGGTAAGCTTTGTGGAAAGGTTTTTCCTGTTGAAGGCTTCCTTATTTGAGAGGTTGGATTAAGGTAAATTTGTTAAAAATAGAACTTTGAATGTAAATATTCTATTTCATAATCCCTTTTTTTAGCAAAATCCCTTCCTGTGACTTTTCCTATGTGAGCCAGTCTCTCACTGGAACATATTTGTCTTGTTACTGAAGTTCCAAAGCAATCTTGCCACTGATGAGCCTTATTTTACTTAGAGATTTCTCCTTCTTTTCTGGCTTTTTCTGATAACTGCATTTAAATAATTTTTGCATTTGTTAACATCTGTCACTCAGAAGTACAGACTGATAATCTACATAGAAATTTAAAATCGAATGTATCCATTTTGATCCTCAATAGTTACTCTGTTGGGGGAAAACAAACAAACAAAAACAAACCCTTATTGTCTAGAGAAGAAATTGAAAGCAGTGTTGTGGGAAGATGACTGTTCATCTTGCCTGCTTGGGTGGATTGTAAATTTCCTTAAGTCAGAGCTTTGTGGTTTATGTATCTTTCACTGCTTGCCATGGGGCCTTGCCCATTAGTAAATGCTTAATGAATGCCCGATTTCAGGAATGAAGAGGTTAGTGGAAGTTTGGCTTTGTTGATGCCTTATCTGTTCTTAATCAGAAAATTTTTATTGTGGTCACTCATTGGTGGCTCCAGCGCCATAGTCAATGGAAATGCTTTGTGTGTGCTAGGAATTCAGAGTCTGGTAACAGAGGGAGGAAATAGTCACAGAGGTCAAATTTTAAAATGAGTTTTATAGTTGAAGAGGATTTAAATGTATATATTCTCTAATATTGAAGAAAATTAGAGATACCAACGGACCGTTTCATGCAAAGATAGGCATAATAAAGGACAGAAATGGTATGGACCTAACAGAAGCAGAAGATATTAAGAAGAGGTATCAAGAATACACAGAAGAACTATACAAAAAAGATCTTTATGACCCAGATAATCACAATGGTGTAATCACTCACCTAGAGCCAGACATCTTGGAATGGGAAGTCAAGTGGGCCTTAGGAGGCATCACTATGAACAAAGCTAGTGGAGGTGATGGAATTCCAGTGGAGCTATTTCAGATCCTACAAGATGATGATGTGAAAGTGCTTCATTTGATATGCTAGCAGATTTGGAAAACTCAGCAGTGGCCACAGGACTGGAAAAGGTCAGTTTTCATTCCAGTCCCAAAGAAAGGCAATGCCAAAGAATGCTCAAACTAC